>OU343224.1:339701960-339730739 GCA_910596185.1 Chrysanthemum makinoi
CAATACCTCGACAAAACCAAGTCACTAATCCAAGGCTTTGACAGTTCACTATAAGCAAGTTCCTAGAGGGAAAATCGAAGCGGATGCGCTTAAGCAAGATTGCCTCCACAAGCTTTACACACTGTCAAAACAAGTGTTGGTGGAAACGCCGAAGAGCAAATCCATCTCCGAGATGGAAATATCCACAGTAATAGAGGAGGAAGGTCCTACGTGGATGACACCAATAATAGAATTCATAAACAAGGGCGTATTGCCCCAGAACGAAGGAAACCCTAAGAATATACAAGCACAACACAGGTTTGAACTTTGAGACAGTGTGCTATATCGACGCCTTTTGCGCCATGGCTCGTGCGTTGGCCCCTACAAGCAAATTATGTACTCAGTGGAAATCCATGCCATGCAAAGATGCATTCGTGACCACGACCGTGGTGGCGCTACGCCTTACGGCCAGGATACTATTGGCCCACTATGCACCGCGACGCTGAATTAATAAGAAAATGCGATTGCGTGTTCATAGACCCGCTCGCGCCAACCACAACAGAGCTAACGCCATCACGGCGCCATGGCCATTCTACAAGTGTATCGACATTGCAGTCCCTTCCCCGCTGCCAGAGGATTGAAGTCTCATAGTGGCCATAGATTGCTTCACCAAGTGGATCGAAGCAAAAGCAGTTGTAAACAATTCGGTAATCGGTCAAACGCTTTGTTTGGGAACATATTGTATGCCGCCGACTACCCGGGAAATCATCTCGACAACGGAAACAATTGCGGACAATCCCTTCAAGGACTGGTGCGAGAAGTTGAATATCACGCAACACTTC
Organism: Chrysanthemum makinoi; assembly: GCA_910596185.1. Classification (NCBI taxonomy): domain Eukaryota; kingdom Viridiplantae; phylum Streptophyta; class Magnoliopsida; order Asterales; family Asteraceae; genus Chrysanthemum; species Chrysanthemum makinoi. The sequence continues at coordinate 339,702,782 of OU343224.1, forward strand.
GCATCGGTTAAACATCCACAAACTAACGGCTTAGTAGAGCCGCAAATCAAGTCCGGGCGAAGGAATTAAAGCACGCCCGACAAGCACAAAGGAAGGTGGGTAGAATAATTATCGCATGTTCGTGGGCGATCGTATTCCATCAAAACTAGCACGAGACACCCCTTTCTAGTCTATGGGACAGAGGCCGTCATACCAGCCAAAATTGAATGCCAACTATTCGCGACCGCCAAGTCAATGTGGCAACCAATGATGACGAGCGGCGATTGACTTAGACCTCGCTGGAAGAAAGACGAGCGGCAGCCTATATGTGAAGCAAGGTCGAAGTCAAAAATGAAGGGATACTATGATGCTAAAGTGTGAAGTGTTTCATCCGCATAGGTGACTTTGTATACAAGGCCAATGATGCGAGCCACGCGGTAAGACAGTGCAAACTTGGACCGGTGGGAAGGACCCTATGAGGTCATCAAGCATTAGGAACAGCGCGCATAAGCTACGAGACATGGATGGTCGGGAACTACCACGCACATGGAACATTTGCAATCTTAAGCGATGTTATCTCTAGAAATGGCTACGGCCCATAGATGGACACTCTTGTACTTTAGTGAAGTGCCCAATAAATATCCGTGTATTTACATTTTGTTTTACTTAGGGGAATGTCTTATTTATTTTCTTTCATAAAAACTTGCAAGTATTAATAAAATGTCACGGTTTCTAGCTAACTCACACACATTTCAATTTGTTATTTCCATATACCTTATGTCTTAAAATTTTCTATCTTTTGCCTACATGGCGTGCATGCACTTAATAAACCCACGATGGTAAAAGGATGAGTAAACCTACTAACTAACTCGTTGAGTAAGAGGGTTGCAAACCCATCAACATTGGATCATGTATCTTTGTTAAACACCTTGTTCTCAAGACGTTGGAATAAGTTCGTGACGCATCCCACGACGGTGCACAACAACGATACCTGCACGTGCTTAACAAATTAGGAATCAAGACACTTGACTCCTTGATATGATATTTACAATACGCTGCATATCACACCATACACGATTATGATAAAACATACTTAGAAATTATATTTTAAGTATACCATGAATTTCACACACTGTTATGAACTACATATATTATCCGCGCTTATACAATAGTTTGTTTCTTAGACAATACACATGTTTTTTATGAAAAGACAAGTAACTAAGTGCAAATATTATGAGTCGCAACACCATTCACCAAAAATAATGTTCCATTAAGTACCCTGCGTGCTTACAAAATGATGTTTACTTTACAAGTTACTATCTACATACTATTACAACGCCTAAGAGATCGAATTTCCTACACAACTTTGTGGTCTCCAACCTCATTCAGCTTTCTTTAGTAGGTCGAATCTTGGCGCGATACCGGCAACACTAACCGTATCCCGTCCGATATGGGGAGATGAGTCTGCGCCGACCGCACAAAATAGCCTTACCTTTAATCCCTTCCTTTCGCAAGTCTTGTAGCATGCGCCCAAAGACTTGCTTTAAAGGTACTTTCCAGAGCGAAGGGATTCAAGATATCCTTGGGGCAGCAAACACGTGCACTTGGAGTTGAGATTCATGGGGTTTCAAAAGATGGTCCAATTAAGGCCAGATTTTCAGCAAGATGCCGCTAAGGTCGCACTTCCATAATGACCCCTATCGATAATCCCGGTCAGCGCCTAATTCGAAATCAGGAAGCTCAAATGACTTCATTTTCTCCATAGCAGCCACCAACTCATCGTACGCTTGCGCATTATACCCCGTACCTTATCGCCAGCACCTTCAATAACTTAGCCTCATGAAGCTCCTCAACAGCCTCGCTTACCCCCGCCAATGCGACTGAACTACTCCCCAAAGGCGCCCACTACTTCCTTCGACTCCAAGGTATCGAAGCAGAAGTCGCACCATGGCCAATGAGCCACCCGCGCTTAGCGATTATAGACAGAATTGGGATATAACTCCTCATCATACTCCAGTCGAGCCTTGCAACTTCATTTCTCGCCCATGGCATCGCCACGTGGCACCAAATTTTTCACTGAGAGGTCAACTCTTCCTTGCCCTTCTCCGGATAATGCCCGAGACACGGCCTTGTAGAATCGATGACTCAAAGACGCTTGGCTTATTTGACCCATCAGCCATATCTTCTTCCGCCGAGCTTTTGGGCGCATTTAACTCGCCCCCTCGCCTCAACCTTGGCACCATTTAATCAGCGCCTCTAGCGACGCAATTTTTGATCCTTTGGCGCCTTTGGCTGCCTTCCCCAGAAACCTTAGCCTTTAGCTTCTCCACTAGTGAAGCTTGATGCGCAGTCGCCAACATCAACTCCTCAACAAGTCGCTCCATGGGCTCATCCCCACCGCCAATGGCTCACGGCTTTTGCTATTTGGCTCGGAGAACTCGTGAGTGCACAGGACTATCTCTCGGCTTAATTCGCATCGCTCAAACCCGCACACTAGAAAGGAATTATTAATTTCTCGATAAACGTGAGATGCGAAAAAACTTTGACGACATTACTTCACGGGCCGATGTATGCCAGAGAGAGGAGGCGACGCAACGCCGCTGATGATGATTCCACCGTTAGGATAGCGGGCGCTTTTCTTACTGACGCGCTTGCGCCATCTTTCCGGTGATCTCTTGCGCTTCAACAATGGGTTCTCCTCCTCTTCCTCCATGTGCTCCACTGCTACTGTGATGGCGTGCGCTAATGGGGAAGGCACTCTAGGTCTCTAAGACGCCGCTGGGGTCGCCTCCGCCAAGCGACAGATGAGCTAACCCTCGCTTCTCCCAGCCCATTTCGTGGTACGCCCGCTGTAGCATCAAGAATTGGCTCTTCTCCTCTCTCTCACGGACGGTTCCTACATTAACTCGGGCGCTGCTCGCCAGCTTGCACGACTCTAAATAGGTCCATTTTCAACAACAAACAAACAACAAAAAATATACGACAAGTACATAGAGTAGAAAGAACAACACTTACGAATATAACACAACTAATAGCGACGAAAGCACCCACCCTCGACCATCCGCGCCTAAGAAGATCAGAACCTCCTCCGGACTACCAAAATAGTTGCGGCTAACACCCATATGCACCAAAAATCCTGGTAGGAATTGATGGGATGCGATTGGTGTTTATTGTATCCGCATCCTTCGGATTGTAACGATCTAGGGAGGGTTACCTTTAGAATAGTAGTTTTCTGGGTTGCAAGTTGAAGGTTTGTTAACAATGGCGATTATGTTTTACCGCGGATAATCACGGTGAAAGGAAGATCGATGGTTATATAAGTTTTCTTGTCTACGCCGATGAATCCACACGTGATCCCACTATCTCCAATGTGTGGATCGATCATTTGATGTGACGCCAAGCATGCTTGTTTTCCCCGATTTACGCAGGCATCCATTTTAAATATTATGTCTAGATACAACGCGGTATCTTTCATAGCTGAACCTTTTTGGCTTTGCTACGCCGCAGTTTTTATTGGTTGTAGTTATTAGTCTAGCACCGCAGCTAGTCAACAAGCGATACTAGACTGGGGACATGATGACGATAGTTATGTTCGTCACCTAACCCGACCAAGCACTTCCATACTAGCGGAGCCCAACACGAACGGGCTACGCCATAAGTGTTTTGGCTCACGAAGGCCCAAACCCAAAACTTATTTATGGAATAAGCTATTGGATATCTCCTAACTTTGGAGATGATCGCTTATCAACCAACTTAGCGATTTACAGTTGGGGAACACGAAACCAACAAGGATTTCGTGGGTATATAAAGGGAACCTCCCCATTAAAGGTACGATCTAAACCCTAACTCTCTATAATCCTAAAACCGACATTTCTACTCTCACGCTGGAGGATAATCGTGGGAAACAATCCCACGATAAGCCTAACGGTGTTTTCTGCTTACTTAGTGCAGTGTCTCAAGCAAAGAACATTCAATTGATGTAGAACCGAGCTTAAACAAGGAACTTCAACTTTGTATCACCGTATCTCATCTTCTATAATTCACGACGATTAGACTTTGCCCGAATTGAAAAAAACAAAAGCTATTAGAGATGAAACAACAAATATAGGAGAAATATAGTTTAGATTATTAGTTTAAGTTTTAAATTTTTGTTGTAATGTTTTAAATTTTATTTGAATTATTATGTAATACTTTTACTATTAATAAAATTTTAATTTTATTGTTAAAAAAATTTAAAAAAAAAGGAAAAAAGAAAAGAAAAAAAAGTCGGTCTTGATTACACCAAGTCGGTTATGAAGTAATTCGCAAGAAGAAAGCTAAGATGGCGGGGAATGCTCTCTTGATGATCCTTATTGCACTTAGAGTGTTATGAGTGAGCTCAAACCTTTATTTTCTCTTTATTAAGGAGACTCTCAAACCATCTCTTAAATAAGTGGTTAAATTACACATCACTTCAAAGTTCAAACCACTTAATTTAAGAAACACCCATTTAGCGGTGCAGCATATTCCTAGGCTCTAACATTCCTGATGTGCATGTTTTATCGTTTGTAATAGTACTAATAAAAGTTAAATTTTGTAAGTCGCTAATAAGAAAGTTTGTTTGAACTAATTCGGATATACCGAAGAACTTGTAATGATTTTCCCACATATGACTATATGAGAAACTTAAGTAACAAGTTGTATGTACTAACTACTAAACAACGACTTTGTATTCACCTATCTTTAAGCGAAAGAATGTTACCAACAAATACTATAACGTATTAAAAAGACTATAATTATAGCCAAGTCAATATTAGAACCACGAATAAATTAACAAGTTTAACCGTTGATATTATCGACGTTTTGTCAAAAGTGAGAGCGATATCGTTATCCGATTCCAGCTTTTTTTGTACCCAAGACAGTCTGGAATAACATGTCAAAGAAAACGATATATAGGCCAAGACAAACACACATGTTATTATTGCTAATTACTTGTGCAAAGAGATTCTGTTATGTGAACTATTGGATAATTCAAAAAGATAACTAAAACTTTAGAAAGTTGGAATCTATTTATCTTTATAAATGAAGTTGCTGATAACTTACGGTTTTAGTAGGGGTGAGCATAAAAACCAAAAAATCGAATTGAAACCGAAAAAACCGCATTGAAAAATCCGAACTAAATAATAAACCAACGGGCGTGTTTTGACTTTAAAAAACCTAATGTTTGGGGCTTATTTTTGTTTGTTTATGAAAACCCAACCTAAAACCGCCACTTCCACCTTTATCTATTTTCAAAAGATTTAGAATAATTTTATTTACTTGATTTTTTTAACGACAAGTTCAACAATATATCTTTTACTTTGCAAAACTTGTTTAAAATGCTAAGACTTGCATTTCATATATTTATGGATTTTTATATTTTCAATTGCGACTTTATATGATAGCTTTGGATTATTAAATGTTATGCTAGTATACTACTATTAACTTGAATAATGTTCTATGGAAACATAATTTCTTTGTTTGATGGGAAACTTGCAATTATTTTTCTTATTGATTGAAATTGGAATGAAATAATAATGAAATAGGTTAGGACTTACACTACAAGAATTCAGTCATTTACCCACCTAAAATTGCCCACTAAAAAGATCCGTGGTAAGATACCCACAAAATGCCCATGGGTTACCCACGATGAAGATATTTAAACATGAAAAAATCTTACCCTTGATTTTCCCATCGATTTTCCCACCAAATTACCCATACAAAACTTTTCCGTGTTTAAACACCGGGTATTTTATTCCGTCTAACATACTTCCCACGAACTACCCACTAAAATAAGTACCATCGGTAGTAACTTGGGTAATGTTGTGGGTAAATATATATTTCCCATCGATAATACACATCGTTATGTTGTGTGGGTAATTTTACATGGACATATTGTGGGTAAAGATGTAACCATGATTTACCCACGTGTTATCTTTGTGGGAATTTTCTCATACTTTTTTCGTGGTAGATTTGTGAGTAAATATACCACAAATACGTAAAGATCAAATGGACAAATTATAACTATTCATTTTTTAATCAAAGCAAAAAGTAACCCACTTTTCATCATTTTCTTAAAAAACAACTTATTTTGTAAACCGTAAATCGTTAAACTTTTAAAAAAATACACTATCATGATGATAATTTTCTTATCTTTCAATTAATAGCCATTTTGATATACTTTCGAATTTTTTTTTTCTCGTTTTCTATGGGTATCGGGTATTACACAAAACGAAATCAGATGTAATTTTTTAAAATTACAAATCACGCGGATTTTACAAATCACGCATGCGATTTTACAAATCACGTGATTTTTCAAAGGCGGTTTCAACACGCATTTAAAACTCCTAAAAATCCTCGAAGTTATATAAAGTACCCTCTAACTAAAGTTAATTTTATGTTCGACCTGATGTTATAAATAGTTTGTTTTAACAACCAACGTTTTATGAGATGTTTAATTTTAAAAATAGGACGAAAACGAGCATTTAAATTTTAATTAAAAAATAAGTGACTATAATTGTTTATTTAATCTTTGATTTTTCATCCAAACTCCCATCTTAGTTTGACTATTGAGTGGAAAAGCGGCTTATGTTACACTATTCTAAAACATTAATTAAAATTAAGAAGGAAAGGCGCACAAATTGGGCGCTTATTTTAATTTCAAACGAAAATATTGTTTTAACTGTTTTGCAAAATATATGGTTTCTTAATAACTCCCATCATATGATCCACTAATCCACCACCCTTTGAAACATCGTATTCCATAACCGCCTCTGTTTGATTTCTTATTATCCCATGGTAACCCTTTGTATTTAAAGTCTTTAATGATTTTACTTTTATTATTAGTCAATTGTTTTCTTGGCTAAGATCAATTTGTTATTATTGTATTCATAGTGTGTGTTTCAGTTTTTTTTTCTATGAAAATAGCAACAATATTTGAAGTTTATAGTTAATTTTCTAGATTGTATTATGTAAGTTCGGTCATGCTTTTTGATTGAAGTTATACCTATGGAAAAGTTGCTAATTTATTATAAATCTATAACTATTTGCTTACTAATTTTTCATACGTATATGTATCGAATGGAGAACATTGAAAATAATTCCCAATTACGCGTATGAATGTTTTTTTATTAGATGTAGATGTTGAGGTTTGTGAGCTATGAGTTTAACTTATTAATTTTTATATTTGAATTGATAGTAATGATATCATCTAATAGAATCACCATTTTCCTTTTCATTTGATCAATTTTTTCGTATAGTGTGTTGATGTTATTGTAGCGAATGGAGAGATTCAAAAAACATAAGATAGAGGTAAGTTTTGGATCAAGTCTTAACCATACGAGAACCTAAAAAAGATTATTATATATAATTTACTTAATTTGTATACCTTTTTTTTATGTATAATTACTCTTTCTTTCCCTTTTCAGGTTACAAAAAGCATGATTTTGCAATTATCGTTTGAACTCCTGAGATCCATTCAAGTGCTCGTCATTTAGGTGACATTATCGTATAGGATTTTTGTGCTTATATCTTTACGTTGGTTTTTACTTGCATAATTCTATCTCTTATAATGGTAGCATTATGTAGGCTCCATCTGAAATTGAGGTGTAAAGGTGTGAAGCTAACAAGGTATGTATCCTAAATGGTAGCATTAAGTTATTCATTTCGTTTCGTAAATAACATATAGTATGTGTTAGATTTGTGTTGACTCATTTAAAGATATGACTTCCCTTTTGGAATTTGGAGCATTCAGTTCTCTTTCTTACACAACAAAAGGAGTAAAGGGAAGTTGATGGTTCTTGATCCACGATATGCAACGCTCATTGTGTTAAAGCACCTTACTCAAGGAGGAAGGCGATTCAATGCATTGAGGAATTGTATTTATACTTCAATATGTAACTTATGATACGTACATTGTTTATGTTTTCAAAAATTCAGAAGGATAGGTGTGTGCTCTTTTATCATGTATCTTTGTAAAAAATAGTGGATGTAATATCGTATGAATTCATTAGAATATTTATGTTTAGAATTTCATCTTTATACAAGTATATACCCTATGCAAATTATGGCAATCTCATTATGATGGTGTCTTAGAGATTTACCCACTAATGTTTTGTGGTTGTACCGGAATTAATATGCATAAGAATTCAAAAGTATTTGCCCATGAAATAGTAATTTACACTACCGGTCCGGGGTAAACTTACCCACGGATTTTCCATGATTTAATGTATGGGCAATTCATGGTCATTTATAAAATCCCATTACATATATACCCACGAATGCAACACGATTTCCCACATAACATGTAGCGGGTAAATTACCCATAAACTCAAAATTTTGTGTGTAATCATTTAGCCTCGAAGGTTATACTCATGTGCATGGTTTCGGGTAATCTGTGGGTATTCATCAATTACCCACAAATTTGGGTCTTTTACACATGAAATTCATCCATGGGAATTTAACTGAATTCTTGTAGTGTTATGACGATTCATAACTAACTAGCTTGTTTATCGGTAAATCCAAAGGTTAAAAAAGAAGAAATGAATAAGAAACCGTAACCAACCGAGCCGATTTAATGAGAAAACCAAACCAAACGGTTTGTAATTTTCAAAAAGCGAAATTTTCGGTTCGAAGTTTGATTTTAACCAAAAACCGTCTCAAACCGCTCCAAGCCAAATTTTTAGAGCAAGTTTTTTTCACATTGACATTCTTTATTTTATTTGGATAGCTAAACAATATTATAACCAAAATAAGTTTTGTAAAGGCGGAGCAAGTAGGCTCATAGACTAGTGATTGACACATAGGACTAACCAGTCTAAGAAGGTGTTTGTGATCGTTTATTTTCGTTATTAAACACGTAAAAGCTTTATATGCAAATATGTTTAATTTTATACATTTATGTTTTTATTATTATATGTAATATTTTTAGTTTATGAATAAAAAGTTTAATTAAAAAAATTGGTTGACACGTGAGTGGGTATGACTATTAGGGATGAAAGGTGAGAAGGAATGAAAGAAAAGAGAAAGCTGAGGTGGCAAGGTGAGCCAGTGGTGACCATTACCTCTGGTCTACGTAAAAGTAGAATGATAGCAATGGCAGAAATAGAGAAAATGAATGAGACAAAGAAAATGAGAAAAACACGATTATATTTATGTTATTCTCAAATGAGTGGGAAACAAAGAATTTAAAAGGAAGACTTTACATAATGAGCCCTTCTATTTTACAATTGTTACAACTCAGTCCTTGTACTTTTACACTTCCCCTCAAGTGGAGAGTGGGGTAGAACACACACTCCCAACTTGGACAATAGTTGATTTTGCCGCCCACAGCACTACTTTGGTAAACACATCTGCCAATTGAGATTTTTGTGTGAACTTAAGATGAATTGATCTGTCCTGCTTAGTTGATCTCTCGACATAATCACAAATCCACTTCTATGTGTTTGGTTCTAGCATGAAAACCTGATTGGCGCTATGTAAAGAGAAACTTGGTTGTCACAAAACAAATCCATCGGGTTGCAAATCTTTAATGCCCAAATCCTTGAGAAGGCTCACCAACCAAGTAACTTCACAGCATGTGAGAGCCATAGCTCTATACTCAACCTCTGCAGACAACAACTTGCTTCTTGGATTTCCAAGAAATTAGAGAATCACCCAAGAACTCACAATATCCAGCCAGACCTTCTAGAAAAGGGACAACTAGCCCAATCAGAATCACAAAATGCCTTAAGTTTCACAACTGAGTCTTTGGCTAGGAGAATTCCTAGGGTTTGGTGAAAGGAGAATGTATCTTAACAAATGCTTAATGCTTGCATATGTATCGGAATATGGGTCGCATAAATGACCGAGTAATTACACCGTGGTAACAAATATCTAGCCTTGTGATTGTCAAATAAATGAGTTTCAAAATGTATCTTCTATAAACATTTGGATCAGTTAAAGGAGTGTTAACATCTGTTTGTAACTTCAAATGTGGATCCATAGGTAATTTGTATGGTTTGCTAGACAATACATCAGCTTCTTTCAACAAATCCATAGCATACTTATACTGAGATATAAAGATACCTTGTGATGTTTTTGAGACTTCCAATCCCATAAAATAGTTGAGATCACCTAAGTCCTTCATATGAAACACATAACTCAGCTTAAGACTTAAGATTCGCTATATGAATCGTGATCATTTCATGTGATTAACAAGTCATCCACATAGACCAAAATAGCAGTAAACTTATCTCAAACCTTCTTAGTGAACAAAGAATAATCTGTTTTGGACTGAGTAAATCCAAAAGATATCAAGACAGAGGATAACTTAACAAACCACTGCCTTGGAGCTTGTTTGAGACCATACAAGCTCTTCTTCAATTTACAGACCAAATTAGGATCTAGTAAAGAGGTTTCTTTTACACTCTCCCCTTACTAGAATATCCTAAAGACACTTTCATGTAAACTTCTTCATTCAGATCTCCATGTAAGAAAGCATTGGACACATCCATTTGACATTTGTACCAATCCTTTAGAGCGAATCGCCAACAAAGACCTCTTCTTAACAAGTGAGCAAAAGTCTCTTTATAATCTTCACCATACTTTTGTCTATTTCTTAAACTACCAACCTAGCCTTCTTTCTGTCCACAGTCTCATTTGCTTTCACTTTTATTTTGAAAATCCAATGAGAGCCAATAGCCTTCTTGCCTGTAGGAAGAACAGTCACCTCCCAAGTGCCATTTTCATCCAATGCTTGTAGCTCAGAGTCCATATCAGCACACCAAACAAGGTCTTTAACATCTTCTTTAAATGAATTTGGATCATTTTGAGTTGTTAGAGTACTAAGCAAAGCTTGAAATTTTGGTAACAGGAGTCTTTGGCACACTTGATTTGCTCTAGGAATGTGAGGTAAAACAAAGTCTTTCAACTTTTTTGGAAAAGTAGAAGTCCTAGTAGATCTTCTAAGTGGTATTTGAGAGGAAGCGGGTGGTTGAGAAGACTCATTAACTAAAGGAGGATCATTGTGAACATGTTCAACAGTTGATGTTACATGTGTAGGAACAACATTAGGAGTAAAACTCTCATCTTCAAACACATTGGGTGATGTAAATTGACAAGGTAGAGTAAGGGAAGAGGAGACAAAACCGATGAATACTTTTTGTTGAGAAAGGGAAAATCTGCTCATAGAAAATTGCATCTCTAGACAAAAAAGATGAATGAGTGAGCAGATTATAGAACTTATACCCCTTTTGATGATTTGGATGTCCTAGAAATACACAAGGAATACCCCTGGATTCAAACTTGTTAGTGGTTACAGTGGGATTACTTACCACTTCAAAGCAACCAAACACTCTTAAATGATCATAAACTGGTTTCTTATCAAGTAAAACTTCATATGAGGTTTTGCTATCAACACATATGAAGGAATCATGTTGATTAGATAGGTAGCAGTACTAACATAATCACTCCAAAATTTCAAAGGCATATGTGAATGAAGTCTCAGTGCTCTTGCAGTGTCTAAAATATGTCTGTGTTTCCTTTCTACTCTACCATTCTGTTGAGGTCTGTGAGCACATGATGTTTGATGTTCAATCCCCAACTGAGAAAAATATACTCCACATTCTCCTTTAACAAATTCCAAAGTATTATCAGACCACACAGTTTTGACTTTCTTATCAAATTGAGTAGAAACCATCTTAAGAAAAGTCTTCAAAACCACAAAACTGTCTGACTTATTAACAAGTAAATAAGTCCAAGTTTCCCTGCTGCAATCATCCACTATGGTCAAAAAAACACTTGAATTTACCATCTGTAGGCACCCTAAAAGGACACCACACATCCATATGAATAAGTTCAAAGACAGTTGACTTATGTGAACTACTCAATGAATATGGCATTTTAGAAAATTTGGCCATGGGACAAGACAAACAGTTATCTACATTGGACTTAGACAATGACACATGTAAATATTTCATATACTGCAATTTTGAATCAGAAACATGTCCAAGTCTATGATGCCACATACCATAAGCATCTTTATTCAAAGAAACATGCTTACTTACAGCAGACAAAGCAATTTTACCGAGAGTTGCAGTAACTAAAGTAGTAAACACACTATCAAACTCTTCAAGTGGCACATTCACAAGATGATAAAGTCCAGCTCTCTTCTTACCCAGTCCCTTCTCTTTCTTGGTTGTCAATTCCTGAACAACACAAAATTTAGGATAAAATGACACAACACATTGGTCATCTTTTGTGAGTTTTGGAACTGATAAAAGACTGAACTTAAATGAAGGTACAACCAGAACATCTTTGAGTGACAGACTATTGTTCAAATTGACTTTCCCAACATGTAAAATAACTGAAGTATTACCATCTGGCAATCTAATTTGGGGCTTAATTTTCAGCAAATAAGGATCCAAATTTTGGTCATTTTCAGGAGTCATATGATCACTTGCTCCTGTGTCATATATCCATTCATCAAGCAAATCTAGCCTATCCAATTGACTGTTAAGACAAGCTATAATTGATGCAAATTGGTGACCAAAACCATCATATGCTTCAAGCCTCATCTGTTGAACACTTTTCAAGAGCAACTCAAACTGTTGTGGTGTAAAGCTGAAATTGCGAGTTTTAACATGTGCGCAGCTTTGATCCTGTTTGAAACTTGTTTTGTAGAGTCTGCACATCCTTTGGTTTAACCTGCTTGTTCACATTCAAATTTGACTTTGGATGCCAAGCATGATATCTCACTTTCTTCCAACACCTCTGACGAGGATGCCACTTGAAACCACAAACACTACACTTATCTTTGACCACACCCTTACTGTACAAAGTTGTGGACTCAAAAGAACTAGTACCAAACAACACCCTCTAAGACTCTTCTTGTTGCAATATTGATCAGTCACTTTTCACACTTGGCAATGGTGTCATTAACAGTAGTTGACTTCTCAAATTACCATAATGCTCATCAAGACTATTTAGAAATTGAAACAACCTCTCTTCCTTTTTTTGTTGATTCAATGCACCAAGAAAACTGAAATCTCAAGAGTAAAGAATTGCAAGCAACACATTCACATTATAATTTCTCCCAAACACACTTCATCTTAGTAAAGTACTCACTAATGGAACCACGAGATCGACTAATATCATAAGTATCTTTATTCAGTTTGTACTTTATTGAACCATCACTTAGTGCAAAATCTTTTTTCCAAATGCAACCACATATGACTAGTAGAATCAACAAACATAATGTGATCAGCTTGATTCACTAATAGATCCTAATATCCAGCATATCACCATATTGTTACAAGTATCCCACAATTAAGCAACATTAGGATCAGTTGTGGAACGAAGAATAGTAACTTTAATGAACCCCAATTTCCTCTTTGTTGAAAGACCAATCTCAACAGCCCTACGCCATGCCCTATAATTCTGTGTACCAATCAACTTTTCTTGAACTGTCAAAGATCCAAGGCCATCTGAGGGATGAAGATAAAGAGGGTTTTGAAACAAAGCAGGAGCATTAAGATTCACTTGATCAGACATCTTGTTTAATCACATAAAACACAAGAATTTGGCCTAATTTGATCAATTTAGGCGTGGAAACAACACAAGAAAATCAATTACAGTTAAACACACACTTTGTAATGATGAGTAGGTGAATTGATAGGTGAATTCGCAATTGTTGATTAGCTCTGATACCATGATAATAATGGCAGAAACAGAGAAAATGGAGACAAAGAAAGGGAGGAAAAAACAGTTGTATTTTTGTTATTCTCAAATGAGTGGGAAACAAAGTATTTAAAAGGAAAACATTACATAATGAGCCCTTCTATTCTACAATTGTTACAACTCAGTCCTTGTAGTTTTACATAGAAAAAATATGCAATCCTAAACACCCAGTGAGTTTCCTTTATGTCCATCAAATGAAATACATTGTATCTTGTTTTATAATAAAGTAGTCTCCCTCAACATCTTTATATGTGACCAAACGTTACAATGTCTACACAAAACATTTTACCAAAAGTTAAACAAGAGTTAAAACTAATGATAAATACACACTTTCAAATACCACACAATTTTTACAAGAAAATTACCGTGCTACCCATTATTGATACACGTTAGTATCGCACAGCCTTTAGGCTCAATCTCAAAATACCCATCAATGTCGGGTATTTATATTCACTATATACACTACATTGACGTGTATGGCCAAGAATGACTTTGGCAATTAAATCCTAGACAATGTCGGGTAGAAAAATGCAAGACACACACGACATGGTTTTTTTATTATTACTCACACCCACCCAAGCAATATAGTGTATACATATACACGACATTGACTATATGTACACGACAAGAAAAAGGTGTGGGGTCTAGAGAATATATTCCAAGCAATATAGTGTATACATATACACGACATTGGCTATATGTAAAGTTGTCGGCACATTGAGTTAATTTAGGGTTTAGGGTTTCCTAGTGGATAGCATTGGGAAAGATCAAAAATAAAAGCTTGATTTGATCATTCAATGGATGGGTAGATGAATTTGTTTTACATGTCATTCAATGGACGTAGAGAATATATATACACAACGATAGGATATATCAATGTCGTGTTTGCAAGTTCTTCATATAGTTATCTTCTTCATTATCAATCATTCTTCATTATCAAACATATTCCTCATATATCAATGTCGTGTTTGCAAGTTCACTATATTCAATAAGATTGTGGTGGTGACATTGTGGTGCGTGAGTTTGGTGGTTTTGTGGTGCGTGAGTTTGGTGGTTTTGCTGGTGGTGCCGTGGTGGTGCTGTGGTTACAGGTGTGGTTGTGTGGTGTTGGTTGTGGCGGTTATAAAAAAAGTGTTGGTGGTGCAGAGGGGGTGCTGGGGGTGGTGGTGTGATACGGCTGTGAATATGGAAGATTACCGGGTATTTCGCAATTTTTTTCCTTTACACTTGTAGTTTTTTTATTTGTTACGTATATGTGTATTAATATATGTTTATTTATTTTAGGATTATCCTGCCCAAGTTACATGTAGGAGTAGGTTATCCGTAATTAGTGATATTAAAAGTATGATTAGGAACACCCGTAGGGAAACATTATTTAGAAAAACATGTTTTGGTTGGTTGTTAAATTTGCCAAAAATGCAAGAGAGTGGCGTGTTAGTACATTATTTCATATGCCACCAAGTGCCATGTGTAGAGGGAGATACAAATATTGTTTCTCTGAGATATCGTGTACGTGATATTAATCGGGTGGGTGAGGTTGAGGTTCAATTTGGTAGGGAGGAATTCGTCTAGTTACGGGTCTAAGATTTGGAACGATTTTAGAAAGGATTTAAGATGGACCTAATCCCTTTAGGAGACGAGTGTTCCCTTCGTCAACTGATTCTTCAAAAATAAAAGCTGGTAATGTGTTACGTGCGCTAGACATCGAGTCGTTTAGGCGTTTGAGCGACGAAGATGTTGTTGGTCTTTGTTTGATAGCCGTGTTAGTGTTGGTGTTAAAAGGGACCGAGCTTAGGAATGTAGTCGACGATTTTGTATTTAGGTTAGTGGAGGATATAGATGCATGGAATGTGTTCCCGTGGGGGTCGTACGTATGGCCAACCTTGTACGATTATCTTAAGGATGCAGCAATTCAGCGAAGGGCAAAGCACTTTGCCGAGGGGAGGGATCCTACTAAACTTCCTAAGTACAATTTGAATGGCTTTATATGGGCCTTCAAGGTATGTCATATATAAATTTATAAAGTTCATGTATATGTATATCGTTAACAAATTTAAAACAAATTTGCCTTTCACAGACGTGGATATTGGAGAGTTTCATGGTGCTACACCCCTACGTTTGTGATAAATAGTTGTATCCCCGATCAATTGCGTGGAGCTATAGAAACTTGGTATTTAGAGATCGATAGACCGGTTTTTTGGATGACTAATTGAATGTGAGTTTGAAATATGACCTTAATTTCTTACAATATGATTATAATTTTTTGTTGGTTTTATTAATGTGTGTATATTGTCCATGTTTTTTAAAGGTAAACCCACCTTTGATGAGGCTTATGCCGGATGACTATGAGCAAAATACCGAGTGGTGGGCTCAAAGTAGAGCGTATTTTGCTGGGAATCCGACCCCAATTCCAAAGGAAAAGCCTCCACTAAACGAACCTATTTACGATTTTATCGCACCGAATTTATACGCAGATGAAGGCACTGAGAGGAAGTTACAAGAACATGACTTGAAGTTCAAACAACTTGATCCACGATTTTTTGGTGACGATTTTCGGGTAAGTAGCTTACGTTAATTTATTTATTGTTCTTCAAAACACGTAAGTATATTTACGTGCTTTTATCTTTTTTATCTTTAAATATGTTTGAAAATAACCAACTCTACATTATAATATTACATTTAGGGAATACCAAAGGCCGACCGTCCATTTGGCGAGCCACCGAACGACTCTCGTTTTTGACGGTGTTCATGTACCTACAACCGTTAAAGTTCATGGTCCATCCCGCTTCCCTACGGACATACTACTTCCCACGCCAGTTGGTTCTCTTTGCCACGCTGATTATCAAGGTGTCCATCTACACACAAGATAAATTAAAAACCGTATATCTAACCATTCACATATATTTAAGTACCTAATTTTTTCCATCATTTTAAAATACTTTGAAAAAATGTAATGTTTAAAGGATTCGTATACTACGTAGTGAAAATACATGAACCATTATATTGAAAATACGGATTACATAGCATATATACTAAACGATACAGAAATGAAAATGAAAATACAAATAACAACGAATCATAGTGTGTTGTAACCATCACCGTAATCCAATTATCAATGTCAAACCAGTTGTTCCTGAGATATTCTTCATACATTGCTTCATGCTCCCTCCGATCAGCTTCCTCACGTGTTTCAATTTCTTCAAATTCTCTTCTTACTTGCCGATCCCTGCCCAAGATGGCGTAGTTGGTCCTCGCTAAAAATCCTGGATTATGTTGGAGTATCACACCCAGTGGAGTGTTCAACACGCGCACATACGTGGGGGTTCACGTTCACGGGTGGTGGAGTATTCACCACGCTCGTGGGAATAACGGAACGATATCTACCTGGGGTGTTCACCAAGTACTCGGTCGGTGGAAATACCGAACGATATCTACCGTGGGTGTTCACCAAGTTCTCCGAAATTGTTGTGAAAAGTATCCACATCGAAATTGTTGCGAGAAATCTTTTTGTTGAGCCATTGAAGAGATTTTATGTGTGTCTATACAAGTTTCTAGGTCTATACATATACACTTGAAAAAATCTTGGTTGTCATTTACCATTAAGAAACCCTAACAAAAACATTTTATGTCTAGTACTAAATAAATAAAACCATGTAGGGTATTAAATTACACGACACTGTTAGGGCTTTAAATGAGGTTGAAACTAAGTCAATGTCGTATATTTTTCTCTATACCCGACATTAACATGTGACTTTTGCTTTTTGTCATATGTCGTGTATATATAGTGTATATGTATACACTATATTGCATGTGCGTTTTGCTTTTAGTCAATGTCGTATGGTCGGGTCAATGTCGTGTATATGTATACACTATATTGTTTTGGTAGGCGTGAGTAATAATAAAAAAACCATGTCGTGTGTGTCTTGTGTTTTTCTACCCGACATTGTCTAGGATTTAATTACCAAATTGATTCTTGGCCATACACGTCAATGTCGTGTATATAGTGAATATAAATACCCGACATTAATGGGTATTTTTGAGATTAACCTAAAACTGGGTCTGTGACCACATCAATAATAGGTAGCACAGTAATTTTACAATTTTTACAGCTGTATGATTGTGACAAGCAAAATAAACATGTTCAAAAATGGGAAGATGTTGGATTATTTTGTTAAACATGTAACGTTAAACAACTTGACGGGTGTCTCTCTCTCCATAACCTCGGGACGGTCATAACAATGTAAACAACATAAACGTTAACTCCCGCATCTTCATTATAATTTCGAAACTTAATCTATAGTTTAACCAAAAAAGACATTTCTTAGTTTTTATCTCGTCTTACATTGTCCCTAAATTTGGATATAAATAGCATTAGTCCCATAATGTTTTACCCTCTTCGATCGAATCATGGATAATGGAGAAGACTTCCTTCATCTGCCACCCGGTTTTAGGTTTCACCCGTCCGATGAAGAGCTCATAAATTATTACTTGTTAAACAAGGTGAACATGAGGCCGATTCCCGCTTCAGTGGTTGGGGAGATCGAGCTTTACAATTTCGACCCTTGGGATCTTCCTAGTAAGATTCTGGTGTTTTTATTGCTATATTTGTTGTGCCGTTTAAGGATTGATGGGGGTTTTGTTTGAGGAAGGCTCATTATCACCGACGGATTAATGAGCGAGTACAGACTACCCGAGTCATCTAGCCGATCATCAAGGCAAAATGGATCAATGCGAGTAAGCAAATTGTCCCCATTTAAATAGATTCTCAAGTTTGCACTTGAATACAGTATTATTGATTATTTGGTATTTTTCGTGTTCTTTATTTCATTTGGCAGTTAGACGACTGGGTCCTATGTCGCATCACCCAAAAAGGCAACAATTCAAAGAACAAACCACAGGTAGAAGAAAACCCAAAAAATAAGGTGACGCAAAGTCAATTTCCGATCATACCGCAGGAGCTCCCTTCATCATACATGATTACAAAGACCAATATGACACATCATCTCGACCGTAGGTTCAAAGAGTTCCAGTTGATGGCCTCGATTCTTGCTGCTCAAGATCTTCCCTCCATGATGGAAACATGTTCCCCCAAACTAATTCAAGATGCCAGCAACAGCCTGCTCTTTAAAAACGGAGCAATCGATAAAGAAAAAAATCCGTTTATTCTAAATGAGGACAATATCAGATACGAAGACATCTACCCTGTAGATATGTTCACCTCTGATGATTCATATGAGGATCTCGACACGGATAATTTGGATATTATGTTTAAGCAACTTTGATCGGGTTGAAAGGGTGTGCAGTATATTTTTATATACGGAGTAAATAATATCTGTAATAAGTAGCAAGTACCTGCTACATGCATATGATGTACAAAAAAGCTGATGTTTCCTGTATATTTCTCTTTCTTTGCAAATAATACGTGTATACAACTCAAGTTTATCTTCATTTTACTTCATAAATACGATTGAGATGCTGGCGACAGCTTGATTACGAAAAAATTATTACACTCAATCGGGTAAATACTGAAATCAGGAAGAAAGAAGTCAACAACACCAAAGTCACCTTCTCAAAACACTCGAGTGTCCTTATCAAGATTGTTTATAGTCTGCAAGTTCTTTATTCTTATTTGATGAGAGAGAGGTTTCAGGTATGTTCATTTGGTACCAACCGAGTTCTATGATTCTTATATCTGGGTTCAAAATCCATAATAAAAATGAAAATATACGTTTTATGCAAGTCTACTTATAGATCTTATTTGGAGAAACTATACAGCAGACTGAAACTGGGTATACAAATGATGGACCTTACAGTGTTCAATGTTAAGTTGTAAACCCTATTTGATTTCAGTGAATACTGCTTTCTTACTAGAAAAGTAGACCCACGAATTTGGTATCAGGTCTCCGATGCTTCTCCAGCAGCATAGTGTTTGTGTACCATTCTTCTGTATTCTGATAAACAGAGCAAACAAAATATTATTACTACTATAAATTTTAATAAAATTCGATATAACAATCAAAGAAAATACACAATTCCCAGACACATTCCATTCGATCACAAAATATACCATGACATGTGTGTCTTGTAGGTTTCATTTTTAACAATCATGTTCAGCTAAAGTTGCATATTCGTCCATCATAATTGTTATACCAAGTTGATGGATGTTGATAAATAGACCGCACAATATTATCCTAAATTTACATTATTTATAACTTTATGAAAGGGTGGCAATTCTTATTGGCAAGATAAATTATGTATCTCATAAGTTTGTAACTTGCTCGAATTCTAAAGTAGTTTGTTCCGCTTAAGAAGACAACAGAAACAAGTAATACATTGGATTGTTCACGAATATAATAGAACGTCAGCCAGAAACTAAACTACTTATCGGCGTAACTCATAATATAGAAGTTCTATGATAGTATATTGCAAACTTATAACCTCTAGATATCAGTAATATAAAGCAATAATCATCTCCCTCTTCATTGCTCCAGAGTGCAGCAGCAGAGCTGTTGAGTGGACTATCATTATTTGGTTCTGAATCACAAAGATATAAACATAAGCTAAATCAATAAGCACCACTCAAAATCTGAATACTAGTTCATGAATGGTTTCACACACCTCCTAATAAACTCTGAATAGACAAAAGAACGGTTCGACAGTCATAGGCTGAAGACCACTTGTCCTGTAAAAGAAACATCAACATTGCTATTGCCCAATTGATAAATTTAGCTAACAATCGAACCAAAGAAGCTAAACAGTTATTTACACGAAGAATGAGGTCATTATCCGTACCATCCTAAGATAGGAATTATTATTTATGATAAAGCTTATATAAAGATTTGTATACCTGAAGGATGTCGAGGCAGATGGTACCATACTGGTCAACATTGGGATGGAAGCACGACGTTTCAAACTTAACCTGAGGGGGCTTGAAAGGATAGTCGAGAGGGAAGCGTAAAGAGAGTTTATAGGATAAACCCTCATACATAGTTCCTTTCCCACCCTCAATAGTACCAATCCAAGTAAATATATTCTCCCCTTCTGGAAATGCCGATACTCCAATATCTCCACTCATCTATAGAAATCAACAATTTTAACTGTTATTCAAATAATAAACGGATAACCATGTGGCCATGTCAAAAGTAATAAAAACAGAGAGACTGCACCAAATTAAACAAAGAACGATAGACAGCATTATACAGAATCGTTTAACACCACTAAAAATAGCCAATCATTCATTTCAACTTTTTATCAAATTATACACAATAAGAGGCATGTTAACATCAAGTAGTGGAGTTGTATACTACGCAGTACATCATGCTAGTACCCACACAGTGGTGCTTTTATGAAAAGTACTCAGACAATGGTAAACAACTCCAATAAACCATATGCTAGCTACATGCTAGGGACGTTTCCCATTTATAACAAACACTCCCATACAATCGTAAAAGACCTTGAAATAGACACCTATGTAACATTTAATCTATCTCTGCAAAAAATTTACAAGGCTTTAACCGCAGCAAATATTCCAACATGAATACTCCCTCTTACACATATATAACAAAAGTATTATCAATATCAAACCTACGATTTAAAGATAATTGATCAAAACGTTATGAATTTATGATCAAAATGCATGTACATACAAAAATGTTGAAAACAAAATAACAATAAAATAATTTTAGTCAATTAGTCCTCGTAAACAAATTTGATATACTTCAAAATATGCTGATAACTAACAAAGTTGTCCGGTTTGGT
The DNA here is from genome assembly GCA_910596185.1 of Chrysanthemum makinoi. Classification (NCBI taxonomy): domain Eukaryota; kingdom Viridiplantae; phylum Streptophyta; class Magnoliopsida; order Asterales; family Asteraceae; genus Chrysanthemum; species Chrysanthemum makinoi. The sequence continues at coordinate 339,724,253 of OU343224.1, forward strand.
GACAAGCTTTTTGGAGCGCTCGGTGTTTAAATATGATGCTTGTCTAGCAACCAGAATTTAGCAATTGGATTATGTTTAAACACTACTATTTGAAATGCTAATAATAGAAGCGTTTAGCATTTACATCATTTTACACTTTAAAAATACGGATACAACTATGTTACCAAACGCTTTTATAAAACAAACACGTAGAAACATGGTTTAGACAAACTCGAGTGTCCGCACTGCAAAAACGCCTCAAACGTAGAAATATAGGATAGGCCAAGTGAAACTATTTGAATATGTATCGTACTTTTTTTTCCTTATAGAATGCATAAACTTTTAACTTATCCTATTGTGTGTATCATTACACGTAAAGTTCGATACATTTGTATCGAACTTATAATTTAATGAATGATACACACAATACGATAAATTAACACTTTATAAATTCTATGGGAAAAAAAAGTACGATACACACTAAAAAATAACATATCTAAGTTCGATGCATTTTCAGATCATAAACACATCTAATTTTAAATGATGAGTAATCTTATAAGACTAAAAATACTCCTACTTATAAAACGAAATGCAGTCTATTAAATATTTAAATACTTAATTACAATTTAAACCACTAACTTTATTCTCTCTCACTTACCCGCACCCATATATACATAAAAAAAAAACTGCACACGCAATTATCGCTACTATACACCATCGACGCTATGCGCGGGTAACAGTCTATTATATAAAATACATAAAACTGAATATGATTGATCAGATTCATACCATAAGAGCCATAAGTTCCTTCTGCAACCTAAAAAAAAAAAAAAAAAAAAAAAGTTAAAAACACAATCAATTAACAAATAATATTAAAAAAATTTATAAAAATTATATAAAAAAAGAAAAGAGACCTCTGAGTAACGGAATTAGTATCAACGGGAACTGGAGTAGTTTTAGGCTGTTTTAACGGTTGTTGTTGTTGTTCGGTAGTTGTTAAATTGTCCATAACTGTATCATTTCGGACCTCCATTATTCTCAATTGAATTGATTTACGATTGTGATTGGTATTTTATGAAATGATGAAGGAGATTTGGCAACACGGTGTATGGTTTTACTTTTTTCTTTAGATGTGACTTTATGTACTTCTTAATATAATATAATAAAATTGAATAAATAGATATATTTGCTTAATTATTGACTTTTTGGAAAGGATATTATTGGTTAACTATATTTTTTTGAACAATGGTTAACTATTGATAAGCACTTTCTTTTTAACTTTTGTTTAAGGCCACTCTCAATGGTAACGCATCATTGGGTTTTTTGTGTCCATGTCACGAGTCCAATTGGGGGTATTTTGGTGGTGCGTGAGGAGATAAAAGAAAGTGAACCCAAGATGTGCTCAACTCATCATTTGGTGAGTGAGTCATTCACGCCTCACCCAAAACACATAACAAAAGGCACGCCAAAATGAGATGGTTTGGTGAGTTAGAGCATTCTCATCAATAACATGAGTTATTCTTAACATCGTGCACGTCAGTCACATCAGCTTTTAACATTCTCTTAACATCTCAAAAACACCCACATCAATAACATCCCAAATTAAACTTTAACATTTCATATTTTCAATTTCAACCCCTAAACTAAAACAAACACTTCATTTATTAAAACACATATCACATTTAACATTAAAACACCAAGTACATTAAACGGTAAACACGAATTACATTAAAAATTAAAGATACAACGCATACTGATGAAAATAAAACTACTACTAAAACTTAAAAACGAATCATCCGGAACCCAACCCTCAATTTGAAGGGAATCAAACTCCCCATTAAAAGTCGACGCCTATTATGTCGAAGTAGTTGTCTTGAAGATACCGAACTTCCCATGCTTTCTTGCTCACGACGCGCCTTCCTCACGTGCCGCTTCTTCCATAATCTCCCTACCGCTCACTATCTTGTTCTAGTTGACGAAGGGAAGCTCACTTAACCGCTGGGGTTGTTTTGAAGATCCACCGTGGATGCTCACAGGTGGAGTTGGAACAATTGGATTGTTCACGGTGGAGAGTTTAAAATACATTTTCCCGTTGAAAACCGGAAAGACAGATTCAGTGGTGTTGAGTAATCTTCAAACTCTGTAGAGTTGGAAAGCCGGTTTCCGCAACTGATTTGGAGTTGGAAAGCTGGTTTCCGGCAACTTTTCTGGACTTGGGAATTGCTGAGAAAAATCTTTGCGAGACATTTTTTGTGTGTGTGAGTTGTGTGTGTAACTTGTGTGTGTGTGTGTTCTAAACAACTCTTGTAGAGTTGTATATATAGGCAGAGTTGATTTTGAGTTTGAATAAATCCCGCTCATATTTGATTTTTAATTTTCAAATTTGAATTTGAATTTATCCCGCCCAGAATTAACCAGTATAATTTAAATTTGAATTTGAAAAGGTTGAGGGGGTGTAAGTGAAAATTTATTTGAAATGGTTTAGGGGGTTGAAATGAATTTTTTTTAACGGGCGTTGCCTACATAACGTGGAGGGACTAACGCCGAAATAACGTAGGGTTCCAACAGGTTTAACGCCTGCTAACGGCGTTATTCGCCAGTTAACGGCGTTATGCCGTTACGAATGGGAATGCTCTTATTCACCAATGTTTATCTATGACAATTTTGGGCCTCACTTTTGTTTTTATTTTATTTTTTAGTTTGTGAATGTGTGAGGAGTATTTAGTGGGTATATTTTGTATAAAATGGGTATTTTAATTAAATGTGAGGTATGGTAATCAAAACGAATGTATGGTGAGTGTCTGAGTGAAAGTGAGAGGAGAGATAAGGCTGAGTTGACGCTGACTGAGTCCCACAAAATACCTCACTAAAAACTAAAACACACTCTCTCATAACACACCACTAACATGTTATTGGGTCTCACAAAATAACCCACTAAAAATACCCACTCACTCACAATACAAAAAGAAAAGAAAAGAGAAAGAACACACAAGAATGCAAATGGCTTGAGCCATCAGATTGGCTTAAAACGTTTGGCTCACTAATTGCACGATGCTCGGTATGGTTGACACAACTAATAACATGCATTTGGCACACCAATGGCACATAATACCTTGTGATCTTAGATTTGTAAGTAATTTGTAGGCCTATTTGTGTTTTTTCTATTATTTATTATTTGATTTGTGATTGTGTGTTGTATTTTGTGAAGTATTATTTAAATAAAGTGTGTATTTTTTTTAAAGGGGCTTGATACTTACATCATACTCTTGATGCATATATTATAATTATGCATATATCATGTTGTAATTTATGCATTAATGGTATAATATTGTGATGTGTACATCAAATATTATGATGAGAGTATTAATACTTTTTTTCTAAAGTGAGCTAATGTGACTATTGGAGGTAGGAAACCGAAAAGAAGTAAAGAAAGGTAAATGGAAAGAAAAAAAATTACTCCAACGTAGCACCAACTATTTGTAATTTTGTATTATTAAACTTGATACTATTCATCTAGAAATATTTTTCATTTGTCATATAAATATTATTCATGGTATCTGAAAACGAAACTGATGCTCCATATGTATGTTATGTTGGAATTGGACCTGACACAAGACGACACAAGAGGCGGAGACATGAGGGGCAAAGTGCGCACATGATTTTAGCAAAACATTTGTAGTGTAAAATTTTTAAATATCCTGTTATTTTTGTAATTTTTATTTTAACAAACCGATTTGTAATGTAATTTCAAAAATTATCAAAGTTTGATTTTCACCATAACTTTCTTTGTTCGCCTTGCATAACATAAAGTTCTGCATAACATAAAAAATTAAATAAACACTTGCTTCTCTGAAATTTGTAATAGGTACGATATGAGATTCAATATATATTTATATTCGTCAAATATGTAACGATAGGAATATAGGATTGGTTTCTCGGTTTTATGAATGTACCAGTATCAAATATTTATTGCTTCCAATGCATATACCATGACACAGTACACAAAACGTGAATAATTGAGCATGAATAATTCAAAAGGTCAAAAATGAAATATTTAAACTTTTAATGTCATGACTCGTGAACAATTGAGCAGTTGCACTAAATTTATTAATGTTCTTTTGACAATTATGTATTCATGGTACTAAAATAGTGCAAGTGTTTAGTCTCAACATTGAAGGAGTTTTTGTGTAGTTTTGCATTAAGTGCTAAAAATACAAATATATTGGAGATACTCTTACAGGTTGTAATGTAGTTTTGATTTGTGGTGTTAACTTTTATAAAAGGTTTTGAGATTTTCTAAATGCATTTGTTGACCGTACAACGGATTGTAGAACTCATAATGAAAAGAGGGTTTATTTGTGGAAAATCAACTTTTATGAAAGAAGCAACGAGGCTCAGTTGACGGCACAATCTTGAGTCGGTTGAGAAACTAAGAATAAGAAAGATAACACACCACGCTATCCAGAATGCGAGGGCGAGGCCCCGACGAACCGCTGCCGACGCGGAGAATAAGTCATCGAAATATGATGGAATATTTTATAGAAAGATCATACTTCTATAACATTGGTATTTATAAGCAAACTCTTGGAAAAGAACCTTATAATTGTACCATGTGTATTAGCAGGATTGTTAAAGGAAACACGTACGTGTCAACCAATACGAAGGCTCCGAGCATAGGTTGTGGTATCCAATAAGAGGGAACATGTCCATGTATAGTTGTCGTATGTTGCGGGAATATTGGAGGTCACATTACCACATTACCTTAATCGGGCTCGCGCAATATTCTTTATTTGTCGTTTAGCGATTCGGAAGCTTAGGCTCGTTAGCTTAGGTCCGGATCGAGGCCAGTTCCATTAGCTTAGGTTGGAGATCGGAGGTCAGGCTTCGTTGAATGTAGGATAGATTTCGTGTATATTGACGGATTCCTTTACGATAGTCTACTAGGCTTTATGCCATTGTCACGCGTATTAATCGCCTTATTTGTAGGTTAGTCGGAGGCTAGGCTCTATAAATACTCGAGGTACACTATCATTTGATTTAGAAGGAATTTGTATATTTCGTTCATTTTATTTTTCTTTATATTACGGTCAAAAAAGTTTACATACAATCACTTTTATAAACTTAATTTCACCGTTGTCTCTATATCATACCTCTTACACAAACTAGTAAAATCGGGTATTGTTGTTGTATTGCTCGTATAAATATAGATAAAGAAAAAACTAAAATATTTATCAAGAAATAAAGTTCATTCTATCGAGTAAAATAACGGCTACACGATAATTATAATATTGGTAAATGTTAATATTGGTGTTTAGGCTGATTTTGTATCTCGGTTGTATTTCAAGAAGGATAGGTATTGTCTATCTCTTCTCTATGATGTAATTGTTCTTTTTTAATATATGGAATTCACCTTTTGCACCAAAAATATGAGATTCTATTTTTAGAGCCATTGTGTGACGTTGTGTGGTTTCGGCGTGGCTTTTCAACCACAATAATGATGTTATAACTTCGTATTCAGTGTGATTGTTGACGTAGTTATTGAAAGTGGTACAAACCATGTTGTATGTGTTTATTTGTGTGTACTCCTGTGTGTGTGTTAAAGATGTGCGGTGACCGTGGATTTAGCATAAGTTTTTTGTGAACTGGCGGAAACACGCACATTGTGCGCTTAGGCATGGAATCTAAGAATCAAACGTCCACGGCCCACAAGTAAACGAGTAAATGATGCGCTAATAGATGAGACTTGGATGAAAAGGATATCTCATTGACTAATAGCTACAAATCACTGTCAAATAACGATCGGGACAACGAACTGAAGTCTTCTACGGGCAAAATCAGTCCACATTTTGATTAATTTCGTGATGTGAAAGCCAAGGCCCATTTCTAAACATCAAATGTCCGAATCCCTTTTCATGGGTTAATGACTTTTGAAATATGTGATATCCTCATCTTCCAACTTAATAAAAATTTGAAAGAAAAATAATTAGCATGTTCCACAAGACGGCCGGACTACAATGAAAAAAAAAAAGGTTAAATATCTAGTTCTAGAAATGACACATGATTAGAAAATTTAGAGGTCATCAGGTGCAAATCCCAAAATTAAAGAAAATTTGTAACGCAAAAGTTTTGGGTCTAGATTCATTTTTATAAAATTGGTGTTATTAACAAATTTTTACACTACGCGGGATAAATTCATGGGGTTCCTATGCACCCCGAGAACCCCTCGGTCCACCCTGCTTAAGCTATTTGGCACACATATTTGGTACAACCTAACCTGAATATGACTGGTTTGAGTTTATAGACTTATGAATCCTAACACATAGAAATAATTCGAAACCACCCAGATAACATGTTTTCTAAATCAGTTTAATGAGTCGTGTTCCGATCAAGTTTTCCATAATCAGATTCTCAACTATCTTAATACTCGACTACTCGTGTCCTATCAAGTTTTCCACGATCAGACTTCTCAACGATTATTTTGACTACTCGTGCCTCCGAAACCTGTACA
>OU343224.1:339730839-339829813 GCA_910596185.1 Chrysanthemum makinoi
CATAATGTATTCATAAATGTGGCAAGTTGCACCATCCATATCCTTAAGTGGTCTAACTTATTTTATACGTGTCATAGCATAGCCAAAGCCTTTGTATCCCTCATAACAGCTACATATACACTTTCTTTTTTCCTTTTTCTTGTGAATGCTAAGTAAGAATAGATGGACACAAAAGCGACAAGGATAACATCATACCATTAAACAATATAACTATTAATAAAAAAAAATTGATTGCATTCACATCATCTTTGTAATACAAAATAGTATATTCACAACATCTTTGTAATAAAAGTAGTGCATAAATTAGTAGTATGAAAAACAGTACATTCCCAACATCTTCGTAATACAACCATGTCTTCTAGTGATATCGTCCTCAAAATGTCTTCATTTCTGAACATGTATTCTGAAGAGATTTATGACCAGGCGGGCTATGGAGAAGATGATTTACTCGGTCATAAGTGAATGCAAATGCTATGAGATTTAAGTTCAAAACCAATATACTGAGTCCAATCATCATCTCCTCTTGGGAGAGAGTATGACAGTGATAAGGATGAGAATTATTAGTTTTGGACTTGGTAAGATTTATGGTAGTACACTGGCTTATGAGAAATAAACATATGATATACATTCCATCCTGTTTATTGTGGATTGAAATTACTTCATCAAGACAAAAAACTGCATCAATCATCTATCTATCGATAAGCTATCATAGATCTAATCGACATAGGGTTTTTATAGTCACGGGACGTCAACTATATAGTTCACCTTTGTAATTTTATTGAACTATGTCGTTAACCTTTGAAGTATACCCATTAATAACGTTATCATCAGAATATGAAATCATTCACACAAAAACCTAGAGTGGGAAGATATTCATATCGAGAAACTATGATTCTGTAGTATGTTGGTTGTTTAGAAGTTTTGCGATAGAAACCAATGAAATGCATGTGTGGTCTATATAGGACAAATATCACGTGCATGCGCGTGATACAAGTTGATTTTTTTTGGAATATAATAAACAAATTTTTATTACCCACCCCACCCCACTTAATATTCGCAACTTATTTGTAATCACATCGTAAATAATGTAGTCATAAGTGTGGCATGATGCACCATAAATATGGCATGTTTCACAAAAAAAAAATAAAGATAGATTCTACGAAACAATTATGAAATGTAAAGAAAGTATTCAACAAAGTAGCACATAAACGACAAAGACACTTAAATTAATTAAGTTGGTAACAAACCATACATAGTTGTTTTTTTGTTCAACCCTTACACTTGTTTTCGAAAGTATTCAATTTGAACCTTGATCTCTTTAATTTTCTTTTTGTGTATCCTAAACTCTGTTAACACAAAATTGCACCAATATCCCACTCGGGCCAGATCTTCTTTCATCTCATCAACGGTTGTAATACGCAATTAATAATCATCCAAATGTGTTTTTGCTTCTTTTTTGTGCTTGTTGACTTGTACTATAAATTGGCTAATTAAAGCGATTGTCTCATCTGTCATGTGAAGGGGTCTAATATTCCCCGGGAGAGATGGAGTCTTACAAACATTTTTTCTTGTTAATGTGGCATGAGACAACCTTTTTTTTAGAGGCATGCTTAGTTAACAATGATGTTTGATATTGAAATGATGATGTTTGATTTAGAAATTAATGAAAAATAAAATATATACATGAAATCAATGATCAGGATGAAAGAATGACAACTGAAATAGATAGGAAAATCATGAAAACCCAAATAAACAAAAGAAAATTAAATTTGCAACACATTCGCAAAAACTTCGTAATACATTCGAAAAAAAGTTGTTAATACATTCGCAATACACTCACTTTACAATCCCGATACTAAGCACTACAAAGTAAATACACCTCAACACATAAAAACCTCACAACCTATCCACATGCCTTGAAGAAGGAAATATGCTTTTTATGGATGATTGTGGAGGGTGATTGAAAAGAAGAAAAACGGCATATGATCACACGATTGTTAGTCGGTCATTTATCTTCATTGATATCTGGTTATGAATAAAAAAGATGGCTTGTGGTGTTGAATCATGATCGAGTTGAAAGTCAAACCAAGAGGAACACATCCAACGAACTAGATCATGATCATTGTAAATGATTCGAGAGCAGCAGGGATCGTTTTGTATTTATATCACCCAGATCCAAAACTAGAATAACATGATCTTATTTAGAAAAATCACTATTAATAAAAAAAATGCTAAATGTTCAGATGACCGTCTAACTTAATGACGTAGACTTACCGCCCCGGTAACCATCAAGGAACTCAAGGGTAGAGATGAACTCTGTCATTGAGGTTTTTGGCTCCTTTGAACTCTACCGTTTACCTTTAGGGTTTGTGTTTCTAGATAATAATAAGTAATATAGGAAAATTTGAAGTCAAATAAGCTATAAATGAAGATGATTCTTTGGTTTTCTAGCAAATAAACAAGTATTTTTAGGAACAAAAGCAAGAATTCAAATTTTCATTATGTTTTTATAGGAAAAGTAAGTCCAGCCTTTTCAATGTCGCGGGGCCCATGCCGTTCTGTTATGACAATCATAATCGCTTTGGAAGATGTCGAAGACTAGAAACCGTTGGGAGAGAACGGGTCCCCTTTTTTGTCACGTGACCCTCATTTTGCAACTCGATCGTAGCATCTGCATGAAAACAGACGAGACGGGTGTCATCATGTTCGGAATGAGACAATGATGAAGACGGTGTAATTTTCGAGAAGAATCGAGGTGCGTGTGAGAAGATATGGACAGTTATATGACGATGGGAGAGAAGTTAACTATTAATAAAATGATAAATATGTGAGAAATACGTGTTCAGTTGGTGCAGAAAGGTGAATCTCGGCAAAACGTCACTCGATATCTTAGTTTTAACAATATGCAACAAAATTGAGTTAAGTTGGAAATAAATGTTATATTTGATGTTACTTTTGCAAATTTCCCTAAGAAAATCAATTTCAAAGTTCTTGCAGTTGGTACGATCCAACTTATGATCACATAATTAAAGTCTTATTTTCTGAATAATGGATATGCTTGTTAATAAAGTTATCGAGGAGCATGAAAACATTGCCATCAACAACGAATTATTAATATTTGTTACTGTTTATCAAAAAACAAAAATTGTTACTGAAGTTGAAAGCTCAAATATACTAATGTCATGGCTTTCATATTTTAATTATTAACTTTTGGATTAGGTAGACTGGAAAATCGCTTATATTCTATTTACAAGTTTTATCGTTTAGAGTTGATTGACAATTGTGAAAATTGCTAATTGCTTTCCATGGCTTTTCCATTGCTTGATAATCGTTTTCTAGTATGTTGAAAGTGCAATTAAATTTCTAAAATAAAACCTGTAAAATACAATATTCGAAGCAAGCAAATTGGTTTAGCTTTGATGTGGTTATTTCTTTTGTACGTGAGTCACTTCAATCATTGCTGAACAGTCATATATTTCAATAAACATTGTACTCCGTAACATTTAAGTTCTAATCCATTATTGGGAAATTGAAATGAACAATGCAAATAAAGTATCATGTATGCATGGGCCCAATATATGGATTGGGCTTGAGATAAATATCATCTTGCGACTTACAACATAAATCATGCCACATCTCAACTCTAACATTGCCAAATGCTTAATCTTAATTATTATTATTTTTTTGCAAAAGTAAATTATATTATCCTATATACTAACACTGCGTTCTCGAGATTTTCTTGGTGGGGATAGAACTGATGTGTAAAGAAGAGAAAAGAAAGTAAAATGAAAGGAAGGAAAATTGATTTTATATTTCTTGTTCTCGAGTTGAAATGAAATGAAAGGAAAAAAAATTATGTGGAGTTCTCGAGTTGGGAAGAAAAGAAAGAAAAAGAGACATAATTACATTTATGCACTTTTAAATAGATTCATTTTATCATCAGAGTGGAATATGAGTAAATACTGAAAGTTATATTAGTCATTATACACTAAATAGTGCGGGTGTAGAATTGTTTCCGTCCAAATCCGCCCATATTTGGGTGGAAAATTCTTATATGAATTTTCCTGTCATTTCCTTTGTGTTTCTTTTCCTTTCCATCCAAAAAAAACTCAAGAACACAATAAAATTTCGGTTTCTTATCATTTACTTTCCTTTCCTTCTAAAAATGAACTCGAGAACGGAGCGTAAAGATCGGGGAGGTGCTTCTTTCACAAATGTGTTTGCCGATGACGTGTCTGTACATGAGTGGTTGAGCATTTAATGCAACTGAAATACATAGTATCTTAACCTTTAATGTTGTTACACGTTTGTTCCCAACTAATCTAGATCATTCTTCCTTCCCCCACACAACATTTGCTGCAACCTTAAAAAAAATCTACAATCCACAAAACACAAACAGAAACATACACAAACACACACATACCCACAAATGATCGGATCAAGAAGACGAGGAAAAAAATTTCTGATGATGATGAATCGTTAATCGAAAAAAGAGGGAAAAAAAACCAAAATTAATCGTCTGAAGAAGAACGCAGATTTTTATGTCATATGAAAAACAGGTATAAAAGCTTTTAAATTCAGGGTTTTTATAAACTCTATGGGTTTCTTTCTATACACTTTGTGGGGATATTAGCGGGCATGTATTTGTTTGTTAGTTGATTAATGTTTTGACTTGATTTTGAAATTAGGGTTGTCGTATTATTTTGAAATTAGGGTTTATGTCAAATATTTGGGGGTTTTGCTTGCATCTAAGAGTTTAAGGTATATATTTGTATCTTATTTTTAAATTTGAAATTAGGGTTTTGTTAACATTTGAGATTGTTTGAATTTAGTTAATGTTATGGGTTAGGATTTTGTATTAAAAAGTTTTTTTTCCCTGTTTAATTTTATGATTTCCAGGGTTAATCGAATTGATTTATGATGTTTTGTGTTTTTTATATTAGGTTTGTTGAAGGTTGATGCAAAGAGAGCTGAGTTATCGGCATAGCTTACGTGTTGACTGTGCACGACATGTAAGAAACGGGTAAGAAACTCACCATCTACTACTCTCTTCAAAACTGAGCGACATCTGATCATGTGGTTGTTAATCTCTCTAAAATGTGTTTTTTTTTCAGGTCCTGATATCTTCATATAGTGAGTTTAGTGAGGATGATGCCAGAAACAAGAAATCCATAAGCTTTTGTTGGGAATTTAGTGGACATACTATCAGTCTGTAGACAACTGATTGCTGTTGCAACAACTATTGTGCTCTAAGGGACTGCCTTTCTGATACTTTTTTCACGCACAAACACGTAAGTTTGTAACAATCCACTGATGTGTCATGTGGTGTATATATAGTGGTTAATGATGAAGTGTGACTGTTTGTGGCACGTGCCAAGAATATGATGGTGCAGGGTTTCTGAGGAAATCGGGTGCGATTCTGAGGACGAAAGCAGCTAGGAAGAAACATACACACTTTGTTTGTGCTAATTGTAATGGGTTAGGCAAACTTAACAAAATTGATATAAGTCTTTAGATAACACCATCTTTTTTATTCTTTTTAGGCTAAAAAACTTTTATTTAACTTGACCAAATAGTTAACCCAAATGGGTTGAATTACCAATTTACTTTTAACATGAGTAACAATTAGTGTTTTGATATTTATTAGGTAATGCTCTTGCGGTGCCAAAACCAACAGGCCAGCAGACGCATGCTAAAACTCATTCATTCATGTGACGATAAAGGTACACATGCATCTAAATTGTATATATATTCTTGATATCGCATACAATCATGCTATATATGTTGATCAAACTGTTGATAAAATTGTGGGAGAGGAGGGACGAGAAAGTCGGAGAAGTGTGTTGAAGTGTCTGGAGATAGTTACTATATCACAAATATTTTTTGTTCCATACATTTTTTACACGATTGGTTTGCTATGTGTGTCTAATCTGGTATGCATTCAGTTCGCCTTTACAATGTTACAGTTGAAACCATTCTTTTTTTTTGAATAATACAGATTCCCCAATAGTTTCAGAAAAAACATTTACCAAGCATGTAGGATTCTTATGGCATACTCTTTTGCTCCCAACATGGGTTATCAAGTAACAAGCTATTTTTGAAACTGATAGGCAGATGTATCAGCTTATTTTCATGCTTAAGAATTTACTAGATGTTTACTATAGGCGATGACAACCACACTAGAGATGTGGTTGGTGCCACAATGACAAAAATAAAATTGACATTAATTGTGTAAGAGTTGTTGATTTTATGTGATCTTTAAAAGTTTGTAACCTTTTAAGTCTGCTGTTTGCAGGTTAATATTATGTTACAGGAACACGAGACTCGGTAGCAGTCAAAGGTATCTTTTTTTAATCAAGTACTTTAGGTTCTTCATATGAAGCTAAAACTCCTAACTTTTCATTTATAGGAGTTGATTTAGCGGACACATCACGTGCCATTAGCAAGAGGACTTGCAGACGTTGATACTCATCAATGGGCAAAACGTAGAAAGATCATCAACTCTGCATTTTGTGTCGAAAACCTCAAGGTTTGTACATGTTTCTAATTAAGTTTACAGATATATTGTCAGCAGCGGAGATACATAGAGCCAAGTTGAGTTGCTTTTTGTGCTATGAATTATTATACCGTATAACCTCACTCAATGTCATAACAAGTAAATGTCCAAACACAAACCTAACCACAAATAACTGTTTTTCGTTTCTTTTTTTTCTGTTAATTTCCTGAATAAATGACAGGTTTTGAACCATTTGCTGCAGCAAGAAATGGAAGTCTGATCTTTGGCATAGGAGAGGTAGTGGATCAATATCAGATAAGTCAACTTAAAGGAAAGGCTGGGATATTTCGTCTAAACAAAACGGTATGCTAAATAACGTCAAAACCATTGTTAGTTGTAGACATAAAAAATAAATGAGGAGAGTTTGTTAAAACATGCGATATTGATAAATTTTTCAAGGTGGATGAAATTCATCTTGAAAAATTTGATGGTTTATAGGTAATTCCTTTTCTGTAGGCTATTCCAAGTGAGAGGGGAAAGATAGGTTGCAAAATGGGTAAAACTGGCCAGGTAATTCCAATTCAGACTGCTTTTTTCGCTAAACAGTTGACTCCCCCATAAAGCATATGATTCTTTTTGAATGAACAATTCCTTAATTAGTTTGTGGTTTTCTGTCTAACATTTGCAGGAGAATAAGAAAACTTAAGGTCCTACGATTGAGGATGGAACTACTGGGAGAGATAGCTCACTTTTCGATGTTATAGTTCCTTTTACATAACATCAACCTTAGTTTATTTGAATTGAGTGGTGGAACTGATATGTTGTTGCATTATGGTTTACGTGAAGTTTCTTTGCCATAAAAGTAATCAGAAAGATGTGTAATTTTTTTGCGTTTGTTGAAGTTGTTTGAGGTGATTCTTAAAGTTATATGTTATGCAGGTTGTTTGAATGAGTCATACTAATGAGGCTGTTAAGATGTCAAATGGTTTAAATCTGTGGTGACAAGTGAGCAGGATGCAATTGCACCTCTCAAATGTGCCAGGAGGCGATTTATGGGTTATAATACCATTCTCAGGTATAAGATTTGCGATTTTGCTTTGCTTTGCACAATTCAGTAGTTAGTACGAAAAATTTAGTTTGCGTGAATGAGTCACTTTCGACAGGAAACTCTGGAATTCGTCATCTTATCGATGATGTTTTCTTATTTATGCAAGAAATGAGTAATTATGTTAAGATGGATGATGTGAAGAAGAGGAACAGTGGTAAGAACTTTTAAGAGTAAACAAGGTGAGTAAGATTGATTATAATTAATTGTTTTTATAATATATGATGTTTCGTGTTGGTTTTATAGTTTATGGTTAGTTAAGACCCGAGAGGTGAGCAATAGAAATTTAGGTGCAATCGTATGTTTCATATGATTAATCAGTTATGTTAGGAAGCCGAGAATTATGTGTATTAGGGGATTGATAGTGTGTGTGTTGCCAGCTTTTAAGAGCTAATGGATGTCTGGATTAGCGTGTTAAAAATTAGGAATAAATAAATTTAGTGATTCAATGTTTCATACATTTTTTTTACTGAAAAGTGTTGTCAAGATTTGACTTTGGGTGTGTTTGGAATTAGGGATTAGGCATGACGATTTTGTTTTTTTGCAGCAACAAGCGTTTGATAATTGGCGAAATTTGATTATCAACATAAGTTTTGCAATGACTAGGTGCATTCAAATGGAGGGACCGACTGGAGATAAAACTGACCTGGTATGTAACGCACTACACTGCAGCAATTTGCAAATTGAGATGAAGTTTTTGTGGAAAACTAGAAGGGGGGGTTGAATAGTTTTACCAATTTAAAACTTCCTTTTAAATATTTAGATCGACTTATGTCAATCTATTTAGATGTGTATGTTGGACGTTGATAGATAGATATATAAAAGTGTAATGAAAGATAAAGAGTAAGAAGCACATAACCACAATACGAGTATTTATAGTGGTTCGGCTACAAGGATACCTTCCTTGCCCTACTCCACTCCCCGAGTCACCTACTCGAGAGTTCGTAATCACTACACGACACCAATCTCCTTATGGCGGAGAAGCCTTCACAACGTCGCCTACTCTTTTTCCGGACTAGGCTAACCACCGGGTTCTTTCATACCAAGGTGAACCACACCTACCACAAAGTCGCCTACCCTTTATCCGGTACTAGGCTAAGTACCGAGTTCCATTACAATGGAGGAACTACTACCCAACACTACACAACACCTAATCCCAAAGGAGACCAACTCCTTATTACAACACCATCAAGGATATCAACATCCTTGAATATAAACAATCACTATATGTATAACGATGCACCTCATCGATTATACGACCTAGGCATTCTTCACTAATACCACTTGATTTGATTCCTAGGCATCCTTTCACTAATGCCTTCGTCTTGACACCTTTAGCATTCTTCACTAATGCTTTTGACACGGACGTTAAGCACCTTTCACTAATGCTTTCGTCTTGACTCTTTCGGCATCCTTCACTAATGCCTTCAACACAACACATCTACGGAGGAAGAAAGAACTATCAACAAGAGAACCTCATTTGTCTTGATGATGACGAAGAATGGCAACTCATGGACTTGAGCTTGCTCGACTTCAAGAAGTGGTGATCTCGCCTTTAAGAGGAACCTAGAGACTCACAAAAAAACAAAAGACAAACTACATAGAAAGATCCCTTAGGATAAGTGGTTAGAGAGTTACAATACTTGGGGAAAGTATGTGTAAGAGTGGTCAACCAAAAGGAAGAAATGGCTCACTATTTATAGAGGAGGAATGCTTACTGTTCCTCGGATCCCACGGATCCCTCCCACAAGGGATCCGTCTAGCGTAAAGCTAGGGATCCGTGGGACGCTCCTCTTTGCCCATGGGTATTTTGGTTATGGGTCATGGGTTATGGGTTAATCCATGGGTTCTTTATAAGATACAATGTATCTCATGAGTGCAATGCACCTAGGCAAATGGGTATGGGTCAATACCATGGGTTATGGATATTTTCCATGGGTTGTAGTTTTTACCCATTTATATAATATATACTAGTTGTGTATATATTTTGCCCAATATGTAAACACTAGTTGTTGTACATATATATTACTAAATCATAAAATCACTTATACTTGTTTTAGTGTGTTAGAAAACTATTGGCTCAAACTAATTACGTATTTTATTTGTTTCGTTAAAATGATTTTACGTTTGTTATCGACAAAACATTAGAAGATCGTAATATATAAATAAACATTTTTACGGCTTATTTGTATTAACAATCTCCCCTCTTTGTTGATGACAAAACATAAAATTATTTTAAGGAAAAACTAAAATAAGTAAAGTTGAATTGAGTTTTACTCTCTTCTCCCCTTTTGTCGAAAACAAAAAGGCTTAGAAAAACTAACACATTGTTTTAAGAAAAACATGTAAAAGAAAGATGTAAAGAGAGCAAGTGGCGGGAATGGTTCTCGTCTTAACTCCCCATGACGAGTCCATCCCTTTGTGAGGCAAAAATCAGTAAATATAAACTAACAAGCTAACAATTGCAATTTTGTTTGCAAATGGTTTTAGATCCTTGTGACGAAAATCCCCCACTTGAAGATTGCAGCGTTGCAATGGGATGTCATGAAGTATAATCCAAATAAGGATTATGTTGCAAATGGTTTTGCAATATGGTTTGACACAAAGCTCCCCTAGCTTTATGGTGTCAAAATCTTCATATGTATTTTGAAAATCTACAAAGTAAAAGTTAGAAAACAAAGTATAGTGCATAATTTCACAAATAAGACTCAAGTTAGTAGAGTTTTGTTCTTCACGTACCCGCGGTTCCCTTTGTGGAGGGATCCGTCTAGGCACTGGAGGATCCGTCACGTGCGGTGATAGGTTATTGTGAGGTGATATATCAAGCAATGCTAAATATAAGATCAAGATGTATACAACAACAAACATATACTTTCGAGAGAAATATGGCAAGCAAGTTATCATTCAATAAAACAACGAGACAATCAACAAATCTCTAAAACTAAGAAAATGATTTAGCCATACATTTTCTACTAATAAGTTACTAAAGCCTAGAATGCAACAAAGTGCTCGAGTGTAAGGATGAGTAGACTTGTTGATTTGGTCCAATCTTTCAAGAAGATGATTAAACATGAAATGTAACTCGTTTCGTACTTCTTGAACAAGTCCTTGGGTGATTAGACAATTTGGGCAATTATTGTCTTGATTGGGAACCGGAGGAAAATGGATGTTTTGAGGAGGCTCTACGAATGATTGTGGGGTTTCATTTTGAGGTGTGGGATGAGGTTCTACTAAAGGCGAGGGTGGTAGTAGTGGAAATTCCTCCATATGATCATGTCCATGATTGTTCCTTGTTTCCCATGATGGACTATTCGGTGTTGTGGGTGGTTCCCTATTTAATGAGAAAGTTGGTGAGTGGGAGGTTCTTGGTGGTAAATGCTCTAATGAATAGAGATTTGGGTGACGAAGAGGCTCGTTAAATCTATGCTCAAGGAATGAGGACTTACACGGCTTACTAGAGTTAGCTATGTTTTGTTTTGAACTAGATGACCATTTTTCTAGTCCAAAAGGTTTGATGCTAATTCTTGCGGTTCTCTTAGTAATTGTTGAATGAGTTTGTTGAGGTGGAGTTATAGCATTGTTATCTCTTCTGAGGAGATGATTCGGTGGATGAAATTTCATGGATCATATGACCCTTTCTTTTGGATGAGCCTTTGGTTGAAGAGTTGTTGCTAAGAGCTTTGGTCATGATGAAGGTAAGAATGCAATATGAGCTTCTAACTCTGCGATTTTGAGCCTAGGTGAGAGTGATGACTAAACCTTAAGAGTGTTTGGTTTATAAAGGATGATTTTGAATTAAGGAATTAAATTATTGGCCACTAAGAGGATTAAGCATGCACTTAGGATATTGATCAGCTCTAGGGAGATAATAAATGTAAGCTAAAAGTTGTTAGATAACCAAAAGGTGGCTTAAAATTGAAGAGGAAGGCGATTTAAGCTTTTAAACCCACGGATCCCACGTATCCCTCTCACAGGGGATCTGGCGGTTATAAACCAGGGGATCCGTCTGTCAGGGCAGATTCTAGGTGAAATAATTATGCTTTTTGAAAGGTCTAGTACTTATGTATCTCGAGGTTTTGACTTAATTTGGAAGTCTTGAGTGGTGGATGTCTTAAATGCTCAACCATAAAGGGTGATGGTGCTTAATGATGGTTTTGGGTAGGAAAGTTTACTTTAGGTAGTCTAACTAAGTGCTTGAGAAAGATACCATTTGAATTGAGATGAAAAGATGGTGGAGTTTAGTCCTAGGAGTCAGATGAAGCCTAAAGAAAAATCTTAAAAAATAAAGAAAAAATGAAAAACTAGTTTTGAGCCTAATTTTGACTCAAAAGTGATTAAAACCAATTTGCTAAAATTGATGGATATATCAAACTAAGTATTATGAGATGTGATAAATAATAGTTGGGCGGAAATATGGTGAGTTTTGATGAGTTGATAAATCAAAAACACTTTGAAATATATCCTAGGTAAGCCATGGGTGAGTGTGAGGCTTTCAAATGTTTGAGGAAGACTTAGTTGGCTCTAATGTCTTATGTTTGACTAGTGTGAGGTGATCTAGTGATCTATTTTGATGTAAGTAAGTGCGTATTTCTCATCGTAGTCCACGGATCCCACGGTTCCTTTTGGGAGGGATCCGGCTAGTTATAATACGGGATCCGCCTACTACAATCGAGAAGGCTTTTAGCAAATGTGCCATTTTGCATTCTTAAGCAAGTGCTTCTCTTAGTTATTTCTATAAGGACTAAAAGCAGAAACATATCAAGTATAACGCATAGCAAATGTGGGACAACTAAAAGTTCCTAAAAATGAGTGACGATGACTACTTGAATGTTTTCAAGGAGTCATAAAATCTCATTCTACATGTTCTTAAGTTAATATTTTTTAATGCCAAGTTATGGCAAGACCTACATGCTACATCCTATTCTACATAAGTATTGTTTAAGTGTTACAACCCATTGTTTGAAATTGTTTTTCACAAATTTTAGGTCCTTATGACCTTACCTTGCTCTTCTCTTCCACCCATCCTCCACTCTTTATCACATCATCTCTACTTCTTTTCTTCAAGAAGAAGCACTTGAAGATTCCCTTGGTTTGTTGCCATTAGGGTGATGCACTAGGAGCGTCCGGCAATTGGTTGATGTAGTCCAGAGTAGAGATCGGTATTTCCGGTGGGTTGCTACTACCTTCACCTTCTTTTGCCTCTCTCTTTCATCAGGGAATCCGTAGGTGGGTGAGGCCTTTTTCCTTCCACCATAAATCTTGTAGTTCTACCCTCGGTTAGTGGCACCATAACTTTGTTGCAATAGCTATGATCATAGGATTGTGGAGAAGGATCTAATGCAAAGATGAATTTAGCAGGCGGTTAGGAGCATTGCATACGGGAGCACCATTTTGTCCATGCTTCTTACACTTGCCATTCTCTTAATCATGTAGTAGGTAAGGTTAAAGCGGTCTCCGTCACTAGGCAATAGATCATTAAACTTAGACATGCGTTGGGGTGATCCTTGTTTCCTACTAGGCGCAACACATTCTCCCTCACCACATTTTCCCATTTCCTATACAATGCATACATCTCGGAGAGCTCCATTTGGAAAGGATCTCTATAGATCACTTTTGAATTCCTAGTGACCCTCGATGGGGATGCTTGCAGCATGAACACGGTGTCCCTTACCGTGGTTGCTTCCGGGATTATCATGTGGTAGATTTCATGATGATCAACCATAGTGTGTAATTCTTCCAAAGACCACCCATTAGAATACATGCAAACACCTTGATATGGAACCTCTACTATTCTTCCAAACTCTACAATGAAAGGGGTGTACTCATGCTCATTTATGGTGAAGACAATTGAGATGGACCCATCATCATTTCTAACAATCCCCATTGTCTTGTAGAACTTCGGTACAAAAGCCGGAGCAAATTTGTTCGTTTATGTCCAATAAACAATCAAAGCCGATGGTTCCAAAAACTTCTCTTATGTCGGTATCGGCAAGAAATGATGGTTCTACTACTCGACCATTGAAAAAAGTCTTTTCGAGCATTTTAAAAGCTTTCTATCTTGGGACTAAGTCCATCCTTTCTATGGTACATTGGTATGTAATGAGCGGTATCTTGGTAGTCTTGTTGTCGGTTGCTTGGCATGATTGTTCCTAAACAATACAACCACAATGTGGTGTTAATTGTGAATAGTAACCTAGAGGGTTTGATCACAATTTTTCTCTCATCATCTTTGTTGAATTCAAGAAATGAGTTTAATTTGTATTTAACAATGTTAATTCTTTGAATTAGATTATCTTAGAAATTAATGTGGTAACAAATTATGATAAACCCATTTGAACCCAACTCTTAAAGATGAAGAAATTGTAATCCTAGAAATCAAAGAATTAAATTAACAATGTAGTGAAGATTATACTTACACAAGAGATTGTTATGCTTGAAGAAAAATGATCAAATTGCTCTGTAGCTTGATGGTGGGTTTTTGTTCGTGAGTCTTTGAAGGGAAAGTAGTTGTGGAACTTCCACAGTGATCATTCTTTAACTTATGTTGTCTTCTGTTGCACGGATCTCGCGGATTCTCTCATTTGGGATCCGACTAGTATAAACTTCGAGGATCCGGCATGACAAACAAAAATCGACTTTAAGCATTCCTTAATAACTTTGGTTTGGGAGTTCTAAGCGCCTAGAGTTTGATGTTTAAGCTCAATAACTTGTGATTTGAGTTTTTGATGATTTAATACTAATCTTATTTGACGTATTTCCCTTTTTAAGAATTGGTCACAATTCTTGGGAGATTTATCAAAGATTATAATAAAATCTCATTTTATCATAATATAAAGTGTGCACCGCGGAAATTCATTGACATAGATGAAGTGTCAATAATTCTTTTGTGATGGATAATGATTAAGGCTATTGAATAACCAAGATATCATTATTACAAGTTAGTAGTGTAGTCTATACGAATCAATCGAAGAATACTATTCTTGATGATGGCTTTGATATAGATAACTACTTAAGTAATTACTAATAGAGATTAATTATGCAACTAAGATTTTAGCAACAACAAAAACAAAAGTAAATTATTAACGATCATACCTTTGCTAAATATTCTTTTTAGATAAAGAAGTATTTAGATGAAATACTTTGTGATCTTCTTAGAATCTCCAGATTCATGTGTGCGAAGAACAATGCCAAACATTCATTTCGTGAAAGGAAATATTTAGATAGTTTCTTCATGATCTTCTTGGTAGGCTCAAATCCAAGTATGGAGAATACTTAACAAGGAAAATGTTAGAACATTCTATCATTGTCCTACAATAAACATTATAATGATTTAAAACATGACTTGAAAAATCATTTTTTGTAGTTTTCAAACATACACGGATCGTATCAAGTTTTTAAAGTACAACATACTTTAAGAAACTTGGTAACGAAGCTCTGATACCAATTGTAGAAAACTAGAAGGGGGTTGAATAGTTTTACCAATTTAAAACTTCCTATTAAATATTTAGATTGACTTATGTCAATCTATTTAGATGTTATATGTTAGCGTTGATAGATAGATATATAAAAGTGTAATGAAAGATAAAAAAGTAAGCACATAACCACAACACGGTATTTATAGTGGTTCGGCTACAAGGACACCTTCGCTTACCTACTCTACTCCCCACGTCACCTACTCGAGAGTTCGTAATCAATACATGACACCAATCTCCTTATGGCGGAGAAGCCTTCACAACGTCGCCTACTCTTTTTCCGGTACTAGGCTAACCACCGGGTTCTTTCACACCAAGGTGAACCACACCTACCACAACGTCGCCTACCCTTTATCCGGTACTAGGCTAAGTACCAAGTTCCATTACAATTGAGGAACTACTACCCAACACTACACAACACCTAATCCCAAATGAGACCAACTTCTTATTACAACACCATCAAGGATATCAACATCCTTGAATATAAACAATCACTGTATGTATAACGATGCACCTCATCGATTATACTACCTAGGCATTCTTCACTAATGCCACTTGATTTGATTCCTAGGCATCCTTCACTAATACCTTTGACACAGCGCTTGCCACACTAATGCCTTCGTCTTGACACCTTTGGCTTCTTCACAATGCTTTTGACACGGGACATTAAGCACCTTTCACTAATGCTTCGTCTTGACTCTTTTCGTAATCCTTCACTAATGCCTTCAACACAACACATCTACGGGAGGAAAGAAACTATCAACAAGAGAACCTCGGTTGTCTTGATGATGGCCAGCATGACAACTCATGGACTTGAGCTTGCTCGACTTCAAGAAGTGGTGATCTACGCCTTTAAAGGAACCTAGAGAATCACACAAAAACAAAGACAAACTACATAGAAATATCCCAGGATAAGTGGTTAGAGTTACAATACTTGGGGAAAGTATGTGTGAGAGTGGCAAAACAAAAGGAAGAAATGGCTCACTATTTATGGGAGGAATGCAATGCTCCCAGGATCCCACGGATCCCTCCGACAACGGATCCGTCTAGCCTAAAGCTAGGGATCCGTGGGACGCTCCTCTTTGCCCATGGGTATTTTGGTTATGGGTCATGGGTTAATCCATGGGTTCTTTATTAGATACAATGTCTCTCATGAGTGCAATGCACCTAGTCAAATGGGTATGGGTCAATACCATGGGTTATGGATATTTTCCATGGGTTGTAGTTTTTACCCATTTATATAATATATACTAGTTGTGTATATTTTTTGCCCAATATGTAAACACTAGTTGTTGTACATATATATTACTAAATCATAAAATCACTTATACTTGTTTTAGTATTTTATGTGAAAGCGATAAGTGTGTTAAAACTATTGGCTCAAACTAATTCGCATTATTTTTTGTTTTAGTTAAAATGATTTTACGTTTGTTATCGACAAAACATTAGAAGATCGTAAAATATAAATAAACGTTTTTACGGCTTATTTGTATTAACAGTTTTTGTCAATAAATGCACTTTTTATAAATAGATATCGCGTACTTTTTTTATATCAGTAGAAGCACGGTCGTGTTGTGTTAATATGATACCAATTCAGTGCACAGTTGATCCTAAAAATCTTCTAATCATTGATTTTCTAACAATGTCCTCATGGTGGCGTGCAGGTGAATAGGGTTAAATTTGCTCTTAGACCCCTTACTGGACGTGGCTTTTTAGTGATGCATGTTTGAAACAATGTTTATCATCATAATTATCATCCCTTCATAATGTGCTCTTGGTCCATTGCTTATGTAAGTATATGTACAGGTATGCAAGTTAACTTGCGTGATACATTTTCCTTGCTTCTCTTAGGTCTTATAAACTAAATTGATACAATTAAAAATCAACTTAATGTGTTTACATGGCTATAACTATAGGAGGATATCAACATTTTATTATGTGTGTAGATTGTCTCCATGAAACTAATCTGTTAAATTCAACCATTTTCGGTACTGGGTGATGCTCTTCGTTTATTGTAGTGAACGTATCAGTCAGTGTACCAATTTTACAAGCCACTCAATTTACATGTGCAACAACTGTTAAAGATATTGATAAGACTAAAAGATGGTTCTCATGTCTTGCGCTACACGGTTGGGGGCTGAAACACTTAGCTGCTGGATGAGTTTCAGATGAAATCTATTGATCGTGTCGATCATAAAGAGCCTGAGTCAGATTTGAAACATGGTTAAGCGGACCTCAAATACTATGAAGGAAACATTTGTTCCGCAAGTCGTATGATCACTTGCAGTGGACAAAGTCCAAACACATGATCAATTATACACTACTTCTATCTTACTTTGTAAAATAGATACGAAGATACTGAATAAAACAGTTTGGGTAAGTGCAATATCAAATTGATTACATTATGATTCTATTTAATACAATGCTCCCGCGGCAACGCGCGGGTTACCCCACTCGTTAGAATCAAAACTGGTTACACCATAAAAAGAAACTGATTTGAACAAGCTCAAAATCATGATACAACTAACTAGCTAATCTCAATAGATATCGGCTAATAATAAACCATATCTTGACTGATATCAGACAAAACAACAAACAACTTATCTCTAACAGTTAACCCAAACACAGGATCACTACTTCAAACAACAAATGCTAGTATTATTTATTCACCTTTGATGCACCAAAGATCATATCCTCTTGACTACATTTCCAAAATCAATTTATCCACAAATCATTCAACCCACATCCACAATGATAAGGGATAAGAATTGAGCAGGCATCATCAAGAGGGATATAGCCCCTATTCACACTAAAAGATGGGCTATACCTGTCATAGCTACATTTCCTATCTATTAACCACTAAAAACCAATCAGCAGTTACATGCTCACAGAATTGATCCAAAGGCTAAGAGGGTTAGGCATCACTAGACAAGGAACACACTCCCTCAATTAGATCTAACCTAACCTTATTTGACAGTATATTGGGTGGGACCAATAAGGTTCATCTTTCACACACTCTCTATTCCACCATCATGCACTATCCACCCAGACCATAAATATTAGCCGATATCTTGACTACTTCTACTAGTTCTCAATGGATAGCCCTACTTTATGGTACATTTTATCTGAATTAGACCTCCTACTTATCCAAACATAGTTATCAGTTTCCTCCCAAGGTCAAACTAGTAGAAGCTATGAGGATCAAAGAGGTACATTCATACCAGAATAAACTCCAAGATACAAAATACTATCCATTGTATGGCCTGCAAAAACTCTGACCTCAATAAGTCGAAGTTCATATTATATTCCTCTAATAATACTTGCATATCATTTTGAAACTAACAATCTGCCAATTAAAGCCATATTCCAAACACCCCTTTATGCAGGCTTAATCTTAATTATTAAATTTTATCTTTATCTTTAACTATAAACATTTAAGTCTATCTATTAAAAAAAGTCATTTAAAATTAAGTTTATACACTGTTTAGTTGTATATTTTAATTTTGAAATTTTGTAACATTTAATAACTTATTGGAATTAATTAAATTTACTCATGACAATTAACATAATATTGTCATTAAATATAACTTATAACTGTGCAATCTTATATTATGACTTCTAAACTAATAATTGTTTGTTATTCTCTTCATAACCAACCACAACACCCTTTGAAATTTCCACTAGATTAATCCGCAAAAACAAGAAAAACCTAACTTTAATGAAAATATATTTGTATGAATTTATTGATTGCACATGATATGTGTAAAATGTTTAATTGTAATCATATTATTTAAAACAAATAAAACATACTTATCTTATCTTTAATTTTCATCTTTAACATTATCTTTATTTTTTCTTTAATATAAACTCTTTATAATGTATTTGAGATTTTCTAGCTTTTGAAGTCTAAAAAATTAAGTTAACACGCCTTTATTATTAGTCATTATTAAAATAATATTTAAAAATACATTAATTGAATATTAAATTATGAAATTAAATTGATGTTATAATAATAAAATATAACTAAGATAATCAATTTAATAATTTTATAGTTAAAACTAACAACTTTTTAAAAATTTACATATATTAAAATGATATCTTAATTCTTTACAATCTCACAACACAAACACGCATCTTTACAATCTCACAACACAAACACGCAATCTTTAGAAATTATCATCTATCATAGAAAATCGTTAAACAATATTTAAAAAAAATCAAAAGTCAAAAATTCGTTAAACAACATTCGCCTCCTAACTCGCTGCTTTGCGCGACTACCATGCTAGTGTTTTGATAATGTCTTTCTGTTTTACTAAAACGTCAAATTGCACTCAAATTCATTTTCTTTCAATACAAATTGCATTTAATACATATTAATTAAACTCATAACATGCAATAATCAAATCTGAATTTTAATTTAGTAAACTCAAAGTTTCTTTTTATAATCACGTTAAATGTTGTCTTGAAAGCACCGGTTAAAAGACAAAAGTTCAATGCAGAACAAAAAATATCTAGAGATCAAACCACTCTATCTCAACCATTGATCATTCTTTCATCCTACGACTTATATTAAACATCTGCATTTAACACAAGAATAGTTTTGTAATTTTATTCTCCTCTCATTTACTCACTTTTTTTCACTCCACCCGACCACTTTCCACCGGTAAACCACTTTCCTTCACTTCCAACACCACTACACCTAACAAGTCTACGACTTCTTCACCTGGGTTGAATGGATCTCCGTCGTCTAGATCGATGACGTCAGCGGCGACGTCGAAGATGAAGAGGGCGTTTGGGTTGAGGCAGAGTTCGAGTTTAAGTGGGAGTCCTGGATCTGGTGGTAGTGGTGTTAGTAATGGTGGTGGTTCTTATGGGAAGGTTAAGAAAGTAATAACGGTTGGTGAGTTAGTTAGGGTTTAGATGAAGGTTTTTGAAAGTGATGATTCTAGAGTTAGGAGAGCTTTGTTGAGGATTAGTGTTGGTCACGTGTGTTGGTGTATGTTTTAGTGTGTGTGTTTTTTTAATGGTTTGATGATAGTTTTTGGGTTTTAGATGATTAGATTTTGTGGTTTGAATTTATTGCTATGATAAATGTATCAATTTTGCTGTAAATATGATGTTTTTGATACAAAATGTACTTATTGAATTAAGGTTAAACGTCTATGTGGGACGGGAAATGAAGGGGTTTTTTGTAATTGATCCAAGGGTTTACGCAGGTTGATATGCAAATCACATATGATTTACCGCAAATCACATGTGATTTACCGCAAATCACATGTGATTTACCGCAAATCACTTGTGATTTTACCTCAAATCACATGTGATTTACCGTAAATCACATGTGATTTTAAATCAAATTATTTATTTAAGGTGAATCACATGTGATTTACACACGAATCACAACAAAAAACAGAATCACATGTGTTTTAGTTTATAACTGCAAAGAGTAAATCACACATGATTTACATTTTATCATAACAGAACAAAAGAAATAACAGAATCACACGTGATTTCACGAATTTGTTTTATAAAAGGAATGAATAAGTTGATTTGATGTTGAAGATCACATGTGATTTATTACTTTAAAGATCGCATGTGACTTGTGAAATCACATATGACTTTTTTTGTAAGTTATGTTTCCGACTCGACATTGTGAGCCGGCTAAATCACATATGATTTTGTGATTTATAAAATCACACGTGATTTTAAAAATAACAAATCACAAGTAATTTTACAATCACGTGTGATATTTTTGGGCAAAAATTTTGAAAAAAAAATGTTCGAAAGTATATAAAAGTGCATATCTATATAAAGATAATTTAATTCTCGTTGTGATGGTGTACTTTTAGCAAAACAATTTCTGTTCTGATATATGTTGTTTTAAAAAAAATGTGAAAATAGTTTTTATATTAAATGAGCTGGAATGACATTTTTGCCCTTTTTTTTTTTTTTTTTTTTTTTTTGGTATCATCCCCTTTAGATGAAAGCAGATGAAAGACCGGAATGCATTATATTATTCTTTAGATTTATTGTTTTGTACGGATCTCAACTCCCGTTAAAAAAAAATAAAAAATAAAAAAAAATACCATATGCATGTGACATTCGCCTCAATAATGGATTACTTTTACAACTACAAGATCAGAATACACTTATTTGCTTCAACTTGTAAATTATATGTACAAATAAAATACTTCATTGTAATGATTTTCCATAGGACCAAGTGTGATGGATCCAAAGCAAACTCAAATGTTCAATCTATGTATAGAACCAATAAAATACTTCATTGTAATGATTTTCCATAGGACCAAGTGTGATGGATCCAAAGCAAACTCAAATGTTCAATCTATGTATAGAACCCAAACCTCGCATGGCAAAAGTTCAATATAGATCTCAAATTTACCATATATTCAATGAACCAATAATAGTCATTCATTTTAAAAAAAAATAAACTTTCACCTTTTTTTTAAAAAATTAAATATCTCTCAAACTTTTAATTGTTACGCTATAAAAATAAAATACGAAAGTAGGCGAGAATTAAATTATCTTTCATAGATATCTTGTCACTATATATTTTTAACGATTTTTCTTTTCAAAATTTACGTAGAAAAATCATATATGATTTGAAAATCATATATGATTAGATTTTACAAATCATATATGATTTTTGAAAATCATATATGATTAAATATAATCATATTTAATTTGTGAAAATCATATATGATTCGATTTTTAAAAATCATATATGATTTTGAAAATCATATAATATTTTTTAATAATTTTGAAAAAAAATTGTCAATATAGAAAAGTCATAATAATAGAAAGATAATTTAATTCTCGTCATAATATATTTTTGTAGTTTGAATATTTACCGTTTGCAATATATGTTGTTTTAAAAAAAAAGGTGAAAAATGGTTTTTTATTAATTTTGATTAAAAATGAATGGCTAAGATTGGTTTATTGGATCTATTGTAAATATGAGATCTATATTGATCTCAACTCAACCTCGCATATGTTTCTTAACAAGATATATTATGCCTGCGCGTTGCAACGGGTGAAAAAATTTGTAGTTACGGCATAAAGTTTTATAACTAATATGTTTTTTTTTAAAATTGCAAACAATAATAAGAAAAATGATGCAAAGGAGTAAATATATAAAAGCTTAACTGGTCTTGTAGTTAATTTGTTAAATCCCAGGGTATAAAAATACAAAGTTTAATGTATTTTAGAGGCTATCATGTATTGCTAGTAAAGTTAAGTGAAGGTTTAAATAGTAGTTAAGTTAATGGGGTATCAAAATATAAATCTAAGTTTAAGGAGTCTATTGTGTTTTTGTTAAACTCAAAGGGTTGTTTTGACTTTTTGAAAAATGCACAGTAGATGAACAGCGGACTAAGACTAAGTGTAGTAAGGCTATGCGCAGAGGGTCGGTCGAACCTCGGTTGGTTGCCTCGGTTGAGGTCGGTCCTCCCTTTGTGGAGGTGGAGGTCGTGTTCGGTTGTGGAGGAAAGAGACCCAAACTCAGTTGGCCAAACAACCGAGTATAAACACACACTTTACCTTCTTTTTTTTTTCAAAACTTTATCACTTTTTGGCATTATAAATACCAACCTTAAACACATTTTTAAACACACAATTTCAAACACAATTCAAACAACTTCTCTTCAATAATCATCATGTCACAAAGAAAAACTCCCAACTCAAAACCCGGCGATCCGACTTCCCCAAAATTCCCCAAACTTGAATTTCTCACCGGATCCACCATTTCAATTAACCGGTTTAACACTACCACAAAATCGGGATGTTGGTTTTCAAGCACCGGTTTTAATTATGAAACACGACTACCACAACCCAACCCTAATCAAAACCAATTTTACATCAATCGTCCATATTTCCTGCGAACCGTCAGAGTATCAATCAAAACCAAGCACCAAGCGGTTCGTCATATCATCCTAATATGGATTTCTCACAATCTTCCCAACCTAATCAATCGTTTTTCAGCTTACATCTTTGTTAATCTTGATATGGATTATGAGCATTTTATGGAATTCCCTCTGCTCAATGCTTCACGTCCTCAACAATACCCGACTCAAGATGCTTCGATGGGACAAGGTTAGGGCACGGTTCATACCGACTCAAGATGCTTCGATGGGACAAGGTTGAACGCGGTTCATACCGCGGTTCTATTCGTGTTGAAGGCGATGTCGAAGAGGCGTCACCCGTCAAATCAAAGAAGGTTAAAAAACGGGCTACAAAGGGGAAGGGCAAGAATGTTGCAACCGCACTGTCAAACCATGGACAACGGCGGAAGAGGTGGCGCTTTGTAGAGCTTGGGTACATGTGTCAGAAAAATTGAGGAAAGAGGAACTCTATCAACCGGAGTGGGTTTTGGGATGAGGTGATAGCGTACTTTGAAAGTGAAAATGGTTCAACAAGAACCTACGACTCCATAACGACCAAATGGAAGGGTAGGATTCGTTCCGGGGTTGGTTTCTTTGTGCAATTATGGATAATATCAAGGATAATCACAAGCGCGGTGAGAATGGCGAAAAGGCGACTATGAAAAGGCTTGTAGCGAATACGTGTGCTTCACAAGCATGAGTTTACATTGAAGGAGTGTTGGAAGTTTTGAGAGGACATTCACAACTTGGAAGCTGTTGAGATGCCTAATTTCACCAAGACTAGTGGGAAGAAATCGGGACTTGAAACCACCGGGGTCAACAAAGGTCCTTTTCATCCCCAAGGCGTGGATGATTGAAGAAGGCGAGACTTCGAGAATCCGCGACCAAAAGGTCGATTGGCGTACAAAGAAAAAGAAATCACACGAGGCACCCGCTTCATTTGTTACTAATATGGCCAAGAATGTTTTCAAGATCAAAAGTTCAAATAAGGAAAAAAAACCAAGAATATGGGCGAATACATAAAGTTGAAGCAAAGCAAGAGATGGATTTGCAAGAGGAAAGCAAGCTGGCGAGCGAAAAGAAGAGTTAAAAAGGGAGAAACTTGAGCTCCAACGTCGTGACTTGCAATGGCGGCACAATCAACCCAGGACGCAAGATTTAATTTTCTACAACACACCTCTCGACCCAAATATGCCATACGACAAACTACAAGAACTTGAACAACTTAAGGCCTCAATCAAAGCGTTACAACTTAGATTATTAAGTTGCAGTTTTTAATAAGTATTGTAACGTCTACGTTTTATTACTTTAAGTTTTTAATTATTGTTGTAATGTTAAGTATTTTTATTAATGAATTTTAATTTTGTGTTTAAAAATATTTGAATTAAAAAAAAAAATCTCAGTGTTACTGGTGGCAACTAAGTATTATGTCGTCAGGTGTCGTGGAGAGAAAGGCTGATGTGGCTGACGAACTAGGTAAACCTCTACGTGCATAGCCTAAGAGGTCATTCGGTCGGTCAGCCTATACCGACGTGTTGCCTTTACTACAATCGGTCTCACCAACACGTTACCCAAAGTAAAATCAGAGAAGAAGGTCGCCCGAGCGATCTATTCGTTTTCACACAAACTCAAACCCAACGGTACAAAATGCATCTGTTTGGGTATTATTTTACTATATCTAAATTTTTTTAACACTTTAATACGATAAATATCCCATTCACTTCACTATTTCATACACAATTTCAACCCATTTTACTACAATCTTCTCATCTTTATATAAAATCTCTCAAAAAAACTCCCAAAATCAAAACCCAAAAATCCTGACGCCAACAAAACGTTCCAAACTTAACACTGGATCCCATTTTTCGTTTATCCGGTCTTTCACCACTCATTCAATTTCAACCCGCAAGTTTCAATTATCAATCATAACAGCCACAAGAGCAATATTATCAAAACAATCCATTCCATCCTCCGTATAACCAACAACAACAACAATCTTTTTAACAACAACAACAAAATTCGATGTATCATCCGCAATTCGATTCACCACCACCGTTTAACCAATTCTATTCACAACAACCTCAATCTTCTCAATGATTTTCTCCGGATAACCCTCTTAATCTTGACATAGATATGGATATGTTTTTTTAGTCAAGATTATTCTACGGGTCAAGGTTCGGGTGGTGGTCAAGATTATCTATGGGCCAAGGTTCGTGTCAATGTCCATTCGAAACCGTTGAAGACTACTCCCCCATCGAAGAGGTGGCGCCCGTTAAAGCTAAGAAGATTACAAAATGGCGTCAAAAAGACAAGACGACTGTAAACGCTACCTCTCAATACCATGGACCCAAACAGAAGAGCTAGCGTTGTGTAAAGCGTGGATCGATACGTTGAAAAACAACATCAAAGGAAACGCTGAAAAGAGTAGGGGGTTTTGGAGGGAGGTAGTGACTTACTTTGAGAATGAAGTGGGTGAATCAACAAGAGGATAGGATGCCATTTGTACCAAATGGAAAAATAGGCTTCGTCCTAAAATTGGTCAATTTTGTTCCATTTACGATGATATAAAACGGAGGCACGAGAGTGGGTAACGTGACCTAACTGTGTACGAACAAGCATGTAAAGAATATTACGTGATGTACAATCAGACTTCACAATGACGGAGTGTTGGAGACTTTTGAAGGATCATAGTAATTGGAGAGATGTTGAGATGCCAATATATTACAAATCACAAAAAAGAGATCAAAAGAATCCAAGACATTCGAAACCACCTCACACGGCACATCAAACTCAAAGACACGGTGGTTTGGATCTAAACGAAGAAGCGGATGATTATGAGGAAGAGGTTCGGGAAGAAGTGCGAGCAATGGGTCGGGACAAAGCTAAGAAGAAATGGTCATCTTCCTCTGTTCCTTCGGAGTCTTCAAAAGTTGCAGGAGGTCTTGTTGATAAGATAGTCGATAAATGGAAAATCATCAAAGCGGCTAGTTGGGGCAAAAAGAAGGAAACGCAGGATTCTTATATAGCGTTGAAGATTAGGCATTTGAAAATCCCAAAAAAGGCACGCCGGGAGCAAGCAGAATTGGAAAGAGAGAGGCTTGCAAACCAGAGAAAAGAACTTGCACTTCAACGTGAACTGCTTGAACTTCAACGAGAAGAAAAAGGGGCAAAGACTTTGATGACGTATAGTCTATATTCGGGTCACGAACCCGACCAAGCACCGATACTAGCGAGCCCAACACGAACTGGGCTACGCCGATAAGTGTTTGGGCTCACGAAGGCCCAAACCCAAAACTTATTTATGGAATAAGCTATTGGATATCTCCTAACTTTGGAGATGATCGTTTAACAACCGACTTAGGCGGATACTGGAAGGTTGGGGAACACGAAACCAACAAGGATTTCGTGTGTATATAAAGGGAACCCTCTCCCTCATTAAAGGTACGATCTAAACCCTAACTCTCTATAACCCTAAAACCGATTACTTACTCTCACGTCGGAGGATAATCATGGGAGACAATCCCACGATAAGCCTAACGGTTTTTCTACTTTACTTAGTGCTCAGGTCTCGCAGCAACATTCAATTGATACGAGAACCGGAGCTCAAACAAGGAACGCCCAACTTTTGTATCAACAAGTGGCGCCATCCGTGGGACCATCACTAAGAACTAAGCACTAGAATGACGAAGCATGGAAATCAGCGATCGCAGAGATCCTACAGAGGAAGAAGCCGCTAAGCGGATCACCTCTAAGCGGACCGTGGACAACCGTGTTGCTAAAAATCAAGAATCGGCCTAGTCTTCCCTACGGTTGGAAACGCACGGGGACAACCCAGCTACTACAACACCGCCAGCAGTATGGAATCCATCTGCAAGACCCGTTTACCACTCCCCTCCAATGGCCGGAAACCGACCTCACAAAGGCACCGATGCACGGCGAAACAAGGGCATAGTGGTAGAAACAGAACACCCGCTTTAGAAGGGGTCGCGCGAACTAGCGCCAAGTGATTTCGTGTCTCCGAATTACGAAACCTTGACCTGCTCTCATGCAAGAGGAAGCGTAAAAAGAGGTCTAGTCGGAGTTTGCATGCCCGGCTCGATTTCGCCCGAATGAGATATATCCAGCGCGCCATCGGGAAAAGCGCGGAAGGGATAACCGCCGGTATTTACCGGATTGGGAGGAGAATCGAGAATGATGAAGAAGCGGACATGCAGTACCTTGGCGAACATGAGGAAGATGGACGGCGTACCAATGTCCACGCTAGGCTTGGTAGCCTCAGGGTCCATGACAGACGGGGCGACAATATTCCCCAAGTGGAAGCCCAAGTGAAAGCCCTTCAAGTGGGAACTTCGGAGGATAGTCGGACCGCAGGAGCGCGAGAAGAAACTCATCCTCGGTAACTCCTCGGACAACGAGGAGAAATGAAACCGGTTTGGAAGTCCAGGAGGAAATATCGCGACCAAGAGGATGAGGACATGTCCCTCCCATGGCGCCGCCAAAAAGTGGATGCGTTCACTCGACACATCGGCGAGTTCTCGAGAAAACAAAAGAAGGCGCATGCCCGCCAAGCGTGAAAACCTATGATGGAACAGTGATCCGGACGATCACCTAAAATTTTGAATCACCGCTACCATCAAAATTGGCCACAACACGTGTGGTGCCACATGTTCAATTCCACACCGGTTGGAAACGCTGGCCAGCGGTTCAAGAAGCTTCCACGCGAAGCATCAATGGTTTTGAAGAATTGGAAAGCATTCCGCCTGAACTTCACTCAAAGGAAAAGTGCGCTAAAAACCTGTCCAAACTCGCCAGGTGAAACAAAAGCGCCGGGGGAATCTACAAGCGCTTATGTGGGCGCTTCAAAGATGAGTGCATACTGAGGTTAAGGCATGCCCGGTGTTGAAGATCTCGTGGTTCATGAACGGATTAATAACCCATAACTCATCAAAAGGCTGAATGACAAGATCTCCCAAACCTTTGATGAACTCAATGAAACGCGCAAGGTCCTTTATCCAGGAGAAGACGCCGCGTGACGAAGAAAGGCTACTCAAACTACAGTCACGAGAACAACCTCGAGACAACCCAGCGACCGGGGTAGCAACCGAACGAAATTACCGCGCCGTGGGGCCGGACGAGATAATGATAAATACACTCCGCTAACCAAGACTCCAAAAGAGATATTCGCGACGGAAGGCGCAAAGTTCCCAAGGCCCCCACCAATGCGCACTCCAGAAGATCGGCGCGTGGGAAGCGGATACTGCGACTACCATGGACAGAAGGGCCACACCACCAACGAGTGTGTCAAATTGCGCCAACTAATTGAGAAATTAGTGAAGGAAGGCGGGTTGGACCACTTGGTTAAAAACATCAAGGAGGGAAAAGATAAGCAAAAGTCCGGAAATAAGAAAGAGGCACCCAAAGATAAAGCTGACACCATATACATGATACAATCATGGCGGCAGTGACTAAGCGTAAGATCACCGAAGTTTTCCGTGGAAGTGAAATCTCTTTCCCCTTGACCATTGCGGACAACGCAAGTAGTAGAGCCGCCACCATTGAAATTAATGCGGGGTCACGATATCCACCGCATATATGTTGATGGAGGAGCGTCCGCGACGATATAATGTACGAACACTTGTTTCAAGCGACATGCGACTGAGATCTGTGATCAGTTAAGCCCGGTCATGACACCGACCGGTTTTACGGAGAAAAGATATGGCCTATGGGGCAAATACGCCTACTAGTTAAGGTGGGCAATAAAGAACACTACGCGACGCTGGATGAATTTTATGGTGATCAAATCCCTTCGCCATACAATGGTATTATCGTCGCACCGGGGATATCACCATGCAGCGATGCAGTCTACATTAGCACCACGGGATGCTTAAATTCCCAGTAGAAGGAGGTATTGTTACTCTCTACAATGCCACTGCACCACCTAGAGAATTTAATACGATTACATGTGAGACGGCACCCATTCCAAGCGCTAGCGCAACAAAGTTCCAAACCCGAAGGTTGCAATTCATCCCGAATACCGGAGCAGAAGTATCGTCGGAGGATCTCTGTCGGATAACGGCAAGGCATCGTGGCGCACTCTTGCAAAAGAACCTGGATATCTTTGCATGGGAGCCAAAACACATGACGGAGGTACCACGCCAATCACAGAACAGCCAAGTGAGTATCCGGCAAGGATACTCACCGATACGCCAAAAGAAGCGCGGCTCCGAGGCGGCGCAAGCAATCTGGCGAAGTACACAAACTTGTGGAAGGCGGTATCATGCGAGAAGTCTACTACCACGCGGCTTTCCAACCCGAGAATGGTGAAGAAGAGCACGGCGGTGGCGGATGTGTGTGGACTTCACGGATCTCAACAATGCATGTCCACAAGCGGTACCCACTCACCGGAGATAGACTGAAGGTAGAGTCTTTGTGTGGTTACCCACTTAAATGCTTCCTAGACGCATATAAAGGATACCACCAAATCCAGATGGCTAAGGAAGATGAGGAAAAAACGGCCTTTCATATAAGCCAAGGTGTCTCTTGCTATACTAAACTGCCCTTTGGCTTGAAGAACGCATCGCCACCTACCGGTTAGTAGATAATGCATTTGAAAACAGGTGGGCCGCAATCTAGAGGTTTACGTTGACGACTTGGTCATAAAAGCCACACCGAGGAGGAATTGGTAGCGACATTGAGGAAACATTTAGGACTCTCAAAGAGATCAACATGAAGCTAAATCCTAAGAAATGCACTTTTGCGCTACTAATGCATGTTTCTGGATACGATAGAACCCGATGGCATTAAACCATGCCCGAAAAACTAAGGTTGTCATCAAACTTCCCTCACCGCGCACGTTGAAGGAAGTCCAATCTCTCAATGGAAAACTGGCCGACATAAATAGATTCTTGTCCAAACCAGCAGACAAGTCACTCCCTCTCTTCAAAACACTCAAGAAGTGTATAAAAAAAGGGAGATTTTCACCGACTACGGAGGAAAAAGCCTTTAACGACTTAAGCAACACCGGCAACGTTTCCCACACTAGTCGCACCCGCCGGGGAAGAATTAATTATGTACTTATCTGCGACTCATGGGCGGCCGGCGGTAATCGCTAACGGATAGGAATTCAAGACAAAACACACGTGTACTTTGTAAGTAAAGCGCCGAAGAAAACGGAGATTAATTACAGTGCAATGGAAAAGTTGGTCCTGGCCTTAGTGTTCGCCGCCAAGCGTAGCCAGATACTTCGTGCACACCCCATAGCAAAGATGATCACATACCAACCAATCAAGCAAATTATCTCCAAACCCGATGCATCGGACGATCTGCGGTGGAGTGTGTTGCTCGGTGAGCACAACATCTCCTACGCACCGCGCCGCAGTAAAAGGCGGATACTAGCGATTTCATCATTGAAAACCGGACACTAATGATGCACCGGCACAAGCAAGCGAAAACTACAAGACCCATGGATCTTGTTCACGGATGGATCTTCATGCGTGGATGGGTGAGCGAGCCTCATCCTTACAAATCCGGAAGGAATGGAATTCACTTACGCACGCGTGTTTTGAATTCACAGGCGACAAACAATGAAGCGAGTATGAAGCCCTAATTGCCGGACTACGCATCGCCGCCGCATGGGTGTACGCAACCTGGAAGCAAATGTAGATTCCCGGCTAGTAGCCAACCATGTGTTAGGCGGATCGCGGCTAAAGAGGAAAACATGATCCAATACCTCGACAAAACCAAGTCACTAATCCAAGGCTTTGACAGGTTCACTATCAAGCGGTTCCTAGAGGAAAATCAAAGCGGATCGCTTAAGCAAGATTGCCTCCACAAGCTTTACACACCTGTCAAAACAAGTGTTGGTGGAAACGCTGAAGAGCAAATCCATCTCGGAGATGGAAATATCCACGGTAATAGAGGAGGAAGGTCCTACGTGGATGACACCAATAATAGAATTCATAAGCAAGGGCGTATTGCCCCAGGAACAGAAGGAAACCCTAAGAATACGGTGCACAACACAGAGGTTTGAACTTTGAGACAGTGTGCTATATCGACGCTCCTTTTTGCAGCCATGGCTCACGTGCGGCCCCTACAAGCAAATTATGTACTCAGGGAAATCCATGCGGCTCATGCAGCATGCATTGAGACCACGATCCGTGGTGCGCGCCTTCGGTCGAGGATACTATTGGCCCACCATGCACCGCGACGCTGGAATTAATAAGAAAATGCGGTGATTGCGGGTTCATAGACCCGTTCCGCTGCCAACCACAACGAGCTAACGCCTATCACGGCGCCATGGCCATTCTACAAGTGGGGTATCGACATTGCGGGTCCGCTTCCCGTTGCGGCCGGGAGGATTGAAGTTTCTCATAGTGGCCATAGACTACTTCACCAAGTGGATCGAAGCAAAAGCGGTTGTAACAATTCTAGTAATCGGTCAAACGCTTTGTTTGGGAACATATTGTATGCCGCCGGACTACCCGGGAAATCATCTCGGACAACGGAAACAATTCGTGACAATCCCTTCAAGGACCGGTGAGAAGTTGAATATCACGCAACACTTCGCATCGGTTAAACATCCACAAACCAACGGCTTAGTAGAGCGTGCAAATCAAAGTCTGGGCGAAGGAATTAAAGCACGCCCGGACAAGCACAAAGGAAGGTGGGTAGAATAATTATCGCATGTTACGTGGGCATCGTACTTCCATCAAAACTAGCACGAGACACCCCTTTCTCTAGTCTATGGGACAGAGGCCGTCATACCACCAAAATTGGAATGCCAACTATTCGCGACCGCCAAGTCAATGTGGCAACCAATGATGACGCGGCGTATTGACTTAGACCTTGTTGGAAGAAAGGCGTGGCGCCAGCCTATATGTGAAGCAAGGTCGAAGTCAAAAATGAAGGGATACTATGATGCTAAAGTGTGAAGTGTTTCATTCAGACTAGGTGACTTTGTATACCGCGCCAATGATGCGAGCCACGCAGGAGACACGTGCAAACTTGGACCGAAGTGGGAAGGACCCTATGAGGTCATCAAGCATTAAAGACGAGCGTACTAAGCTACAGAGACATGGATGGTCGGGAACTACCGCGTACATGGAACATTTGCAATCTTAAGCGATGTTATCTCTAGGAATGGCTATGACCCGCATGGACACTCTTGTACTTTAGTGAAGTGCCCAATAAATATCCGTGTATTTACATTTTGTTTTACTTAGGGGAATGTCTTATTTATTTTCTTTCATAAAAACTTGCAAGTATTAATAAAATGTCGCGGTTTCTAGCTAACTCCGCGACACATTTCAATTTGTTATTTCCATATACCTTATGTCTTAAAATTTTCTATCTTTTACATGGCGGCATGCACTTAATAAACCCACGATGGTAAAAGGATGAGTAAACCTACTAACTAACTCGTTGAGTAAGAGGGTTGCAAACCCATCAACATTGGATCATGTATCTTTGTTAA
This sequence comes from Chrysanthemum makinoi, assembly GCA_910596185.1. Classification (NCBI taxonomy): domain Eukaryota; kingdom Viridiplantae; phylum Streptophyta; class Magnoliopsida; order Asterales; family Asteraceae; genus Chrysanthemum; species Chrysanthemum makinoi. The sequence continues at coordinate 339,763,283 of OU343224.1, forward strand.
ACACCTTGTTCTCAAGACGTTGGAATAAGTTCAAGACGCATCCACGACGGGTGCACAACAACGCATACGGTGCACGTTTAACAAATTAGGAATCAAGACACTTGAATCCTTGATATGATATTCTGACGTTGCATATCACACCATACACGATTATGATAAAACATACTTAGAAATTATATTTTAAGTATACCATGAATTTCACACACTGTTATGAACTACATATATTATCCGCGCTTATACAATAGTTTGTTTCTTAGACAATACACATGTTTTTTATGAAAAGACAAGTAACTAAGTGCAAATATTATGAGTCTGACACCATTCACCAAAAATAATGTTCCATTAAGTACCCTGCGTGCTTACAAAATGATGTTTACTTTACAAGTTACTATCTACATACTATTACAACGTCTAAGAGACGAATTTCCTACACAGCTTGCAGGGTCTCCAACCTCATTCAGCTTCTTTAGTAGGTCGGAATCTTGCGCGATATCATTAGCAACACTAACCGGTATCCCGTCCGATATGGGGAGATGAGCTGCTGATACCGATACAAAATAGCCTTACCTTTAATCCCTTCCTTTCGTAAGTCTTGTAGCATGCGCTTCCAAAGACTTGCTTTAAAGGTACTTCCTTCTCGGAGCGAAGGGATTCAAGATATCCTTGGGGCGAGCAAACACAGCACTTGGGTTGAGATTCATGGGGTTTCAAAAGATGGTCCAAATGCGCTTCGCATTTTCAAGATGATGGCGCTAAGGTCGACCTTCATAATGACCCCTATCGGATAATCCCGGTGGCGCTTCTAATTCAAATCGGGGAAGCTCAAATGACTTCATTTTCTCCATAGCACCCACCAACTCATCGTGCGCTTGCGCATTATACGGGTACCTTATCGTGAGGCACCTTCAATAACTTAGCCTCATGAAGCTCCTCACCTGCCTACCGCTTACCCGCGCCAATGCGCCTTGAACTACTCCCAAAGGCGCCCACTACTTCCTTCGACTCCAAGGTGGCGCAGCAAGTCGCGCACCATGGCCAATGAGCCACTGCGCTTAGCGATTATAGAGCGAGGTGGGGATATAACTCCTCATCATACTCGGTGAGCTTGCGCGAACTTCATTTCCTGGCTTCCATGGCACGCGCTCACAAGTGGCACCAAAATTTTCGGTGAGAGGTCAACTCTTCCTTGCCCTTCTCCGGATACTTCATTGCCCTTGAGACACGAAGCCTTGTACACGATGACTCAAAGACGCTTCGCTTATTTGACCCATCTCACGCCATCTTCTCTTCAGGAGCTTTTGGGCGTCACGAACTCAATCCCTCGCCTCAACCTTGGCACCTAAGCTGCGCCTCTAGCGGCGCAATTTTTGATCCTTTTGCGCGCCTTGGCTGCCTTCCCCAGAAACCTTAGCCTTTAGCTTCTCCACTAGTGAAGCTTGATGCGCAGCAGCATCAACTCCTCAACAAAAGTTCGCTCCATGGGCTCATCCCGGCCGCCAATGGCTCGGCGTTTGCTGGCTCGAGAACTCGAGTGCACGTGGACTATCTCAGGGCGACTCGCATGAGACCGTTCAAACCTGCACACTAGAAAGGGAATTATTAATTTCTATAAACGAGGAGATGCGCAAAAACTTTGACGACATTACTTACGCGGGCCGGATGTATCGGCCGAGAGGGAGGAGCGACTTAGCGCCGCTTGATGATGATTCCACCGTTAGGATAGCGGGGCGCTTCTTACTCGATGCGCTTGCGCCATCTTCTCCAGGTGATCTCTTGCGCCAACAATGGGTTCTCCTCCTCTTCCTCCATGTGCTCCACGCGCTACTTGTGATGGCTGGCGCTAATGGGGAAGGCACTCTAGGGCCCGACGCGCTGCGATGGGGTCGCCTCCGGTCGCGACAGATGAGCTAACCCCCTCGCTTCTCCCGGCTCCATTTCGAGTGCACCTGCTGTAGCATCAAGAATGGCTCTTCTCCCTCTCGGCCGGCGTGTTCCTACATTAACTGGCGCAGCCAGCCCGCCGCGATTACCGCTCTAAATAGGTCCATTTCGCAAGCAACAAACAAACAACAAAAAATATATTACGACAAGTACATAGAGTAGAAAGAACAACACTTACAGTAATATAACACAACGGAATACGAAAGGACGAGCACCCACCCTGACCATCCGCGCCTAAGAAGATCGGAACCTCCTCCGGACTACCAAAATAGTTGCGGCTAACACCCATATGCACCAAAAATTCCTCAGGGTAGGAATTGATGGGGATGCGATTGGTGTTTATTGTATCCGCATCCTTCGCATTGTACGATCTAGGGAGGGTTACCTTTAGAATAGTAGTTTTCTGGGTTGCAAGTTGAAGGTTTGTTAACAATGGCGGATTATGTTTTTACTGTGATAATCACAGTGAAAGGAAGATCGATGGTTATATAAGTTTTCTTGTCTACGCGATGAACGACACGTGGATCCCACTATCTCCAATGTGTGGATCAGATCATTTGATGTGACGCCGTTACAGTTGTTTTCCCCCGATTTACGAGGCATCCATTTTAAATATTATGTCTAGATACAACGTGTATCTTTCACAGCGGGAACCTTTTTTTGGCTTCTTTGCTACGCTTCGCAGTTTTTTATTGGTTGCAGTTATTAGTCTAGCACCCTTGATTAGTCACGCGCGCATACTAGACGGGGACATGATGGCGTATAGTCTATGTTGGTCGCGAACCCGACCAAGCCTGCCGTACTAGGCGCCCAACACGAACCGGCTACGCCGATAAGTGTTTTGGCTCACGAAGCCCCAAACCAAAACTTATTTATGGAATAAGCTATTGGATATCTCCTAACTTTGGAGATGATCGTTTATTAACCGACTTAGGCGGATACGCGAAGGTTGGGGAACACGAAACCAACAAGGATTTTGGGTATATAAAGGGCACCTCTCCTCATTAAAGGATGCGATCTAAACCCTAACTCTCTATAATCCTAAAACCGATTACTTACTCTCACGCGAGGATAATGCGTGGGAGACAATCCACGATAAGCCTAACGGTGTTTTACTTACTTAGTGCGCGCTCAAGCGTTGCAACATTCAATTGATACGAGCAGGACCGAGCGCTAAACAAGCGGCGGCTTTGTATCAACAGACCTCATCTTCTATAATTCACGCATCGATTAGACTTTGCCCGAATTGAAAAAAATAAAAGCTATTAGAGATGAAACAACAAATATAGGAGAAATATAGTTTAGATTATTAGTTTAAGTTTTAAATTTTTGTTGTAATGTTTTAAATTTTATTTGAATTATTATGTAATACTTTTACTATTAATAAAATTTTAATTTTATTGTTAAAAAAATTTGAAAAAAAAAAGAAAAAAGAAAAGAAAAAAAAGTCGGTCTTGATTACACCAAGTCGGTTATGAAGTAATTCAGGCTCTAAAGAAAGCTAAGGTGGCAGGGGAATGTCGTTCTCTTGATGATCCTTATTGCACTTAGGGAGTGTTATGAGTGAGCTCAAACCTTTATTTTCTCTTATTAAGGAGACTCTCAAAAACCATCTCTCTTAAATAAGTGGCTAAATTACACATCACTTCAAAGTTCAAACCACTTAATTTAAGAAACACCCATTTAGAGGTGCAGCATATTCCTAGGCTCTAACATTCCTGATGTGCATGTTTTATCGTTTGTAATAGTACTAAAAGTTAAATTTTGTAAGTCGCTAATAAGAAAGTTTGTTTGAACTAATTCGGATATACCGAAGTACTTGTAATGATTTTCCCACATATGACTATATGAGAAACTTAAGTAACAAGTTGTATGTACTAACTACTAAACAACGACTTTGTATTCACCTATCTTTAAGCGAAAGAATGTTACCAACAAATACTATAACGTATTAAAAAGACTATAATTATAGCCAAGTCAATATTAGAACCACGAATAAATTAACAAGTTTAACCGTTGATATTATCGACGTTTTGTCAAAAGTGAGAGCGATATCGTTATCCGATTCCAGCTTTTTTTGTACCCAAGACAGTCTGGAATAACATGTCAAAGAAAACGATATATAGGCCAAGACAAACACACATGTTTGCTAATTACTTGTGCAAAGAGATTCTGTTATGTGAACTATTGGATAATTCAAAAAGATAACTAAAACTTTAGAAAGTTGGAATCTATTTATCTTTATAAATGAAGTTGCTGATAACTTACGGTTTTAGTAGGGGTGAGCATAAAAACCAAAAAATCGAATTGAAACCGAAAAAACCGCATTGAAAAATCCGAACTAAATAATAAACCAACGGGGCGGTTTTGATTTAAAAAAAAAACCGAATGTTTGGGGCGATTTTTGTTTGTTTATGAAAAACCGAACCGAAAAAACCGCCCCGCCCCACCTTTATCTATTTTCAAAAGATTTAGAATAATTTTATTTACTTGATTTTTTTAACGACAAGTTCAACAATATATCTTTTTACTTTTGCAAAACTTGTTTAAAATGCTAAGACTTGCATTTCATATATTTATGGATTTTTATATTTTCAATTCGTACTTTATATGATAGCTTTGGATTATTAAATGTTATGCTAGTATACTACTATTAATCTCGTTTGAATAATGTTCTATGGAAACATAATTTCTTTGTTTGATGGGAAACTTGCAATTATTTTTCTTATTGATTGAAATTGGAATGAAATAATAATGAAATAGGTTAGGACTTACACTACAAGAATTCAGTCATTTACCCACGAAAATTGCCCACAGAAAAAGATCCGTGGTAAGATACCCACAAAATGCCCATGGGTTACCCACGATGAAGATATTTAAACATGAAAAAATCTTACCCTTGATTTTCCCATCGATTTTCCCACCAAATTACCCATACAAAACTTTTCCGTGTTTAAACACCGGGTATTTTATTCCGTCTAACATACTTCCCACGAACTACCCACTAAAATAAGTACCATCGGTAGTAACTTGGGTAATGTTGTGGGTAAATATATATTTCCCATCGATAATACACATCGTTATGTTGTGTGGGTAATTTTACATGGACATATTGTGGGTAAAGATGTAACCATGATTTACCCACGTGTTATCTTTGTGGGAATTTTCTCATACTTTTTTCGTGGTAGATTTGTGAGTAAATATACCACAAATACGTAAAGATCAAATGGACAAATTATAACTATTCATTTTTTAATCAAAGCAAAAAGTAACCCACTTTTCATCATTTTCTTAAAAAACAACTTATTTTGTAAACCGTAAATCGTTAAACTTTTAAAAAAATACACTATCATGATGATAATTTTCTTATCTTTCAATTAATAGCCATTTTGATATACTTTCGAATTTTTTTTTTCTCGTTTTCTATGGGTATCGGGTATTACACAAAACGAAATCAGATGTAATTTTTTAAAATTACAAATCACGTGGGATTTTACAAATCACGTGCGATTTTACAAATCACGTGTGATTTTTCAGTGCGAAAATTTCAACACGTACAGAAAACTCGAAAAAAATCCGTCGAGTTATATAAAAGTACCCCTCTAACTAAAGTTAATTTTATGTTCGACCTGATGTTATAAATAGTTTGTTTTAACAACCAACGTTTTATGAGATGTTTAATTTTAAAAATAGGACGAAAACGAGCATTTAAATTTTAATTAAAAAATAAGTGACTATAATTGTTTATTTAATCTTTGATTTTTCATCCAAACTCCCATCTTAGTTTGACTATTGAGTGGAAAAGCGGCTTATGTTACACTATTCTAAAACATTAATTAAAATTAAGAAGGAAAGGCGCACAAATTGGGCGCTTATTTTAATTTCAAACGAAAATATTGTTTTAACTGTTTTGCAAAATATATGGTTTCTTAATAACTCCCATCATATGATCCACTAATCCACCACCCTTTGAAACATCGTATTCCATAACCGCCTCTGTTTGATTTCTTATTATCCCATGGTAACCCTTTGTATTTAAAGTCTTTAATGATTTTACTTTTATTATTAGTCAATTGTTTTCTTGGCTAAGATCAATTTGTTATTATTGTATTCATAGTGTGTGTTTCAGTTTTTTTTTCTATGAAAATAGCAACAATATTTGAAGTTTATAGTTAATTTTCTAGATTGTATTATGTAAGTTCGGTCATGCTTTTTGATTGAAGTTATACCTATGGAAAAGTTGCTAATTTATTATAAATCTATAACTATTTGCTTACTAATTTTTCATACGTATATGTATCGAATGGAGAACATTGAAAATAATTCCCAATTACGCGTATGAATGTTTTTTTATTAGATGTAGATGTTGAGGTTTGTGAGCTATGAGTTTAACTTATTAATTTTTATATTTGAATTGATAGTAATGATATCATCTAATAGAATCACCATTTTCCTTTTCATTTGATCAATTTTTTCGTATAGTGTGTTGATGTTATTGTAGCGAATGGAGAGATTCAAAAAACATAAGATAGAGGTAAGTTTTGGATCAAGTCTTAACCATACGAGAACCTAAAAAAGATTATTATATATAATTTACTTAATTTGTATACCTTTTTTTTATGTATAATTACTCTTTCTTTCCCTTTTCAGGTTACAAAAAGCATGATTTTGCAATTATCGTTTGAACTCCTGAGATCCATTCAAGTGCTCGTCATTTAGGTGACATTATCGTATAGGATTTTTGGTGCTTATATCTTTTACGTTGGTTTTTTACTTGCATAATTCTATCTCTTATAATGGTAGCATTATGTAGGCTCCATCTGAAATTGAGGTAAAAGGTGTGAAGCTAACAAGGTATGTATCCTAAATGGTAGCATTAAGTTATTCATTTCGTTTCGTAAATAACATATAGTATGTGTTAGATTTGTGTTGACTCATTTAAAGATATGACTTCCCTTTTGGAATTTGGAGCATTCAGTTCTCTTTCTTACACAACAAAAGGAGTAAAGGGAAGTTGATGGTTCTTGATCCACGATATGCAACGCTCATTGTGTTAAAGCACCTTACTCAAGGAGGAAGGCGATTCAATGCATTGAGGAATTGTATTTATACTTCAATATGTAACTTATGATACGTACATTGTTTATGTTTTCAAAAATTCAGAAGGATAGGTGTGTGCTCTTTTATCATGTATCTTTGTAAAAAATAGTGGATGTAATATCGTATGAATTCATTAGAATATTTATGTTTAGAATTTCATCTTTATACAAGTATATACCCTATGCAAATTATGGCAATCTCATTATGATGGTGTCTTAGAGATTTACCCACTAATGTTTTGTGGTTGTACCGGAATTAATATGCATAAGAATTCAAAAGTATTTGCCCATGAAATAGTAATTTACACTACCGGGGTCCGGGGGTAAACTTACCCACGGATTTTCCATGATTTAATGTATGGGCAATTCATGGTCATTTATAAAATCCCATTACATATATACCCACGAATGCAACACGATTTCCCACATAACATGTAGCGGGTAAATTACCCATAAACTCAAAATTTTGTGTGTAATCATTTAGCCTCGAAGGTTATACTCATGTGCATGGTTTCGTGGGTAATCCGTGGGTATTCATCAATTACCCACAAATTTGGGTCTTTTACACATGAAATTCATCCATGGGAATTTAACTGAATTCTTGTAGTGTTATGACGATTCATAACTAACTAGCTTGTTTATCGGTAAATCCAAAGGTTAAAAAAGAAGAAATGAATAAGAAACCGTAACCAACCGAACCGATTTAATGAGAAAAACCGAAACCAAACGGTTTGTAATTTTCAAAAAGCGAAATTTTCGGTTCGAAGTTTGATTTTAACCAAAAACCGTCTCAAACCGCTCCAAGCCAAATTTTTAGAGCAAGTTTTTTTCACATTGACATTCTTTATTTTATTTGGATAGCTAAACAATATTATAACCAAAATAAGTTTTGTAAAGGCGGAGCAAGTAGGCTCATAGACTAGTGATTGACACATAGGACTAACCAGTCTAAGAAGGTGTTTGTGATCGTTTATTTTTCGGTTATTAAACAGAAAAGCAGTTTTTATATGCAAATATGTTTAATTTTATACATTTATGTTTTTATTATTATATGTAATATTTTTAGTTTATGAATAAAAAGTTTAATTAAAAAAATTGGTTGACACGTGAGTGGGTATGACTATTAGGGATGAAAGGTGAGAAGGAATGAAAGAAAAGAGAAAGCTGAGGTGGCAAGGTGAGCCAGTGGTGACCATTACCTCTGGTCTACGTAAAAGTAGAATGATAGCAATGGCAGAAATAGAGAAAATGAATGAGACAAAGAAAATGAGAAAAACACGATTATATTTATGTTATTCTCAAATGAGTGGGAAACAAAGAATTTAAAAGGAAGACTTTACATAATGAGCCCTTCTATTTTACAATTGTTACAACTCAGTCCTTGTACTTTTACACTTCCCCTCAAGTGGAGAGTGGGGTAGAACACACACTCCCAACTTGGACAATAGTTGATTTTGCTGCTCCACAGTTACTACTTTGGTAAACACATCTGCCAATTGAGATTTTTGTGTGAACTTAAGATGAATTGATCTGTCCTGCGTTTAGTTGATCTCTGACATAATCACAGTCCACTTCTATGTGTTTGGTTCTAGCATGAAAAACTGGATTGGCAGTTATGTAAAGAGAAACTTGGTTGTCACAAAACAAATCCACTGGTTGCAAATCTTTAATGCCCAAATCCTTGAGAAGGCTCACCAACCAAGTAACTTCACAGCATGTGAGAGCCATAGCTCTATACTCAACCTCTGCAGACAACAACTTGCTTCTTGGATTTCCAAGAAATTAGAGAATCACCCAGTAACTCACAATATCCAGTTGTAGACCTTCTAGAAAAGGGACAACTAGCCCAATCAGAATCACAAAATGCCTTAAGTTTCACAACTGAGTCTTTGGCTAGGAGAATTCCTAGGGTTTGGTGAAAGGAGAATGTATCTTAACAAATGCTTAACTGCTTGCATATGTACTGAAGTATGGGGCTGCATAAATGACCGAGTAATTACACTGTGTAACAAATATCTAGCCTTGTGATTGTCAAATAAATGAGTTTCAAAATGTATCTTCTATAAACATTTGGATCAGTTAAAGGAGTGTTAACATCTGTTTGTAACTTCAAATGTGGATCCATAGGTAATTTGTATGGTTTGCTAGACAATACATCAGCTTCTTTCAACAAATCCATAGCATACTTATACTGAGATATAAAGATACCTTGTGATGTTTTTGAGACTTCCAATCCCATAAAATAGTTGAGATCACCTAAGTCCTTCATATGAAACACATAACTCAGTTAAGACTTAAGATCTGCTATATGAACTGCATCATTTCATGTGATTAACAAGTCATCCACATAGACCAAAATAGCAGTAAACTTATCTCAAACCTTCTTAGTGAACAAAGAATAATCTGTTTTGGACTGAGTAAATCCAAAAGATATCAAGACAGAGGATAACTTAACAAACCACTGCCTTGGAGCTTGTTTGAGACCATACAAGCTCTTCTTCAATTTACAGACCAAATTAGGATCTAGTAAAGAGGTTTCTTTTACACTCTCCCCTTACTAGAATATCCTAAAGACACTTTCATGTAAACTTCTTCATTCAGATCTCCATGTAAGAAAGCATTTGACACGTCCATTTGACATTTGTACCAATCCTTTAGAGCTGCAACTGCCAACAAAGACCTCTTCTTAACAACAGGAGCAAAAGTCTCTTTATAATCTTCACCATACTTTTGTCTATTTCTTAAACTACCAACCTAGCCTTCTTTCTGTCCACAGTTTCATTTGCTTTCACTTTTATTTTGAAAATCCAATGAGAGCCAATAGCCTTCTTGCCTGTAGGAAGAACAGTCACCTCCCAAGTGCCATTTTCATCCAATGCTTGTAGCTCAGAGTCCATATCAGCACACCAAACAAGGTCTTTAACATCTTCTTTAAATGAATTTGGATCATTTTGAGTTGTTAGAGTACTAAGCAAAGCTTGAAATTTTGGTAACAGGAGTCTTTGGCACACTTGATTTGCTCTAGGAATGTGAGGTAAAACAAAGTCTTTCAACTTTGTTGGCAAAGTAGAAGTCCTAGTAGATCTTCTAAGTGGTATTTGAGAGGAAGCGGGTGGTTGAGAAGACTCATTAACTAAAGGAGGATCATTGTGAACATGTTCAACAGTTGATGTTACATGTGTAGGAACAACATTAGGAGTAAAACTCTCATCTTCAAACACATTGGGTGATGTAAATTGACAAGGTAGAGTAGCGGGAAGAGGAGACAAAAACTGATGAATACTTTTTGTTGAGAAAGGGAAAATCTGCTCATAGAAAATTGCATCTCTAGACAAAAAAGATGAATGAGTGAGCAGATTATAGAACTTATACCCCTTTCGATGATTTGGATGTCCTAGAAATACACAAGGAATACCCCTGGATTCAAACTTGTTAGTGGTTACAGTGGGATTACTTACCACTTCAAAGCAACCAAACACTCTTAAATGATCATAAACTGGTTTCTTATCAAGTAAAACTTCATATGAGGTTTTGCTATCAACACATATGAAGGAATCATGTTGATTAGATAGGTAGCAGTACTAACATAATCACCCCAAAATTTCAAAGGCATATGTGAATGAAGTCTCAGTGCTCTTGCAGTGTCTAAAATATGTCTGTGTTTCCTTTCTACTCTACCATTCTGTTGAGGTCTGTGAGCACATGATGTTTGATGTTCAATCCCCAACTGAGAAAAATATAATCCACATTCTCCTTTAACAAATTCCAAAGTATTATCAGACCACACAGTTTTGACTTTCTTATCAAATTGAGTAGAAACCATCTTAAGAAAAGTCTTCAAAACCACAAAACTGTCTGACTTATTAACAAGTAAATAAGTCCAAGTTTCCCTGCTGCAATCATCCACTATGGTCAAAAAAACACTTGAATTTACCATCTGTAGGCACCCTAAAAGGACACCACACATCCATATGAATAAGTTCAAAGACAGTTGACTTATGTGAACTACTCAATGAATATGGCAGTTTAGAAAATTTGGCCATGGGACAAGACAAACAGTTATCTACATTGGACTTAGACAATGACACATGTAAATATTTCATATACTGCAATTTTGAATCAGAAACATGTCCAAGTCTATGATGCCACATACCATAAGCATCTTTATTCAAAGAAACATGCTTACTTACAGCAGACAAAGCAATTTTACCGAGAGTTGCAGTAACTAAAGTAGTAAACACACTATCAAACTCTTCAAGTGGCACATTCACAAGATGATAAAGTCCAGCTCTCTTCTTACCCAGTCCCTTATCTTTCTTGGTTGTCAATTCCTGAACAACACAAAATTTAGGACAAAATGACACAACACATTGGTCATCTTCTGTGAGTTTTGGAACTGATAAAAGACTGAACTTAAATGAAGGTACAACCAGAACATCTTTGAGTGACAGACTATTTTTCAAATTGACTTTCCCAACATGTAAAATAACTGAAGTATTACCATCTGGCAATATAATTTGGGGCATAATTTTCAGCAAATAAGGATCCAAATTTTGGTCATTTTCAGGAGTCATATGATCACTTGCTCCTGTGTCATATATCCATTCATCAAGCAAATCAAGCCTATCCAATTGACTGTTAAGACAAGCTATAATTAATGCAAATTGGTGACCAAAACCATCATATGCTTCAAGCCTCATCTGTTGAACACTTTTCAAGAGCAACTCAAACTGTTGTGGTGTAAAGCTGAAATTGCGAGTTTTAACATGTGCAGCAGTCTTTGATCCTGTTTGAAACTTGTTTTGTAGAGTCTGCACATCCTTTGGTTTAACCTGCTTGTTCACATTCAACTTTGACTTTGGATGCCAAGCATGATATCTCACTTTCTTCCAAAACCTCTGACGAGGATGCCACTTGAAACCACAAACACTACACTTATCTTTGACCACACCCTTACTGTACAAAGTTGTGGACTCAAAAGAACTAGTACCAAACAACACCCTCTAAGACTCTTCTTGTTGCAATATTGATCAGTCACTTTTCACACTTGGCAATGGTTTCATTAACAGTAGTTGACTTCTCAAATTACCATAATGCTCATCAAGACTATTTAGAAATTGAAACAACCTCTCTTCCTTTTTTTTGTTGATTCAATGCAGTCAAGAAAACTGAAATCTCAAGAGTAACAGTAATTGCAAGCAACACATTCACATTATAATTTCTCCCAAATACACTTCATCTTAGTAAAGTACTCACTAATGGAACCACGAGACTGACTAATATCATCATTATCTTTATTCAGTTTGTACTTTCTTGAACCATCACTTAGTGCAAAATCTTTTTTCCAAATGCAACCAAATATCACTAGTAGTATCAACAAACATAACAGATCTAGCAGTTGATTCACTAATATATCCTAATATCCAGCATATCACCATATTGTTACAAGTATCCCACAATTCAGCAAGATTAGGATCAGTTGTGGAACGAAGAACAGTAACTTTAATGAACCCCAATTTCCTCTTTGTTGAAAGACCAATCTCAACAGCCCTACGCCATGCCCTATAATTCTGTGTACCAATCAACTTTTCTTGAACTGTCAAAGATCCAAGGCCATCTGAGGGATGAAGATAAAGAGGGTTTTGATACAAAGCAGGAGCATTAAGATTCACTTGATCAGACATCTTGTTTAATCACATAAAACACAAGAATTTGGCCTAATTTGATCAATTTGCGCGTGGAAACAACACAAGAAAATCAATTACAGTTAAACACACACTTTGTAATGATGAGTAGGTGAATTGATAGGTGAATTCGCAATTGTTGATTAGCTCTGATACCATGATAATAATGGCAGAAACAGAGAAAATGAAGACAAAGAAAGGGAGGAAAAAACAGTTGTATTTTTGTTATTCTCAAATGAGTGGGAAACAAAGTATTTAAAAGGAAAACATTACATAATGAGCCCTTCTATTCTACAATTGTTACAACTCAGTCCTTGTAGTTTTACATAGAAAAAATATGCAATCCTAAACACCCAGTGAGTTTCCTTTATGTCCATCGAATACGAAATACATTGTACTGTTCTATAATAAAGTAGTCTCCCTCAACATCTTTATATGTGACCAAACGTTACAATGTCTACACAAAACATTTTACCAAAAGTTAAACAAGAGTTAAAACTAATGATAAATACACACTTTCAAATACCACACAATTTTTACAGTGAAAATTACCGTGCTACCCATTATTGATATGGTGTGTCTGCACAGACCCAGTTTTAGGCTCAATCTCAAAAATACCCATCAATGTCGGGTATTTATATTCACTATATACACTACATTGACGTGTATAGCCAAGAATGACTTTGGCAATTAAATCCTAGACAATGTCGGGTAGAAAAATGCAAGACACACACGACATGGTTTTTTTGTTATTACTCACACCCACCCAAGCAATATAGTGTATACATATACACGACATTGACTATATGTACACGACAAGAAAAAGGTGTGGGGTCTAGAGAATATATTCCAAGCAATATAGTGTATACATATACACGACATTGGCTATATGTAAAGTTGTCGGCACATTGAGTTAATTTAGGGTTTAAGGTTTCCTAGTGGATAGCATTGGGAAAGATAAAAAATAAAAGCTTGATTTGATCATTCAATGGATGGGTAGATGAATTTGTTTTACATGTCATTCAATGGACGTAGAGAATATATATACACAACGATAGGATATATCAATGTCGTGTTTGCAAGTTCTTCATATAGTTACCTTCTTCATTATCAATCATTCTTCATTATCAAACATATTCCTCATATATCAATGTCGTGTTTGCAAGTTCACTATATTCAATAAGATTGTGGTGGTGACATTGTGGTGCGTGAGTTTGGTGGTTTTGTGGTGCGTGAGTTTGGTGGTTTTGCTGGTGGTGCCGTGGTGGTGCTGTGGTTACAGGTGTGGTTGTGTGGTGTTGGTTGTGGCGGTTATAAAAAAAGTGTTGGTGGTGCAGTGGGGGTGCTGTGGGGGTGGTGGTGGATACGGCTGTGAATATGGAAGATTACCGGGCATTTCGCAATTTTTTTCCTTTACACTTGTAGTTTTTTTTATTTGTTACGTATATGTGTATTAATATATGTTTATTTATTTTAGGATTATCCTGCCCAAGTTACATGTAGGAGTAGGTTATCCGTAATTAGTGATATTAAAAGTATGATTGGGAACACCCGTAAGGAAACATTATTTAGAAAAACATGTTTTGGTTGGTTGTTAGATTTGCCAAAAATGCAAGAGAGTGGCGTGTTAGTACATTATTTCATATGCCACCAAGTGCCATGTGTAGAGGGAGATACAAATATTGTTTCTCTCGAGATATCGGTAACGTGATATTAATCGGGTGGGTGAGGTTGAGGTTCAGTTTGGTAGGGAGGAATTCTGTCTAGTTACTGGTCTAAGATTTGGAACAGATTTTAGAAAGGATTATGAAGATGGACCTAATCCCTTTAGGAGACGAGTGTTCCCTTCGTCAACTGATTCTTCAAAAATAAAAGTTGGTAATGTGTTACGTGCGTTAGACATCGAGTCGTTTAGGCGTTTGAGCGACGAAGATGTTGTTGGTCTTTGTTTGATAGCCGTGTTAGTGTTGGTGTTAAAAGGGACCGAGCTTAGGAATGTAGTCGACGATTTTGTATTTAGGTTAGTGGAGGATATAGATGCATGGAATGTGTTCCCGTGGGGGTCGTACGTATGGCCAACCTTGTACGATTATCTAAAGGATGCAGCAATTCAAATAGCAGGCAAAGCACTTTGCCGATGGGAGGGATCCTACTAAACTTCCTAAGTACAATTTGAATGGCTTTATATGGGCCTTCAAGGTATGTCATATATAAATTTATAAAGTTCATGTATATGTATATCGTTAACAAATTTAAAACAAATTTGCCTTTTACAGACGTGGATATTGGAGAGTTTCCCTCATGGTGCGACCCCTACGTTTTTTTTGTGATAAATAGTTGTATCCCCGATCAATTGCGTGGAGCTATAGAAACTTGGTATTTAGAGATCGTATAGACCGGTTTTTGGATGACTAATTGAATGTGAGTTTGAAATATGACCTTAATTTCTTACAATATGATTATAATTTTTTGTTGGTTTTTATTAATGCTGTGTATATTGTCCATGTTTTTTAAAGGTAAACCCACCTTTGATGAGGCTTATGCCGGATGACTATGAGCAAAATACCGAGTGGTGGGCTCAAAGTAGAGCGTATTTTGCTGGGAATTCGACCCCAATTCCAGTGAAAAAGCCTCCACTAAACGAACCTATTTACGATTTTATCGCACCGGAATTTATACAGCAGATGAAGGCACTTGAGGCGAAGTTACAAGAACATGACTTGAAGTTCAAACAACTTGATCCACGATTTTTTGGTGACGATTTTCGGGTAAGTAGCTTACGTTAATTTATTTATTGTTCTTCAAAACACGTAAGTATATTTACGTGCTTTTATCTTTTTTATCTTTAAATATGTTTGAAAATAACCAACTCTACATTATAATATTACATTTAGGGAATACCAAAGGCCGACCGTCCATTTGGCGAGCCACCGAACGACTCGTTCTTTGACGGTGTTCATGTACCTACACCGCCGTTAAAGTCTACTGGTCCATCCTGGCTTCCCTCTACCGGACATACTACTTCCGCCACGCCAGTTGGGTTCGGCTCTTTTGCCACGCCTGTTGATTATCAAGCAGGTCCATCTACACACAAGATAAATTAAAAACCGTATATCTAACCATTCACATATATTTAAGTACCTAATTTTTTTCCATCATTTTAAAAAACTTTGAAAAAATGTAATGTTTAAAGGATTCGTATACTACAGAAGTGAAAATACATGAACCATTATATTGAAAATACGGATTACATAGCATATATACTAAACGATACAGAAATGAAAATGAAAATACAAATAACAACGAATCATGGTGTGTTGTAACCATCACTGTAATCCAAATTATCAATGTCAAACCAGCTTGTTCCGAGATATTCTTCATACATTGCTTCATGCTCCCTCCGATCAGCTTCCTCACGTGTTTCAATTTCTTCAAATTCTCTTCTTACTTGCGATCCTGTCCCAAGATGGCGTAGTTGGTCCTCATTAAAATCTGGATTATGTTGGAGTATCACACCCGTGGAGTGTTCAACACGCACATACGGTGGGGTTCACGTTCACGGGTGGTGGAGTATTCACCACGCTCTCGGTGGGAATAACGAACGATATCTACCGGTGGGGTGTTCACCAAGTACTCAGTCGGTGGAAATACCGGAACGATATCTACCGGTGGGGTGTTCACCAAGTTCTCCGGAAATTGTTGTGAAAAGTATCTGACATGAGGAAATTGTTGCGAGAAATCTTTTTGTTGAGCCATTGAAGAGATTTTATGTGTGTCTATACAAGTTTCTAGGTCTATACATATACACTTGAAAAAATCTTGGTTGTCATTTACCATTAAGAAACCCTAACAAAAACATTTTTTGTCTAGTACTAAATAAATAAAACCATGTAGGGTATTAAATTACACGACATTGTCTAGGGCTTTAAATGAGGTTGAAACTAAGTCAATGTCGTGTATATTTTCTCTCTATACCCGACATTAACATGTGACTTTTGCTTTTTGTCATATGTCGTGTATATATAGTGTATATGTATACACTATATTGCATGTGCGTTTTGCTTTTAGTCAATGTCGTGTATGGCCGGTCAATGTCGTGTATATGTATACACTATATTGTTTTGGTAGGCGTGAGTAATAATAAAAAAACCATGTCGTGTGTGTCTTGTGTTTTTCTACCCGACATTGTCTAGGATTTAATTACCAAATTGATTCTTGGCCATACACGTCAATGTCGTGTATATAGTGAATATAAATACCCGACATTAATGGGTATTTTTGAGATTAACCTAAAACTGTGTCTGTGCAGACACACCACATCAATAATAGGTAGCACAGTAATTTTACAATTTTTACAGCTGTATGATTGTGACAAGCAAAATAAACATGTTCAAAAATGGGAAGATGTTGGATTATTTTGTTAAACATGTAACGTTAAACAACTTGACGGGTGTCTCTCTCTCCATAACCTCGGGACGGTCATAACAATGTAAACAACATAAACGTTAACTCCCGCATCTTCATTATAATTTCGAAACTTAATCTATAGTTTAACCAAAAAAGACATTTCTTAGTTTTTATCTCGTCTTACATTGTCCCTAAATTTGGATATAAATAGCATTAGTCCCATAATGTTTTACCCTCTTCGATCGAATCATGGATAATGGAGAAGACTTCCTTCATCTGCCACCCGGTTTTAGGTTTCACCCGTCCGATGAAGAGCTCATAAATTATTACTTGTTAAACAAGGTGAACATGAGGCCGATTCCCGCTTCAGTGGTTGGGGAGATCGAGCTTTACAATTTCGACCCTTGGGATCTTCCTAGTAAGATTCTGGTGTTTTTATTGCTATATTTGTTGTGCCGTTTAAGGATTGATGGGGTTTCTGTTTGATTGGCAGGGAAGGCGTTGTTCGGGAAGGAGGAATGGTTCTTTTTTAGCCCAAGGGATAGGAAATACCCGAATGGGTCGAGACCTAATAGATCTGCAGGCTCGGGCTATTGGAAAGCTACAGGAAAAGATAAACCGATTTTTGCTTCTTCTGGTTTGAGAAAGATCGGGGTAAAGAAAGCATTAGCGTTCTTTGCCGGCAACCCAACACAGAGTATCAAAACTAATTGGACAATGAGCGAGTACAGACTACCCGAGTCATCTAGCCGATCATCAAGGCAAAATGGATCAATGCGAGTAAGCAAATTGTCCCCATTTAAATAGATTCTCAAGTTTGCACTTGAATACAGTATTATTGATTATTTGGTATTTTTCGTGTTCTTTATTTCATTTGGCAGTTAGACGACTGGGTCCTATGTCGCATCACCCAAAAAGGCAACAATTCAAAGAACAAACCACAGGTAGAAGAAAACCCAAAAAATAAGGTGACGCAAAGTCAATTTCCGATCATACCGCAGGAGCTCCCTTCATCATACATGATTACAAAGACCAATATGGACATCATCTCGGACCGTAGGTTCAAAGAGTTCCAGTTGATGGCCTCGATTCTTGCTGCTCAAGATCTTCCCTCCATGATGGAAACATGTTCCCCCAAACTAATTCAAGATGCCAGCAACAGCCTGCTCTTTAAAAACGGAGCAATCGATAAAGAAAAAAATCCGTTTATTCTAAATGAGGACAATATCAGATACGAAGACATCTACCCTGTAGATATGTTCACCTCTGATGATTCATATGAGGATCTCGACACGGATAATTTGGATATTATGTTTAAGCAACTTTGATCGGGTTGAAAGGGTGTGCAGTATATTTTTATATACGGAGTAAATAATATCTGTAATAAGTAGCAAGTACCTGCTACATGCATATGATGTACAAAAAAGCTGATGTTTCCTGTATATTTCTCTTTCTTTGCAAATAATACGTGTATACAACTCAAGTTTATCTTCATTTTACTTCATAAATACGATTGAGATGCTGGCGACAGCTTGATTACGAAAAAATTATTACACTCAATCGGGTAAATACTGAAATCAGGAAGAAAGAAGTCAACAACACCAAAGTCACCTTCTCAAAACACTCGAGTGTCCTTATCAAGATTGTTTATAGTCTGCAAGTTCTTTATTCTTATTTGATGAGAGAGAGGTTTCAGGTATGTTCATTTGGTACCAACCGAGTTCTATGATTCTTATATCTGGGTTCAAAATCCATAATAAAAATGAAAATATACGTTTTATGCAAGTCTACTTATAGATCTTATTTGGAGAAACTATACAGCAGACTGAAACTGGGTATACAAATGATGGACCTTACAGTGTTCAATGTTAAGTTGTAAACCCTATTTGATTTCAGTGAATACTGCTTTCTTACTAGAAAAGTAGACCCACGAATTTGGTATCAGGTCTCCGATGCTTCTCCAGCAGCATAGTGTTTGTGTACCATTCTTCTGTATTCTGATAAACAGAGCAAACAAAATATTATTACTACTATAAATTTTAATAAAATTCGATATAACAATCAAAGAAAATACACAATTCCCAGACACATTCCATTCGATCACAAAATATACCATGACATGTGTGTCTTGTAGGTTTCATTTTTAACAATCATGTTCAGCTAAAGTTGCATATTCGTCCATCATAATTGTTATACCAAGTTGATGGATGTTGATAAATAGACCGCACAATATTATCCTAAATTTACATTATTCATAACTTTATGAAAGGGTGGCAATTCTTATTGGCAAGATAAATTATGTATCTCATAAGTTCGTAACTTGCTCGAATTCTAAAGTAGTTTGTTCCGTTTTAAGAAGACAACAGAAACAAGTAATACATTGGATTGTTCACGAATATAATAGAACGTCAGCCAGAAACTAAACTACTTATCGGCGTAACTCATAATATAGAATGTTTCTATGATAGTATATTGCAAACTTATAACCTCTTGATATCAGTAATATAAAGCAATAATCATCTCACCCTCTTGATTGCTCCAGAGTGCAGCAGCAGAGCTGTTGAGTGGACTATCATTATTTGGTTCTGCATCACAAAGATATAAACATAAGCTAAATCAATAAGTACCACTCAAAATCTGAATACTAGTTCATGAATGGTTTCACACACCTCCTAATAAACTCTGAATAGACAAAAGAACGGTTCGACAGTCATAGGCTGAAGACCACTTGTCCTGTAAAAGAAACATCAACATTGCTATTGCCCAATTGATAAATTTAGCTAACAATCGAACCAAAGAAGCTAAACAGTTATTTACACGAAGAATGAGGTCATTATCCGTACCATCCTAAGATAGGAATTATTATTTATGATAAAGCTTATATAAAGATTTGTATACCTGAAGGATGTCGAGGCAGATGGTACCATACTGGTCAACATTGGGATGGAAGCACGACGTTTCAAACTTAACCTGAGGGGGCTTGAAAGGATAGTCGAGAGGGAAGCGTAAAGAGAGTTTATAGGATAAACCCTCATACATAGTTCCTTTCCCACCCTCAATAGTACCAATCCAAGTAAATATATTCTCCCCTTCTGGAAATGCCGATACTCCAATATCTCCACTCATCTATAGAAATCAACAATTTTAACTGTTATTCAAATAATAAACGGATAACCATGTGGCCATGTCAAAAGTAATAAAAACAGAGAGACTGCACCAAATTAAACAAAGAACGATAGACAGCATTATACAGAATCGTTTAACACCACTAAAAATAGCCAATCATTCATTTCAACTTTTTATCAAATTATACACAATAAGAGGCATGTTAACATCAAGTAGTGGAGTTGTATACTACGCAGTACATCATGCTAGTACCCACACAGTGGTGCTTTGCGGAAAAGTACTCAGACAATGGTAAACAACTCCAATAAACCATATGCTAGCTACATGCTAGGGACGTTTCCCATTTATAACAAACACTCCCATACAATCGTAAAAGACCTTGAAATAGACACCTATGTAACATTTAATCTATCTCTGCAAAAAATTTACAAGGCTTTAACCGCAGCAAATATTCCAACATGAATACTCCCTCTTACACATATATAACAAAAGTATTATCAATATCAAACCTACGATTTAAAGATAATTGATCAAAACGTTATGAATTTATGATCAAAATGCATGTACATACAAAAATGTTGAAAACAAAATAACAATAAAATAATTTTAGTCAATTAGTCCTCGTAAACAAATTTGATATACTTCAAAATATGCTGATAACTAACAAAGTTGTCCGGTTTGGTGACAAGCTTTTTGGAGCGCTCGGTGTTTAAATATGATGCTTGTCTAGCAACCAGAATTTAGCAATTGGATTATGTTTAAACACTACTATTTGAAATGCTAATAATAGAAGCGTTTAGCATTTACATCATTTTACACTTTAAAAATACGGATACAACTATGTTACCAAACGCTTTTATAAAACAAACACGTAGAAACATGGTTTAGACAAACTCGAGTGTCCGCACTGCAAAAACGCCTCAAACGTAGAAATATAGGATAGGCCAAGTGAAACTATTTGAATATGTATCGTACTTTTTTTTCCTTATAGAATGCATAAACTTTTAACTTATCCTATTGTGTGTATCATTACACGTAAAGTTCGATACATTTGTATCGAACTTATAATTTAATAAATGATACACACAATACGATAAATTAACACTTTATACATTCTATGGGAAAAAAAAAGTACGATACACACTAAAAAATAACATGTCTAAGTTCGATGCATTTTCAGATCATAAACACATCTAATTTTAAATGATGAGTAATCTTATAAGACTAAAAATACTCCTACTTATAAAACGAAATGCAGTCTATTAAATATTTAAATACTTAATTACAATTTAAACCACTAACTTTATTCTCTCTCACTTACCCGCACCCATATATACATAAAAAAAAAACTGCACACGCAATTATCGCTACTATACACCATCGACCCTATGCGCGGGTAACCGTCTATTATATAAAATACATAAAACTGAATATGATTGATCAGATTCATACCATAAGAGCCATAAGTTCCTTCTGCAACCTACAAAAAAAATAATAAAAAGTTAAAAACACAATCAATTAACAAATAATATTAAAAAGATTTATAAAAATTATATAAAAAAAGAAAAGAGACCTCTGAGTAACGGAATTAGTATCAACGGGAACTGGAGTAGTTTTAGGCTGTTTTAACGGTTGTTGTTGTTGTTCGGTAGTTGTTAAATTGTCCATAACTGTATCATTTCGGACCTCCATTATTCTCAATTGAATTGATTTACGATTGTGATTGGTATTTTATGAAATGATGAAGGAGATTTGGCAACACGGTGTATGGTTTTACTTTTTTCTTTAGATGTGACTTTATGTACTTCTTAATATAATATAATAAAATTGAATAAATAGATATATTTGCTTAATTATTGACTTTTTGGAAAGGATATTATTGGTTAACTATATTTTTTTGAACAATGGTTAACTATTGATAAGCACTTTCTTTTTAACTTTTGTTTAAGGCCACTCTCAATCGTAACGCATCATTGGGTTTTTTGTGTCCATGTCCCGAGTCCAGTTGGGGGTATTTTGGTGGTGCGTGAGGAGATAAAAGAAAGTGAACCCAAGATGTGCTCAACTCACCATTTGGTGAGTGAGTCATTCACGCCTCTCCCAAAACACATAACAAAAGGCACGCCAAAATGAGATGGTTTGGTGAGTTAGAGCATTCTCATCAATAACATGAGTTATCCTTTAACACCGTTTACGTCAGCGTCACATCAGCTTTAACATTTCTCTTTAACATCCCAAAAAAACACCCACATCAATAACATCCCAAATTAAACTTTAACATTTCATATTTTCAATTTCAACCCCTAAACTAAAACAAACACTTCATTTATTAAAAAACATATCACATTTAACATTAAAACACAAAGTACATTAAACGTTAAACACGAATTACATTAAACAAATTAAAGATACAAGCATACTTGATGAAAATAAAACTACTAAAACTTAAAAAAGCGAATCATCTGAGACCAACCCCGAATTTGAAGGGGAATCAAACTCCCCATTAAAAGTCGATCTATTATGTCGAAGTAGTTGTCTTGAAGATATCTTGAACTTCCCATGCTTGCTCACTCACGAGCGAAGCTTCCTCACGTGCCTGCTCTTCCATAATCTCCCTACCATTTTCAATATCTTGTTCTAGTTGACGAAGGGAAGCCTCACTTAACTGCTGGGGTTGTTTTGAAGATCCACCGTGGACTGTTCACAGTGGAGTTGGAACAATTGGATTGTTCACAGGTGGAGAGTTTAAAATACATTTTCCGGTTGAAAACCGGAAAACAGATTCAGTGGTGTTGAGTAATCTTCAAACTCGTAGAGTTGGAAAGCGGTTTCCAACAACTGATTTGGAGTTGGAAAGCTGGTTTCGGCAACTTTTACTGGACTTGGGAATTGCTGAGAAAAATCTTTGCGAGACATTTTTTGTGTGTGTGAGTTGTGTGTGTGTAACTTGTGTGTGTTGTGTGTTCTAAACAACTCTGGTAGAGTTGTATATATAGGCAGAGTTGATTTTGAGTTTGAATAAATCCCGCTCATATTTGATTTTTAATTTTCAAATTTGAATTTGAATTTATCCCGCCCAGAATTAACCAGTATAATTTAAATTTGAATTTGAAAAGGTTGAGGGGGTGTAAGTGAAAATTTATTTGAAATGGTTTAGGGGGTTGAAATGAATTTTTTTTAACGGGTGTTGCCTACATAACGTGGAGGGACTAACGCCGAAATAACGCGAGGGTTCCAACAGTTTAACGCCCGTTAACGGCGTTATTCGCGGTCTTAACGGCGTTATGCCGTTACGAATGGGAATGCTCTTATTCACCAATGTTTATCTATGACAATTTTGGGCCTCACTTTTATTTTTATTTTATTTTTTAGTTTGTGTATGTGTGAGGAGTATTTAGTGGGTATATTTTGTATAAAATGGGTATTTTAATTAAATGTGAGGTATGGTAATCAAAACGAATGTATGGTGAGTGTCTGAGTGAAAGTGAGAGGAGAGATAAGGCTGAGTTGGAGCTGACTGAGTCTCACAAAATACCTCACTAAAAACTAAAACACACTCTCTCATAACACACCACTAACATGTTATTGGGTCTCACAAAATAACCCACTAAAAATACCCACTCACTCACAATACAAAAAGAAAAGAAAAGAGAAAGAACACACAAGAATGCAAAT
This sequence comes from Chrysanthemum makinoi, assembly GCA_910596185.1. Classification (NCBI taxonomy): domain Eukaryota; kingdom Viridiplantae; phylum Streptophyta; class Magnoliopsida; order Asterales; family Asteraceae; genus Chrysanthemum; species Chrysanthemum makinoi. The sequence continues at coordinate 339,787,215 of OU343224.1, forward strand.
GGCTTGAGCCATTGCATTGGCTTAAAACGTTTGGCTCACGAATTGCACGATGCTCCGGTATGGTTGACACACGAATAACATGCATTTGGCACACCAATGGCACATAATACCTTGTGATCTTAGATTTGTAAGTAATTTGTAGGCCTATTTGTGTTTTTTCTATTATTTATTATTTGATTTGTGATTGTGTGTTGAGTATTTTGTGAAGTATTATTTAAATAAAGTGTGTATATTTTTTTAAAGGAGCTTGATACTTACATCATACTCTTGATGCATATATTATAATTATGCATATATCATGTTGTAATTTATGCATTAATGGTATAATATTGTGATGTGTACATCAAATATTATGATGAGAGTATTAATACTTTTTTTCTAAAGTGAGCTAATGTGACTATTGGAGGTAGGAAACCGAAAAGAAGTAAAGAAAGGTAAATGGAAAGAAAAAAAATTACTCCAACGTAGCACCAACTATTTGTAATTTTGTATTATTAAACTTGATACTATTCATCTAGAAATATTTTTCATTTGTCATATAAATATTATTCATGGTATCTGAAAACGAAACTGATGCTCCATATGTATGTTATGTTGGAATTGGACCTGACACAAGACGACACAAGAGGCGGAGACATGAGGGGCAAAGTGCGCACATGATTTTTTAGCGAAAACATTTGTAGTGTAAAATTTTTAAAATATCTGATTATTTTTGTAATTTTTTATTTTAACAAACCGATTTGTAATGTAATTTCAAAAAATTATCAAAGTTTGCATTTTCGACCATAACTTTCTTGTTCCGCTCTTGCATAACATAAAGTTCTGCATAACATAAAAAAATTAAATAAACACTTGCTTCTCTGAAATTTGTAATAGGTACGATATGAGATTCAATATATATTTATATTCGTCAAATATGTAACGATAGGAATATAGGATTGGTTTCTCGGTTTTATGAATGTACCAGTATCAAATATTTATTGCTTCCAATGCATATACCATGACACAGTACACAAAACGTGAATAATTGAGCATGAATAATTCAAAAGGTCAAAAATGAAATATTTAAACTTTTAATGTCATGACTCATGAATAATTGAGCAGTTGCACTAAATTTATTAATGTTCTTTTGACAATTATGTATTCATGGTACTAAAATAGTGTAAGTGTTTAGTCTCAACATTGAAGGAGTTTTTGTGTAGTTTTGCATTAAGTGCTAAAAATACAAATATATTGGAGATACTCTTACAGGTTGTAATGTAGTTTTGATTTGTGTGGTGTTAACTTTTATAAAAGGTTTTGAGATTTTCTAAATGCATTTGTTGACCGTACAACGGATTGTAGAACTCATAATGAAAAGAGGGTTTATTTGTGGAAAATCAACTTTTATGAAAGAAGCAACGAGGCTCAGTTGACGGCACAATCTTGAGTCGGTTGAGAAACTAAGAATAAGAAAGATAACACACTACGTTATCCAGAATGCGAGGGCGAGGCCCCGACGAACCGTTGCCGACGTGAGAATAAGTCATCGAAATATGATGGAATATTTTATAGAAAGATCATACTTCTATAACATTGGTATTTATAAGCAAACTCTTGGAAAAGAACCTTATAATTGTACCATGTGTATTAGCAGGATTGTTAAAGGAAACACGTACGTGTCAACCAATACGAAGGCTCCGAGCATAGGTTGTGGTATCCAATAAGAGGGAACATGTCCATGTATAGTTGTCGTATGTTGCGGGAATATTGGAGGTCACATTACCACATTACCTTAATCGGGCTCGCGCAATATTCTTTATTTGTCGTTTAGCGATTCGGAAGCTTAGGCTCTGTTAGCTTAGGCTGCGGATCAAAGGCCAGGTTCCATTAGCTTAGGTTGGAGATCGGAGGTCAGGCTTCGTTGAATGTAGGATAGATTTCGTGTATATTGACGGATTCCTTTACGATAGTCTACTAGGCTTTATGCCAATTGTCACGTACACTGTCTTATTTGTAGGTTAGTCGGAGGCTAGGCTCTATAAATACTCGAGGTACACTATCATTTGATTTAGAAGGAATTTGTATATTTCGTTCATTTTATTTTTCTTTATATTACGGTCAAAAAAAGTTTGCGCATACAATCACTTTTATAAACTTAATTTCACCGTTGTCTCTATATCATACCTCTTACACAAACTAGTAAAATCGGGTATTGTTGTTGTATTGCTCGTATAAATATAGATAAAGAAAAAACTAAAATATTTATCAAGAAATAAAGTTCATTCTACGAGTAAAATACGGCTACACGATAATTATAATATTGGTAAATGTTAATATTGGTGTTTAGGCTGTATTTTGTATCTCTGGTTGTATTTCAAGAAGGATAGGTATTGTCTATCTCTTCTCTATGATGTAATTGTTCTTTTTTAATATATGGAATTCACCTTTTGCACCAAAAATATGAGATTCTATTTTTAGAGCCATTGTGTGACGTTGTGTGGTTTCGGCGTGGCTTTTCAACCACAATAATGATGTTATAACTTCGTATTCAGTGTGATTGTTGACGTAGTTATTGAAAGTGGTACAAACCATGTTGTATGTGTTTATTTGTGTGTACTCCTGTGTGTGTGTTAAAGATGTGCGGTGACCGGTGGGATTTAGCATAAGTTTTTGGTGTGAACTGGCCGGAAACACGCACATTGTGCGCTTAGGCATGGAATCTAAGAATCAAACGTCCACGGCCCACAAGTAAACGAGTAAATGATGCGCTAATAGATGAGACTTGGATGAAAAGGATATCTCATTGACTAATAGCTACAAATCACTGTCAAATAACGATCGGGACAACGAACTGAAGTCTTCTACGGGCAAAATCAGTCCACATTTTGATTAATTTCGTGATGTGAAAGCCAAGGCCCATTTCTAAACATCAAATGTCCGAATCCCTTTTCATGGGTTAATGACTTTTGAAATATGTGATATCCTCATCTTCCAACTTAATAAAAATTTGAAAGAAAAATAATTAGCATGTTCCACAAGACGGCCGGACTACAATGAAAAAAAAAAAGTTAAATATCTAGTTCTAGAAATGACACATGATTAGAAAATTTAGAGGTCATCAGGTGCAAATCCCAAAATTAAAGAAAATTTGTAACGCAAAAGTTTTGGGTCTAGATTCATTTTTATAAAATTGGTGTTATTAACAAATTTTTACACTACGCGGGATAAATTCATGGGGTTCCTATGCACCCCGAGAACCCCTCGGTCCACCCTGCTTAAGCTATTTGGCACACATATTTGGTACAACCTAACCTGAATATGACTGGTTTGAGTTTATAGACTTATGAATCCTAACACATAGAAATAATTCGAAACCACCCAGATAACATGTTTTCTAAATCAGTTTAATGAGTCGTGTTCCGATCAAGTTTTCCATAATCAGATTCTCAACTATCTTAATACTCGACTACTCGTGTCCTATCAAGTTTTCCACGATCGTATTCTCAACGATTATTTTGACTACTCGTGCCTCCGAAACCTGTACACTTTCCTTTGTGCTCGAATTCACAACTATATCACATAGGTACATACTTATCTTAGAACTTGTACCCAATATCAATACCAATACTGCTAAAATTAATAATTGGCCTTTGATAAAAACATAAACAATTAACACAGCAATATTATATACATATTTTTTCCCACTCGTATCTTTTGCATTCAAGCCGTCAATTCTAACACGATTCTATGAGTAGAAAGATAACCAGGAACAATTTGTACGAGGAAATACTGTAGCATTTTCCATTTGTTAAACATAAAACACAACAAGAAGTACAAAAGACAACACACAACACAAAACACAAACATCCGTACACAAAGTACAAATGATCATCAATTCAACCTTCAAAAGTAGTTGACCTACGATACAGCTTACCAAACACATGCAAAGCAGTAACAAAACCAATAAAAAAAACACTCAAAACAAGGACAACAGTAGGGCTGATCTTAAGTCCAGGAGCATCATCTGTGTAGAATCTAAGCATGTTGCTGTTGCTGTTGCTGTCGGTGTAGCTTGAGGAGGAGGAGCTTGTGGTGGTTGAGGGACGGCGGCGGCGGATGCTGGCGGCTGTGGCGGCGGGTGAGCCGCGAGGTGTGGTGCCCAGTGGGTTGGATCGGGTGTTGGAGGTTGTTTGGGATTGGGATGAGCCTCTTGCCATGATGGAGGGTTTGGGAAAGTGGATATATTTGGAGAGAAAGTGAAAGGTGACTTTGAGTTTGATCCAGAAACTAGAATTATTATTTTAGTTCTATTCCTACCAAACTATGTTTATCTTATCACAAATGAGTTTGGGTAGTAAAACAGGAATAGACTATATTTAATTACTTATTTTGGTAGGTAAACTTAACATATGAATGAATGTAATAAACTTTTATAAAGTTAACTAATATATATCTATATCTATTACTATATAACTATATAAAATGTTTAGGACATTCTAAATAAAGAAGTCTTAAAATTTATAACACAAAAAAACATTTCTAATAAAAGCAACCCACTAAACTTGTAATCAAAAGTACAATTTATATAGCACTTGGTACAAAACAATAATGCATAAATCATCTAACTTGTAACATTTATGTATATTAATGACAGAATTAATGTATCATAAAAATACTCTCACTAAAAAATACAATTAATATAGCACTTGGTACAAAACAATAATGCATAAATAATATAATTTTTCTTTTTCATTAAAACACTCATTAAATGAAATTTACAAATCATTAATAATAGAGTAAAGTCCAAAATACATCTCTGTGGTTTGCCCCGTTGCTCGGTTTACATCCCTAAACTTTTTTTTGGAACAATTACATCCCTCCGTTAGTAAAGTTGGCACAAAATCATCCCTAAGGACGAATGCTGCAAAGAAGTCCCCGTTAAGTCCCCCACGTGCTAGTCACGTGAGAGGTATTTTTGTCCATTTCTCACTCATCCTAAATAAAATCTCCTCTGCCCCTTTCTCTCTCACAATCTCCTCTGCTCCATTTCTCACCAAAACCCTAACACCCAACTTTTTCTCTCTCTCGCCGCTGCAACACCCCGCCACCACCACCACCGCCGCGCGTACACCACCACCACCACCAAAACGCTTGTCTCAACATCCTCTCCATTTACACCCACTCGTTTAGTGACCTCCGAGTCACGTTTTTCTTGTTTTGGTCCGGTTTGGTTTCGTTGGGTTTGAGCCGAGAGCAAGCAAGAACAAGGGTTAGGTTTTGGTTGATTTTTGGTTGTTGTTGGAGTTGACCGGGACCAAGAAGGTCCGGTGATCATTTTGGAAGTAATGAGATGGTTTCTTCCAATCAAACACGACAAAAAGCAGATCCATAACATATTAATTTTTCTCAAAATGAGTTAGTACAAAGATGACGTGTATGCTGTAAAGTTGATTTTTTGACTTTTGGGGTTCTTTTTATAATTCAAGGAATTATTTTGAGAAAAATTAATATGAATGGGGCCTTTTTCACGGACCTTTTTGAGTGCCTGGGAGTTTGATAAAATGCCTCATAGAAACATCATAAGGATGTTGGTTTTGATTCGAAGGTGTGTTTGTTTTGTCATACGGCTCAGAGCGAGGCACTCACCAAGGGTGATGTGTTCTCGCTGGTTTAATTTCATAAGACACCCAAAAGGGTGTTGTGGTGGGTTCGAATCAGCAAAGGGCACCACAAGGGATGTTTGTGTAATCCAACGACAACAACCTTGTTTAGGTTTTTTTTTTTTTTTTTTTTTGGTTGTCTGCTGTTACAGCCATCGAACCCAAAGGGTGTGTTTGGTTTTGACTTTGACCCACCACCAAGGGTCCCAAGAGGGTGCGCTTGGTTTGTTTATTCAGCCCCCCAGCAGCCACCAAAGACTTTACTTGAAGGCAAGGTGTTTGATAAAATGCCTCATAGAATTTACTTGAAGGCAAGGTCTTTCATAGAGTGATTTTTAGTATGCTTTCATGTAGCAATCTTTTCAAATGGTCTGAGTATTTTTTGGATTTGTTGGGTGGTGTTGGTTTTTATATCCTGGCTTGGAACATGGTTTCTTTACTTTTATAGGTATTAAAAGAGGTGGGGGTAGCTGGGAGTGAGAAATGGACAAAAATACCCCTCACGTGATTAGCACGTGAGGGACTTAACGGGGACTTCTTTGCAGCATTCGTCCTTAGGGATGATTTTGTGCCAACTTTACTAACGGAGGGATGTAATTGTTCCAAAAAAAAGTTTAGGGATGTAAACCGAGCCACGGGGCAAACCACAGGGATGTATTTTGGACTTTACTCTTAATAATATAATTAAAATACCCCATCACTCAAAATTACAATTAATATATCAAATGGTACAAGACAATAATGAATAAATAATTTTATCACTTACATCTTTCAAACACCCACTAAATGAATTTTACAATTCATTAATGATATTATTAAAATAACATTTCACTCAAAAGTACACTTAATATATCACATGGTACAACAATAGCGCATAAATCATCTTATCTTTTATTTCTTTTTTAAAACACCCGCTAAATAAAATTAATAAATCATTAGTGGATCATAGAAACCAATCTTTTATGTAGTCAGACTTTCGGACACCACCTTTTCCAACCATGCAACTGACCACCATTTACCACGACAACTTAGCAATATAGACACCACTAGATGGTGCTAAAGCCGCTATTTTAAAACATCATTTATTTTTAAATGATATATAATATTACACGTCCTAAACGACTAGCAATATCGTTGTTGCATTGTGATGCATGTCTACCATTTTTTTAAAGCAAAGTTGTGCGGTAAAGTAGTTCCATTAAGTTAATACCACGTGTTAAGTTAGCATCATGAAAAATATATAATCGCATGGGCACCTTGCTATAAAAGCTTTTTATTATATTACTAAACGCGTAAGTAAGAAAACAAACTAATTTTCAATTGATAACCTCTGTGTTGGACATTCTTTTTTTCATTCTTAAATGCAATGCATTGAAAAAACCTTGCTATTGCCAAAAAAATATAGTCACACGGGTACCTGCCGCCGCAACGCGCGGGTACCCGCTAATATTATATATATATATATATATATATATATATATATATATATATATATATATATATATATATATATATATATATATATATATATATATATATATATATATATATATTGATACGATGTCATATTATAAATGGTAACACGTGTCAGATTTTCTAATAACACTTATGAAAATTTGTTACATTTATTTATATTTTTTGAAATTTACATACTAAAACATGACATTGAAAAAAGTTCATTACTATTTTATAACTTAAACCCTTTCACAAAGTAACAAATCTACACATATTGCTTTTTGATTTATATGTATCATTGTACAAGTAAAGTTAGATGTAGATAACCACTTACCGGTGATTTAGTGACAAAAGTATTTGTGATTATCACACTAAATTGTGTGAGATCTCAAGTAAAATTTTTGCTAGGTGCAAATAATCTTGAATTAGTCACGTCATGAAAAAGGATGTTTTTACCTGATTTGATTTTGTGTGACGACGAGTTCAAACATTGTGTATTGGTCGCTTAAAAGATCAGCTTTCGTCTCGGTAATTCCCTAACGAGAACGAGAGAGAACAGATGCAAAAGTAGCCCTTGACGTTAAGGAACGCCAGACAGACTGGCTTCTACTAACTATGTGTTATTTAGACTGGAAAAATTGTGATTATCCAAAAAAGTTTAATGTAAATACAATACAATTGTCTAAAACATTAATTGGTATCCATCAATCAAAAGAAAAAAAAATGTGAATTCAGTTTGATAAAGCATGTTAATAAAAGTGTGCACTTCAATTCTATTTGATAAATCATTATACAATTTGATAAAGTATGTTATTTATGACATGTAAAAGCGTGGTTGTGTTTTTTTTAAACGACCCAATAAGTCTTTTAAGCCATCTTCACCTCTACCTTGATGAGAATACATGGGAATGTTGTATTCATATCACTTCTCAAGTGGTGGAAAATTAATAATGTCTCAACTGACACCGTCGGGTTTATCCTAGGGTAGAGGTATGATCTGTCTATATTCTACTTTCCCATACCCCGCCCCAACAGGATTGGGTATATGTTGTTGTTGTCTCAGTTGACACCCTTATGGACGTGATACAATTGGTGGATAACACACCCATTACAGCTAATCACTCAAAGTTTTTGATGTGGTTGTCCAAACCACTATTTGGTCTCTATGAAAATTCAAAAACAACATGGTTTTCTCTCATGTTTGCCTGAGCAAATACCTTCTTCTCAACGACATTAAACTAATGTCCTACAATTGAATTTCCTCTAGATGTAAGAAGATGTTTTTAAATTAGATAGAGTGGATTTTTTTACCCATGTAACGCTTTATCCTCCTTGTACTATTGTCTAGCCTCTTGCTAGAAACATGTTTGTGTTATGTGTCAGCGACAAGATAAACGAAAATGCAGCTATTTAGGAACGGTTAATGTGATATGACTTGGTTTTGTTAGTGTCGAATATGTTTGCAAGATCATCTGCAATGTAACACTGTATTGACCATTACTTATCGTTGTTCTAATAATAACTTTTTGCCGAAATCTCTTTACCAATACATTTGTACCACAATGTTTTCTTCGGAACTAAATTCTTTCTTTCCTAAAAGTATTCTTTTCACACGTACCAACTTTTTAGAAAACTAAAATAGAAAAGAAAGAAACCCTGAGCACTTGCCATGTCAAGCTGCCCACATGCTGATGTTAAGGCTTTCGATCCCTAACGTCAAGCCTCATGTCAAGCCTTTTACAAGCCTGTTTGCGGATATATACTTTGTAGAGAGAGCATATCTCTCTTCTTCGACTATTCTTCATATTCATGTTCAAGCTGAAAATATTATGGGGGCAGAATGTAAAAACTTGCAGAAAAGTAGCTTGTAATCAAAATAACAATGAATGAAGTGAGTTGATAAGGCTGGTCGCATTCGTACCCAAAATATCGGTTGGGCACCGAAATTTTGAGCCCTCAACCGATGTTCACATCGGTTGTCTCGGTTGTGGACATCGAGCATTAGATCGGTCATAGGTAGAGAAAACGCAATATCGGTCTAAAAACCAACCGATATTTTACATGTCTAGTTCTTTTTTTTTTTTTTTTTTCTTTTCTCTTTTTTATCTTTTTAATCCCGCTCCTATTTGAAATTTAATTTTAATGAATAACAATTTAATGTTAAAAATGTTTGAATTAAAAAAAAATAATAAAAAAAAAAAAAAAAAAAAGAAGCTTGGGTCATCGACTGGGGCATCCGGGTCATGTCAGGTCGCTGGAAAGAGAAAGCTGACGTAGCGCTGGACGACCCAGGTCGTCCCAGGTCACGACTGGGACCAACCTAAGAGGTGACTTAGCACCCCACTAATCAATCTACTAGCTCTGTCATTCGCAAAGCGGACACAAATTATGTATTTTTTTATATTTTTTGAAAGTAAGACAAATAAACACCGTGAGTCAAAAAAAATTATAACTTTCGTTTTAGACGAAAGAGAGTATTTCTCGATTTTGTTTGTATTTATAAAAATTTTATATGCTTGAAGTGGACGCGACAAATGAAATATCTAAGAGAAATTTTTTTAAATGAACACTTTCCCTAGTAATTTACGCGTATAAACCACGCCTACAGGATTTTCTAAAATGAACTTTTGAATATGAGACGTTAGATTGGTATGTAATGCTTTTTAAACCGAACACGTGTACACTAATTCTCTGGGCGTGGTCGAGGCGAGGAGTTTGGGCGAGGGGATGACCTGGGCGTGGCAGGCGTGCCCTGGGCGTGGCATGAACCTGGGCGTGTAACTGGGCGTGGCATGAACCTGGGCGTGGGATGGTGATGACGATGGGCGTGAACCTGGCGTGTTGCTAGGCGTGGGATGGCTTGGAGATGTACTTGGAGCTTGAGATATCAAGGCGAGGCTTGCCATAAAGAGTTGATGATGATGCATGCTTGAATGTTTCATCTTCAGGCTTCATCTTCAGCTTGATGCAACCTATTTTATGCTTGCATGTTAAAACTGTTACTTATATTTACGATTTCATAATGGTGATGATGATTTAGATGAAAATTATATGAGTAAGATGCATGCTACATACAATTTTAAGATGCAAAATATGAATCTGCAATTAATGAGGATGGCTCTTTAAATCAAGAATGACAAAAAGATAAATAATGTATTTCCAGTTTTGCCCTTTAGATGCATATACACGTCTCTACTTTTCATGGTGTCTTACCTTTTTAGTTTAACAAGCATTTTACAAGAACTGTTCTCTGGGCGAGTGATATTTGAATTGGGGCGAGTTACTGGCGTTTACTGGGCGAGTGAAAATGAAAATATTGATGGTGACATATTTTAGTCATTTTGGTAAACCGTCATAAAAAAGTTCAGTCCGGTAAAATCACTCTCTATAAGGATTATTTACGTAATTTGCTTAATATCTAATCTATAACACACTGTGAGTCAGAAAAACATTGTGTTTTTTATAATTATTTTAAGGTAAGATAAGTCAAAAAATATAGTATGTCGTATGACCGGGTGTCATCAATGTCACCGGCAGTTGGGCAAAGCAACGCCATTAAAGAATAGAAGTTTGGAGAAGATAATGCAACATAACACTTTCCACTTTATTTTAATTCATTTTAGAAAATTTCAGCAGTGAGGCTCACATCAAGAATTATTCAATGAAGCTAACATCAACCTTTCTATTCCAATTTTCCAATATCTATCTAAATAAAATAAAAAATAAAAAACATATATATGAAACCATAAATTTTTATTATTATTTGCATTTATAATTCATAATTTAAATCATGTTTAATTCTTAAATTCTTAAACTTTTATTATTATTCGTTTATAACCAATAACTTTTTTCTATCACTACAACTATCTGCTGTTATAAAATCTTGTTATTATGTATGGGTACTTGTCTAATCTATACTACTTATAATAGAGGAAGACATTTTCCTCCTATTTATTATTTTAAGACAACCATAAATAAAATTTTAAGCAAATACTGTTGGGTTCAGTAAATACCCAAACCACTTAATCTAGGATTTGAATAGAAAATAGCCCAAGTGTTTAGTCCGTTAAACACTAAACAGGTCACTGAGTGCATAGCCTCTCAGTGAGTCATCTTCGGGATACTCAGTACGAGGCGTAGAAGAAGTCTCTCCACTCAGTAAGGCGGAACGGGTGAAGACTGAGTCAAGAAGAAGATGATGGATTCAGTGAGTTTCAGTGAGTGATGACAATAACTCACTGAATCCCCAAGACTCCTCTTCAACTACTTACACTGAAGACAAACTGAAGTAGAAGACTGAAGGATGTAAAGACTTGAAGAAAGAAGGACAAGGCGGGATAAATTTGAATCAGATAAGACAATGTCCTTATCAACCAAAGGCAACTTTCCCTGAATGGCAAAAGATCGTGCTCGTGATCACCTGAACTTAAGAAAGTAGTCTTGTCTCTTACCTAGAATAGTCTTTGTAAACAGAGACAAAATACATCAGTATTTTGTCTTTTGAATGATGTCAGTTTGTCACTTAGGAAAGAGTCAAAAATCATACATGTATAAATAGCATAAGAGATGGAGTTGTTGGGAATTATGTGAAGTACGAATTATGCTGAATGGATTCTGCCGAAGTGTATGGATTCTGCCGAAGACATAGTTCTGCTGAAGTTATATTGTTATTAGTTTGTTTCTGCGGATATAGTTATTCAGTATTTTCTATAGTTAGTTAGGATATGCATGAGCTTTATTAGGAAGTGATTGTGTATATCTTATTTAGTTTTACGTTTCTTAGAGAAGAAGTTAGGGTTCCTTGTCTATAAAAGGAACACAATAGAATGAATTATGTATTAGACGTTTACAAATTATTAATATAACGATCCATAGAGGATCAAAGAGTTCTTAGTTATATGTGTTTTATACTTTTTTTATATTCCGCTAAAGAATACAAGTTGTAGAGATTTTCTTTTAGTTTGTTTGTGATTACACAAGCAATACTAACGATCTACGAAGCTCAAGATCTATCAAGGTCTGTTAGTTTTCAACAAGTGGTATCAGAGCCTCGTGAGAGTCTCTACGATACTAAGGACATGTTTTTCTAAACATCCATACAACCAAAACAAAACTCACCATGCCTGGATCAGACGTTGATGTTGAAATCACCAACAACCAAAACTCCACCCATCTGCAACAACTAAGTCTCTCTAACAGCAATGCTAAGTTTCCTTACCTGAAAAGGGAGGAGTATGATCTTTGGGCGATGAAGATGCAGAACTGGATTTCCAACATTGATTGGAATCTATGGGAGATAGTATTGAAGGGAAACAGTTTGAAGAAAACTACTGTAGATCTTCTCTGGAAAGATGACTTATGTCCCTCCCAAAACTGCTGAAGAGTTACTGGCGGTTCAGAGAGAAACCAAGGTTAAAACCATTCTTCTTCAAGCTATTCCTGAGGATCACTTGAGTGATTTTCACTTCATGCAAGATGCTAAGGACATATGGTTAGCAATTAAGGCAAAGTTCGGTGGGAATGAGGAGTCTAGGAGAATGAGAAAGTCCATGCTGAGACAACAGTTTCAAGATTTTCAAATCTCTGAAGAGGAAGGAATTCATAAGGGCTATGACAAGTTTCACAAGATTTTAAGTCAGTTAAATCAGCTGCAAGCAAAGCCAGATAATGATGATTGCAATTCTAAGTTCTTGAGGTCTTTACCTCAATCCTGGCTACAAGTAAGCATTGCTTTAAAAGCTAAAGGTGGCCTTGATATGCTTACTTTTGATGAGCTGTACAACAAACTTAAAGCTCTTGAACATGATGTAAGAAGTCCTTTTAGATCATCATCTACTGCAAGTCACACAGCATTCGTTGGAGCCTCTACCCCTAAGATGAGTCATGGTCCAAGTCCAACTTACTCATCATCATCTTACACTACCACTCCATCAAGTTCTCAATCTGGAGGTATAATGGAAGATGTGCTTGGATCCTTCTTTGCTGATTATGATCCTCAGCAGGAACTTGCCTATGAGGATTTAGATCAGGTGGATCCACTGGAGATGGAAGAGATGAAGCTGAAGTGGCAGGTGGCTATGCTGTCCATGGATATCAAGAGGTTTGAGCGCAAAGCTGGCAGAAGGTTTGGCTTCCAAGGAAGAGATCCAGCGAGGTTTGACAAAAGGAAGGTCAAGTGCTTCACATGTCAACAGATGGGTCACTTCTCCAGAGAGTGCAAAGATAGGAAAGCTGGTGATGAGACGAGATACTCTACTTATCAGCAGAATCAGAGGGAGGCTGGAACTTCAAAGGGATCAGCAGCTTTGGTCACTCTTGACAGCAATGTGGACTGGAAGCAACATGAGCAGGAAAATGATGGTCCTGTTATTGATAATGTTGGTTTGATTGCAAGCTGTACTTCAGAGGATAGGCATGCTCAGATTGCCTTGATGGGCATCTCTCAGGTACAAAACTGTTTGTTTGGTTGTAGTGAGCGTTATAATGAACTCAAAGAAGCTTATGATATTTTGAAACCTAAATATAATGAATGCTTTGTAGAAGTTGAAGCTTATAAACAGGCTTTAAAAACACTAGAAAGACAAAAGGTTTGGTTTCAGAAGAATCAAATAGCTTATGATGAGAAAATAAGTGTGTAAGAAAGAGATCTAACTAATGCTAAAAATGAGTTAAAATATTCTGAGAAAGAAAGAGCTAAAGTAGAGCTAGAAAAATAAGAAGTGCAAGATAAGTTGGATACTGAAGTAGCTAGGCATAAAGAATGGCTAGTTTCTGGTGACAAGTTAGCTAGTCATCTATATGGTAGTCAAGCTCCTAATTCTGGGATAGGTTTAGGTTTTAAAAAGTATGTAGGATTAGAAGCTAGGCATGATGGGCGTAACACTACACCAGCAGGTTTAGCTAATTATGTCAAAGAAGGTGACCTACATGCTGTACGTGGATCTATTAGAGGAATACCTATGCCTGTTGACCTTTCCCTTACTGTTGACTTTGATGGATCACACCATTTATATGGCAAAAGTCAAATGACTTGCCAGACCCTGATACTTCTTCTAATGACTTTGTCTCTTGTGTTAAAAGTGACAAGTCCTCCGAGCAAGGGTCTACAGAGTGTGATTCAAATGACAAGTCTGACCTTCCCAAGTCTTCACCCTTGCCTGCACCCAAGACTACCAATAAGCATGTCAGAGTTGCTGCCAAGGAATCCTCTTCCAAGACAGTTGCCTCTGAAGACTTGCTTTTAATTCTTTGCATAATAATACTGTTAAAACAATTCTTTTCATGGTTTTGGTTTGAATACTTCCGCTTGTAATAGAACATCTTTTGGTTTGAATAAATCTTCTAAACAGAAGACATGTTTTGTGTGTAGAAGTAAATTTCATTTAATTAAGGATTGTGATTATCATGAGCAAAGGATGGGTAGGTGTGGTGATTCTAGGACATCTAGACCAATGTGGACTAATGTTAATGCTATACCACCTTATGTTCCACAAGCAACTTATACTAATACTCCTTCGCCTTGGAGAAGACCAGTTGTAAGACCATATGTACAACCAACCAGTTCATATTTTAAGAATGGTCATTGGCCTGGATATGTTGACTCTATGACTGATGGGAAAGGGAACTAGGATACTGCTGTCAAGTCCTCAGCAGGTTGTTCTTGGAATAAAAAGGGACCTAAATTTCAATGGAAACCCAAGAACAATAGTGGATCTTATACATCTGCATGGCATAACTCATATGATCCACAAGGCAGGTTCAAGTCAGCAATGACTTGAGCCTCCATAGTGTACTAATATTTTGTATATTGTTTTGTTGTTGTAGAATTGTTGATAGTGGTTGTTCAAGAAGTATGTCAGGAAACAGGGATATGATGCATAACTTTGTATCAATTGAAGGAGGAGGCAATGTAACCTTTGGAGGAAGTGATGGAAGAATTACTGGGAAAGGGACCATCAAAACACCTCAACTGGACTTTGAGAATGTATACTATGTCAAGGAACTCCAACACTTCAATTTGTTCTCAGTCTCACAAATCTGTGACACCAAGAACAAAGTACTCTTCACAGAGGATGAATGTCTTGTGCTATCTAAAGACTTCAAACTCCCAGAAGAAACTTCAATTCTGCTGAAAGTTCCTCGAAATCACAATCTTTATACATTCAACTTAACTGATGTTAAACCAGAAGGTGACTTAACTTGTTTGGTGGCTAAACCATCTTTGGATGAGTCTACCAAATGGCATAGGAGGATGGCCCATGTCAACTTCAAGACCATAAACCAGCTCTCAAAACTGGGACTTGTTGAAGGTCTTCCTTCCAAAGTCTTTACAAAAGATCATAACTGTGTTGCCGCAACAAGGGAAAGCAACATAGAGCCTCATACAAAGTTGTTACTGCTGTGAGCATTATTTCTGAACCTCTTCAGCTGCTTCATATGGATCTGTTTGGTCCAACTCAAGTGAGAAGCATTGATCACAAGTATTTTTGTCTGGTTATCACTGATGGTTATAGCAGATTTTGTTGGGTATTCTTTCTAAGGACCAAAGATGAAACATCTCCAGTGCTGAAAGAATTCATTACACTTATTGAGAATCAGTTGAACAAAAAGGTTAAAGGAATTCGGTGTGATAATGGGACAAAGTTCAAGAATGCTATACTTATAGAACTCTGTAGGTCTAAAGGAATCAAAAGGGACTATAGTACTCCAAGAACCCCACAACAAAATGGGGTGGCTGAAAGGAAGAATAGGACCTTGATAGAGGCTGCAAGATCAATGCTGGCAGACTCGAAATTACCTACCATGTTTTGGACTGAAGTCGCTGTTGGCACACTTGTTATGTACTGAATAGGGTATCCATTACTAGACCACACTTCAAAACACCATATGAACTTCTCTATGGGAAAGTTCATGCTATTCATTACCTTAAACCTTTTGGTTGTCAAGTGACCATTCTGAATACGAGTGATCCATTGGGCAAATTTGATGAAAAAGCTGATGATGGTTACATTGTGGGATATTCAGCTCATAGTAAGGCGTACAGAGTTTACAATTTATCTGCTAAGAAGATTGAGGAGACTTTGAACCTGCGATTTCTAGAAGACAAGCCTAATGTTCAAGGACAGGGTCATGTTTGGTCTTTTGACCTTGATTACTTAACTGATTATTTGGGTTATTCTAGACATATAGCTAATCAACATACAGGTACTCAAGAGTCTCCAACTAACAATGCAGATACTATGGATGCTGATTCTGACAATGAGTTTGAAGATGATGAACAACCCATTGTAGTGCCTTCTTTCTCCCCTAACAATTTTACAAGTGACACTTCCAAAGTTACTTCTGATGAGAGTGAAGACGAGTCCAATTATGCAGAGGACCTTGCTAGGCTAAAGACGCAGGAGTATGCAGCTAATCTAGAAGCTGAAAGGAATGCTGAGGAGAATGAAAGAGAAGCAATCAGTGAAAATAAACATTCTGCTGAACGTGATCCGGTTTCTCCTATCATCACCAATTCTGCTGAAGGCTATGCTGTTTCTACTCCCATTTCTACTAGAGTGTCCACAGACTTTGGAGATCCTTATACTCGTTTTCCAAGACCCTCAGATCTTGGTAATCATCAACCCAAAGCTGGAGTCTTCACCTCACCTTCCTATGATACTGATTTTGAACCAACTGTTACTAATCTTGATACCACCATTGATGTAAACACCACTGCTACAAAAAGGATTCACAATACTCATCCACAATCAAATATTATTGGTGATCCTAATGCACCTGTTAGAACAAGGGGTACTGTGGCAAGTTCTAAATATGGTAATGTGGCTTTTATCTCTTATGTCTCAAATAAGCAAAGAGACAATCACACAGACTATGAACATTGTCTGTTTGCTTGTTTTCTCTCACAAGTGGAACCAACCAGTGTTACTCAGGCTCTTGAAGACTCAAGTTGGCTTGAGGCAATGCAATAAGAGATGCAACAATTTCAAAATCAGCAAGTTTGGATATTGGTACCACTACCTGATGGCAAGTATGCAATTGGGACTAAATGGATTCTGAAGAATAAGAGAGATGCAAGGGGTGTTGTCATTAAAAACAAAGCAAGATTAGTTGCTCAGGGTTATAGACAAGAGGAGGGGATTGATTATGATGAAGTGTTTGCACCTGTGGCAAGAGTTGAGGCCATACGAATATTCTTGGCTTATGCATCTTACATGGGATTTATGGTGTATCAAAGGGATGTTAAAGGTTCTTTTCTGTATGGTGAAATAGAAGAGGAGGTTTATGTCACTCAACCTAAAGGATTTGAAGATCCAGATCATCCTACTCATGTTTACAAGGTTGTCAAAGCTCTCTATGGACTACATCAGGTACCACGAGCTTGGTATGCTAGGCTTTCATCATTTCTGCTGAAGCATGGATATCGAAGAGGTGCTATTGATAAAACACTTTTCCTGAAGAAGAATTCCACAGACATTATTCTTGTGCAAGTGTATGTGGATGACATTATTTTTGGATCCACAAAGGAAGCTTGGTGCACGGAGTTTGAGGAGCTAATGAAGGGAGAGTTTCAGATGAGTGCTATGGGGGAGTTGACTTTCTTTTTGGGTCTCCAAGTTTAGCAGAAACCTGATGGTATCTTTATCAGTCAGGACAAATATGTGAGGGACATCTTAAAGAAGTTTGGTATGGAGAGTGTCAGATCTGCCACTACACCTTATGAAGCTTCAAAGACAAAGACCAACACTGAAGAAGATCCACCAGTGAATGTTCATTTATATAGATCTATGATTGGTTCTTTGATGTATTTAACAGCTTCAAGGCCTGATATTACTTTTGCTGTGAGTGTTTGTTCTCGACATCAAGTTACTCCACTTACTTCCCATCTCAATGCTGTTAAGAAGATCTTTAAGTACCTCAAAGGCCAACCTCATTTGGGCCTTTGGTACCCAAAAGAATCTCTATTTAAGCTGGAAGCATATAGTGATAGTGACTATGCTGGTGCAAATCTGGATAGGAGGTCCACCACTGGAGGTTGCCAATTCCTTGGAAAGAGATTGATTTATTGGCAATGCATGAAACAAACTATTGTGGCTACCTCATCTACTGAAGCAGAGTATGTTGCTGCTGCAAATTGCTGTGGACAGGTTCTTTGGATTCAAAATCAATTGTTAGATTATGGGTATAACTTCATGAACACAACAATTTTTATTGATAATCAAAGTACCATATGCATTGTTAAAAATCCAGTTTTTCACAGTCGAACGAAACATATTGAAATCAGGCACCACTTTATAAGAGATGCATATGACAAACATTTAATAAAAGTGGTTAAAATTCACACTGATAATAATGTGGCAGATTTGTTAACAAAAGCTTTTGATGGACCAAGGTTTCAACACCTAGTGGTTCATATTGGTATGCTTAACCCTTAACTACAAAGTTTAAGGGGAGGCATAGGCCTCAGGGGAGGATTTGTGTACACTTTGCATGTTTTTATGTAATTTTGTTTGATTTAGTATTTATACCTTTGCTTGATTTTGTTTACTAACACTAATCATCTTATGTAAAATTAGTATGTTTGTTCTTGTTTGGTTTGTGTGTTTCTCTGTGTCTGTTTTGCAGTTTGCCTATATAGTAGGAGTTTATGATGCTTGGAGAAGGATATGTAAGCTTGAAAGTTTGCTTCTACTGAATGCATAAGTAATGAATAGAGCACACATTGTATCTACTGAAGATAAGTTCTGAAGTTAAAGATGCTCATTCATTCAAATTACAGCTTACAGCTTACAGCTTACAGAGTACAATCAACTTCAAATGGAAATACAAGGACTACTAAACCTATGCTACACACTAGATCATATCATCTATTCCTACAGCTGTTGGATATGCATGATCGCTCATATCTTTCACACTAGCTGCTGGATATGCATTCGTGAGGACTTGCATAACCACCCATTCCTTCTATCTTGATGGCTGGATATGCATGACCTGTACGACGAAGAAGCTAAGGATCAAAATGGGAAGGATGGATTGATGAAAACGATGATGATGAAGATGACCACATATGTCCTTTGTGCTTCATCTGCTAATTTCACCAAAAAGCAATCCTTCCACCTTCCATAACTCCTTCCTTTATATGATATGTGATGATGCACCAAAACATGGCGCAGGAAGAGCTAGCACCACCTCGAAGTTGGCACAAGGTCTTTGTTGAGGTTGAGGTGCTGGAGGTTGGGAGTAAGATGTTTTCTTCTTAGTGGACCCATCAGAGTCATCAGTAGACTCACTTGGATTCACTACACTATCATCATCTGAAGAACTGAGAAATGGGGATTTTAATGGTCGTGGGTCATATGGATATGGAAAGATCTGGAGGAAATCACTGAATGATGATGATGATTGAGAAGAGGTTGGATTAACAACCTCTGATTTATTACTCATGGTTGATTATGGTTAATTTTGGGGCATTGATGAATTTAGGGTTTATGATGGAAATTGGGGGTAATTGATGAGAGTTAAGAGTGCATTGGGGTTTGTTTTATAGACGGGTTCAAGGCTTAATGGTATTTAATGCGAGTTGGGTGAAACAGTAAAAAGATATTTACTGAAGCTTCTTGAATACGTGAATTGCTTCTGCTGATTGTATAACTTCAGCAGATTGACTATTGTTTCTGCCAAAGTTGGAATTTGAATTGGGTAAAAGATTGTATTCCACGTCAGCGCTGGTCAACAACTTAATATATTTGACCACAATTTGGGGAACTTCTACTTATAACCTATTCGCATATCTTCGTCTAATAATAACTGATTCTCTCTTTATTTGATTCAAACATACCTTCAGTTGATTGAATCTTCACCCATTATCTAAAGTTCTTATGGCACTTCAATTCAAGCACGATCATAATAAAGTTGCTTTTCTGGGAACGGCTAAGGGTGATGAATTGTACAAACCCATGGTGGAATTCTTAAAGAGGTCCAAGATTCATTATGCTTTAACGCATTCTCCGGAAGTGATTTATGAATCGTTGGTTAAACAATTTTGGGCGACTGCTGAAAAGAGGAATGATACAGAGATTGTAGCTATGGTTGACGGAACAGAGTATGTTGTGACAGAGGACTTGATCAGAACTCGACTTCGATTGAATGATGAGAATGGGGTTTTTCATTCGAATGCTGCAGTGGTACTTGATGGGCTAAGAGCAATTGGATATCAAGGTACAAGGACAGACATGTGGTTAAAGAATCAGCTTTGTCCTATGTGGAGGTTTTTGGTTCATACATTGCTTCAGTGTTTAAGCAATAAATCAGGAGGATGGGACCAATTTTCTACTCAATTGGGATGTGGTATTATATGTCTATCTCAGGGTTTAACTTATAATTTTTCTAAGTTTATTTTTGATAATATGGTTGAGAATATAACTAGGAAAAAGAACAAGTTTTTAATGTACCCTAGGTTTTTGCAAATAATATTAGACATTACTACCCAAACCCAAGCCTTTTATCCCATAGGAGCTTTATCTGCTAAACTATTTGCTTCAATGAGAACTAAGTATGAGGGGGCACATCATCCTTTGCTAGCGGCTATGTTGCCTCAAGGCAATGAATCTGCTGATGAGGGGAATGTTGTTGGTTCTCCACCTTCTACTACTGTTGCTGCTGATGGGAATCCATCAGTGACAATAGATGAAGGCCCTTCTAATGCTGCTGAAGCACATCTTGTTACTCCTGAACAACCTTTATCCACTCCTTCACCTAGATCTAGTCCACCACCTACACAGGTTCCTCTTGCTGAGGATGAGACTGAGTTTAATAGACTGCCTACTCCTAGTCCTGTTAGAGATTCAGTTGATGATCATGTTCTATTCTTTGAGCATGTTGATATTTCTTCTGAAAGGCCCGATGATGCTCCCATTACCACAGAGCAATCTGCTGGTGGAGCTGAGGACCTTATTACACTTACATCTTTGTATGCTCTAGTGAACAGGTATGTAGCTGAGGTTACTGATCTCAAAAAGGAGCTTGCAGAGACTAAATCTAAGCTTGGTGGTGAGATTGTAGAATTGCAAAGAAAGGTTAAGGATTTGGAAGTACAACTGAGTCAGAGAAGAAAAAGGAGATTGGATGTTTCTTCTGATGAGGAGGATGTGAATGCTCAGTTTAAGTCACTTGATATGTTGGCTAATGTGGCTCAAGAATCTAATGTTTCTACTCCAAAGGTTGGTACATCTGTACAGCAAAAGGAGCCAATTTTGTTTACTAGACGGAGGAGAAAGCAATCTGTGCATAAGGATACATTGCAAAGTGAAGATATTTCAACTACTGAAGAACATGTTGTTGCTGATACTCCTTTGATGGACATTGCTGGTACAGGTGGTCAAGCTTCAAATGTGCTATCTCAACCTGCTTCTATACCTTTCACTGATACTTCTGAAGTTTTTCTTGCTGGAAGGAATTTTAATTTGAATCCAGAAGTAGATGTATTTTCAACACCTGTTGAAGATTTATCTCAACATGTTTCTTCTGAAGCACATCTGGATGAATCTTCTGAAGTACCTTTTAGTGATACTCCTTCAGCTGATGTTGTTGGATCTACTGATAAAGAGACAGGAGTGACAGTTGACACTGAGCTTGGTCCAGATCTGGTCAGTGAACAGGAAAGGTTAGCACAAGAGAGGATGTTAGATGAATGTGCAAATTTGAAGAAAAGTGCTGAATTGGCTCAACAGATTGAAGTTGAGTCTATTTCTAAATTGCCACCTGAGAGACGAAAAGAATTGGATGCAATGGCTACTCAGATGCCTGCTGAACACTGGGATGTCTATACTCAGCAAGCTATTTCTAATCCTTCACTTGCTCAGAGTATTTTAGGGGCAGATTTTGATAGTGAACAATTTGTAGCTCAAATGGTGGCTCGTGGACAACAAAGAAAGGCAGAAGAAACTGCTAAGAAGAAAGCTATAATTGCTCAGAAGAACAAGGCTAAGAGAGAGAGACTGCTAACTGAAGTTCAGAAGAAAGCAAAAAATGAGAATGGTAGTGAAAAATCAGAGTTCTTCAGTGTTTAACTCAGGTTTAACAATGAAGCAAGTCATGGCTTTGCCTGATCCTGTTTTGATTCTCAAATATAATTATATCATAAAGTTTTCTTCATCTTCTTCAAAACATTCTTCAAATTTGAAAAGGATTGCTGGAACTATAGGTGCTCCACAGGCTAAAAGATCTAAATTTGTTGAGATTGTGGATAATTTTGATGATATTCCATCAAAGGTGATGTCTCCAGTGGTTCCTTCTGAAGCCACTACTGAAGCTATTCCTTCACCTTCCAGGGTTTCTTCTGCTGAACCTTCTATTTCTGCTGCAGTAACTACAGAAGTTCCTAGTTCAACTGACAAAGTTTCTTCTGCTGAACCTTCTGTGGTTTCTGCTGAAACACCTAATGTGCTAGTTTCAACTTCATTTGTGAAGTCTGTTGATACAGAAGGAGATAATCTGGTTAAAGAAGCTGAAACAACTACTGTGCTTGACAGAATGAATGAAATAAGTGGTAATGTTTCTGATGCAGCTGAAGCAGAATCTGAAGATATTCCATCTTCAGATATATATCTTCCTGGACGAAGGAAGAAGAGGATGGCTAAACGAAAGTTCTCTTCTTTAAGGAAATCTGTGAGATCAGCTCGGATTCAGTCATCTCGTAAGCATATTAAGGTTGAGACATCTCACAAGGATAATCATGTGGATTTAAAGGCGGCTGAGTCATCGTTTATCCAAGAAGGATCTGCTGCTTATTTTCCTGAGGGGTCTCATGATGTTTTGGTTAATTGGTCATTGTCAGATGATGAGCTTAATATCATTCACCGTTTGGATCAAACCACCATGCAATTTAACTTTTTGAAGGAGATCTTGCATCTGGTGGACAGAGTAGATTTGGTTACGTTGTATAACCTTGTCAATAAGTATTACCATTCTAATGCACCAAAGGGTTCTGGGTTATATTTATTGGGTGATCTTCATGTTTTGTTTGATTCAATATCTCCCAATGGTAAAGGATACTTTATTTGGCAGAACTCCCACTTATGGCAGGTTACGCCTTGGAGATTTTATCCTCTGCCTCGTGTGCATGTAGTTGAGACAAAGGGTGGTATTACTGTCTGTATGTTTGCTGAGAGAACTTATCCATTATCCATGAAGCTTTTGGAAAGCATGCTTATCCAGAAGTTGGAAGTTCCTCCGGATCCTGTTGGCAATGATAATTTGTATGCTGAACAATGTGTTGGTGTTATTAAGAATCAGCTTATGGAACATAGAGGTTCATCTTGATTTTGGTACTTTGTATGGTTTGTAATTTTTGTTTCTTTGTTTTCATCTTAGTTAAAAAAAAAAAAAAAAAAAAAAAAAAAAAAAAAACTATGTATATTTTTTGTTTAACTAACTTTTATTGCAGGTTTGTTGTATATTATTGCTGGTTATTAACTCACCAGATATACCTTGTGTATATCAAAGAGTTGGCTAGTCCAAGGGGTACAACTTTGGTAAAGACACATCAAATCTGTTGATAGCTGTAATGGTTTGCTCAAAATCATAGGGTTTGCAACCACCCATGCTTAATTGCTGAGTGTTGTATGGTCATCAATTCACCATGGTTTATTCCTTTTTGGAATCCAAGAATTGACTAGCCCACATGTATATGGCTTGTGGTAAAGGCAGTGGAATACCATATTTGGTAATCAGTTCACCAATTTTAAGAATTGACTAGTCCTGAGCAAACGGCTACAGGTAAAGACATTTCAAATCCGTTCATGGTTGCTGATTTGCTAATAAATCAGATGGTTATCAGTGTACCATGGTTTTCGAACTTAAACATTTGGCTACTCCAGTAGTGATGGCTATTGGTAAAGAGACATCAAATCCATTATTTTCAATGATTCACCTCTCACAAGTTAACAATGATGAGAATAGTTTGAAACTAATATGTTTTGATGTACATGTTGTCATTTGTTGCTGCAAAGATATGGAGTTTCAGAGTTTCTTCATCAAAGAGATGATTTTGTTTTGATTCTTTGCTGATGATGTTTGACTACAATCCTCTAGAGCTGCAAGGTTAAAGATCTATCAAGAAACTGGAACTTAACCAAGTCAAATTCCAGTTTAGGGGAGGATTGTTGGGAATTATGTGAAGTACGAATTATGCTGAAGATTATGCTGAATGGATTCTGCCGAAGTGTATGGATTTTGCCGAAGACATAGTTCTGCTGAAGTTATATTGTTATTAGTTTGTTTCTGCGGATATAGTTATTCCGTATTTTCTATAGTTAGTTAGGATATGCATGAGCTTTATTAGGAAGTGATTGTGTATATCTTATTTAGTTTTACGTTTCTTAGAGAAGAAGTTAGGGTTCCTTGTCTATAAAAGGAACACAATAGAATGAATTATGTATTAGACGTTTACAAATTATTAATATAACGATCCATAGAGGATCAAAGAGTTCTTAGTTATCTGTGTTTTATACTTGTGTTTATATTCCGCTAAAGAATACAAGTTGTAGAGATTTTCTTTTAGTTTGTTTGTGATTACACAAGCAATACTAACGATCTACGAAGCTCAAGATCTATCAAGGTCTGTTAGTTTTCAACAGGAGTGAAAAGGTTAAGCTTGTGAATTGTAAAAACACACACACGCAAGCCATCTTTTCACTCCTCCAAATACAACTTAGTTCCTGAGATAGCTCAGTGAGCTCTAAGGGTTGTGCTCAGACTTAGCCTGAGCTTAGAGAGGAGTCACCAAACTTTGTTATTTCAATCCCAAGTACTATTCTGCAAGTACTTGGGTAACGTATTCTTTGTTGATTTATTTCTAATAAGAATATGATGTTGAAAATTTATAGGTGTGTTTTACTTATATTAATTTCAGTCATTGTTCACTATTAACTTGTTTTTGATTTTTAAACGATAGTGAACGGGGAACAACAAGTGGTATCAGAGCTAGGCTAATTATAAAACTCGTTTTTAGGCCGCTCTAAAAGTTTTTAAATTAGGATCCTAAATGGCTGAAATTGATGTACCCCAACTAGTCGATAAAAAGGGTGGAGCTTATTCATTTGTTGCCCCTAGACTTGAAGTTGGCAAATTCAACAAATGGAAAAAGCGAATGCTTTGCTATTTGATTGGGATGGAACCTTATTATATCAAGTGTATAAATGAAGGTCCATTTGTCCCAAAGACTGCTGAAGGGTTGCCCAAACCTGAAGCTCAGTGGACCCAGGATGAAAGGAGAGTGGTCAACCAGGACCAAAGACTCAAAAGTATCATAATATCTTGTCTTCCTGACGATATTATGGAGTCTGTTATAAGCTGTAGTACGACTAAGCAAACCTGGGATGACCTAGTTCATAGTCATGAAGGACCATCTGATACCAAGGAAACAGGATAATGGACCTGAAACTTGAGTATAACACCTTCAGGGCTAAGGACTCAGAAACTCTCTCTCAAACTTACACCAGGTACAAAACTCTTTTAAATGAACTGTCAAATGATGGTGTTAAGTTGTCCAAACATGAAATCAATGTTGGTTTTGTCAACAGTCTCCCTGAGAAGTGGTTGAATTTCTCTCAAGGACTTAGGAATGCAAATCATATCCAAAATCTTGAGCTTCCTGAAATTTATGGGAAATTTGTCTATGAGGAAAACCTCATCAACAGACGATACCCTGACTTAAAGAAGTCTCAGGAAGTCAAGAAGTCCCTGACCACCACCTCATCACTAATATCAACTGCTTTCTATTCTAACAATGTTGTTCAAGATTTTCAGGAAAATTCTGATGATGAGCGTGATAAGAGATCAAGTGAGGAGTACCTAAATGACCTAAACACTGAATTTCAGGAAAGGGCACTCCTTGCTAACTCTCGAAGGTTAATAAAAAGAAACAAAAGTTTTTCAAATGCTAAAGCAAATGAGGACACTGAATGCTTTAAGTGTCACAAAAAGGGTCATTTTGCAAAAGACTGTTTTTCCAAAATAATTTCAGAACCCTCTTATAAACCCAGGTCAAATCAGTCATCAGGCTTTAGCAAATTTCAACCAAAAATGTATCAGTCTCATCAAAACTTTCAAAACAAATCTGATAATAACAAAACCATTGATTATGAAGCTAAGTATAAGAAAGCAAAAGCTAAGCTTGCATTGCTCGAGGCCAGTCCCTCAGAAACAACAAAAAGTGTTCAATCTGTGTAGGGTAAAAACAAAGGCCTTGTTCTTTGAGACCTTCGCTGGGATGAAGAGCCGGTATCATCAGATGATGAAATGGTGCATGTCAGTGCACTGATGACCCTCTCAGAAGAGGAAAAGCTAGCTGTTGGAAAGAATCATGCCAGGAATGGAGAATGGGTCAATATCACAATGAAGAAGGTAAATATTCTACTTTCCATGGATGATGACTCTGATTGGCAGTCTTACTGTCACACCCCCAAATTACCTGTTTTGCAGCGGAATGGAATTCCTGGGGGTTGACTGTCATAGCATCACAATCACAGTTATATTGAACGACCTAAAGTGTCGTTTGGAAAACACATCGTTTGATTTAATAAAACATTCATAGTTTACAAAAGATAGGTCCCAAATGAAATAAAACATGTGCGGAAATAAGTTTGTTACAAGCCAAACTATGTTTTAAAGTGCATAAAACCTATGTATGACGCGTCGTCACCACGACTCTATGATATGTCCATATGCATGCCATGAAGTGAATGCCTTAGATACCTGAGATAAAACATGCTAAAAAGTGTCAACACAAATGTTGAGTGAGTTCATAGAGTTTGCGTTGAAATGAAAAACCTTTCAAAATCGTCTATGCAGCAAAGGCATTGTGAATCCACTCAGTTCCAAGTTCCGCCCATACAAAACATGCAACCTGTGTGTTCACAACCCATTGCCAAAATGTGTATAGTTTATGTTCAGTACATTACTTAATCTAACAATATTCAATTGATATAACACATATGAGTGTTGTTTCAAATAATTCCAAGACCATTAGTTCATGATTATACCAAGACATTTAGTTCAATGATTATACCAAGACATTTAGCTCAATGATAATACCAATACATTTAGCTCAATGATAATACCAAGACATTTAGCTCAATAATAATACCAAGACATTTAGCTCAATAATTATACCAAGACATTTAGCTCCATGATTTATGATATAGAATATGACTAAACATTCAGTTCAGATAAACATATAGTTTGCAAATAATTATGATTGTCATAAAAATAGTTGAGCATGTATCTCCCCCAAAAGTAATTCAAAACAATTAAAAGAGTAGGGGCTATGAAACTCACATGGACAATGATGTGATGGAAAAAGTGGATACACTGAAATGGCCGCAACCTCTAACCGTGACCTATTATGAATGATATGTTCTATAATAAGTCATGATGTAATGTTATGCATGCAATTCGTATGATATCTATACCACTTGTGAATTTTTGAAAATAACACTTATCGTCGAAAAATAATCTTATAACGTCTTGACCCTTTATAAATTACTTTACATGTATTTACGTTGAAATGATATCCTACGATAATCATTTAGTGATTTATTGTGAAATTATAACTTTTCGTCGTAAAATAGTGTCGTTGAAATTTTCATGAAAGTGACTAAACGGCCTCTAAAAGCTAGTCGTAAAATGGTACACGTCGAGCGTTAAGAAACGAACTCAACGGTTTTGGGAAGCTTGTATCATTATCTCAAAGTTTTAGCATTTAAGTTTTCATCCTAGAAGTCTCGATCACGGAGAAAAATATAGGTTAAGTATGGTACTTGTGTCCAAAATATCGTTTAAGAGTGGTTTTCGGCAAAGTTTAAGTGACCGTATTTTATTCGTTACAACTCCGTTTGACAAACGGTTGGACAATTTGGAAAATAGGCTAGGCGAACTTACTTTTACTAGAAGACATCATTTTTTAAAAGTACTCCGTCATTGTTAAAAACGACCCTCAACATGGTCGTTGTTGTAGTATGTGTCTAATAGAAATATATTAGTTTTTCTTATATAATATAGTTACGGCAACTTTGTGTAAAAGCGTGTAATTTAATCGTTACAAGTCCGTTTTCTAGGTTTTATATGTCCTTAGCAATGTATTAAAGTATACTAATATATTTTTGATAAGTCGACACATTTTATAATGCTTAAGCCTCATTTTTGACTCGTAAAAAGTGATATTAACATGCTGAAATTTCTGAAATTAATAGTTTTCGTCGTCAAACTTCAAAATAGCATAACTTTTTCGTTATAGCTCCGTTTTAACCCGTTCAAGCGGCCACATTTTCGTTTTAAAGTATATTTTCCAAATATCTAGTCCAAAATATTTTTCAAACTGTCGAATTTTCCCAGATTTCACAGAACCATCAGACCCTATTTTATAGTTGTCGAAATGAGTTTTTCACGTGCCAAACCTATTCCAACCAATTCAAAACAACTCCGAAGCTATTCTAATCCTACCATACATCTTCTTAGGGTGTCATGGGTTCCTAGACATCACCAAGAGTGATATATTACAAGGAGTAATTATAGGATGACATATATAAATTAATAGTGCTTATAAACAATTTAAGTGGTATAGACATCATATAACTTGTATGTTTCTCATAAATATGATAAAATGAACATAACATGAATATGAAAGATGATGATGAGTATGAAATGCTTACTAGTTACTTGATGAGGTTTAGTGAACAAAGGATTAATCCTAAACACCCTAGGTTTTTATTTCAAAACCTTACTTAAGAGTGTGCCTAGATTGATATGAACTTGACTTGAAAATTTTTTATGAATCCTTGCTTGATCCTCTTCTTGGCCGAATATCAAAGGGAAAAAGGAGAGAAAAGATTTGTTTTACACCTTTTACACCTTTTCTTTTTGTGTTCTATGTGTTTTATGATTAGTTAATATATACTAGTATATTACAAAATATCTATCTAAAAATTGTGTAGGTGTACCAATATTATAGTCAAGACTTTTGGAATTTGATGACTAACAAGGGGAGGTCGACAAGGGGGGCTTGGGCAGCTAGAGTTTGTATTTTGATGATTTAATACATTTAAAGTTGAATATAAAGTGCATTATTGAATATAAAGTGTATTAGGTACATATAATAAATTATTTAGTGTAACGTTAGCTGAAAATAAATTTTAACGGGACAAAATAAAATATATTGAAGTCATAAAAATTATAAAAATACATTTCTTACAAAAATTGAGTTAAATAATAATTATCGTTGAATTCTACGAAAACCGTCGTGATTATATAAATATAACAATTTATATACAAAATAAATTTAAAACACTGGGTAAACTCATAATATTATTTTTATAATCTTAATAGGAGTATAAAAATATATCGGGAAAATTTTTGGAAGTATCGGATCAAATGTTCAAAATAATTAATTACACTATAGCGTTTATTTAATAAAAATTTATGCGTTTAAGGAAAAATGCAAAACCATGCATGAACTAATATGATGATAATGATGCTAATGATATGTAGACTAAACGTAGTCTATATGAAATGTCCTTGATGATTATTCATGAATTCGCAGCTAAACCATTAAGGTTACGCGAATTTGATACTCGTAAACCTAGTTTACGATAAACGATGAATAGTGAAGCATGAATAGTGATTTTCTCCGGGAATGAATAGTGTTTCGTGAATAGTAAATTTTGAAATACGTTCTCAGAATATTACTTCGACTTCGAAAACGATGAATAGTAAAATTTTAAATAGTAACCGGTGAATAGTAAATTCCGAGATGAATAGTAAATTTGAGAAATGACCTGAAAGTACGAGTTGTCACATTCGCCCATCCAAAAAGGAATTGATTTTCCCGAATTGTTCAGTGTTAGTCTATCGAATTTTTGAGTTTGTGATGAATAACGAGGAAAGAAGACATGAAGAGGTGTCGTTATGGTTATCGATGATTTAGAGCGTACAAAACATCATAGTAAAGAAATATTGGATGAATCTCCCATGAGTAACACTTTGACTTTTATGAATATGTGAAAACCCTGTTTGCACTAAGACTTATAAATAACTTCTCCCAACATAACATGATCCCTCCAGAATTAGACATAGTTAGCTAGGCTATGTATAATTAAGGAACGATAATGTGACGTTCGGTTTAGTTGTTATAACTCTCAATGTTTTAATAGATTTAAACCGTAGTCGTTTAAAATGGCGGTTAAAGTAGAAGGAAGTAAAATTCTCGTAAGTGATAACAAATCGGAAGGAAAAGAAAGTACGCTAGATGAGAATATTTTACAACAAGTGGTTTATCAAACAATAATACATCCTAAGTTATAAAGATTCGGATACGATGGAAGACATAAACTTAGTACGACATAATACATAAGGAAAAATAAGACTGTTAGTTTCCGAACTTCTTCAGTCTTTCGCGTTGTTGATACCTTGTTGAGCTTTTCCTCCTTCTAACATATTTGCTTTCCCATGAGCTCCTTCAACTTGTTAACCTTGGTTTCGGGGACATTGGTTCCGATAGTGTCCTTGCTCCCCACATCCGAAACATGTAACTATGGTCTTGCCTCTACAATTTCTGGCATGGTGTCCTAGTTTTTGACACTTGTAGCACTTAACAGGGCAAAGACCCGAGTGATGATACTTACATCGATTACATAGTGGGTAGGTTCCAGCATAACCTTTGCCTTCTATTGATGCAGCAACATAAACCATTGCGGTTTCTTGCCTTCTATTCTGTTGTTGATGATGATTAGTGTTACAGTTTTGGTTGTCGTTATCATAACCTCCCTGGTCATTTTCCCATTTCCTTTTTTTGTTGCTAGTTTGGTTGTTGTGGTTGTTGTTACGGTTATTGTTGATAATGTTTTCCCCTTTCACGACTTGAGCCATGAGTTTTTGAGTTATCCTAATAGTTTCTTCAATTGTTTGTGGATCGGAAGAAGTTACATCTCCTTGAATACATTGTGGAAGTCCTCCAATGAAATTTTCCAGTAGTTTCTCATTGTCAGAAACCATTGATGGACATAGTGTGCCCAATTCTTGAAACCTCCTAATGTAGGTCTCTATGTCATAACCAACAGTCACTAACTCATAAAATTCCGTTTCTAATTTCTTCACCTCCCTGCGTGGACAATACTTCTTTGTCAACAACCTCTTGAATTGATCCCACGTGAGCTTGTAAGCATTTTTGATACCAATAGGTTTTCAAGGCGTCTAATTCCACCATGACATTGCGCCATCTAAGAGTGTACCAGTGGCGAACTTCACCTTGTAGTCATCTGGGCAATTGCATAGAAGAAACACTGACTCCATCTTCTCAAACCATCGAACCATAGCGGTGGCTTCTACGTGCCTTTGAACTTTAAGGGATCATAGTTCTTAAAGTCCTTGTATGTACAATTTGAACTCAGGACCCTCCTGCAGCTCCTGTGGCAGCAGCAAGTCTAGCAGCTTCGGCAGCCAGCGGCCTCGGCAGGCAGCTACCGCTGCTCGCTCTTTCCTTAGTGCCTCGGCTATACTATCCTCTATATACCTTTGGATAGTAGTCGGTGTCATTTGGTGCATCTTTCTTGGCGCCATAACTCTTCAAAATAAGAGGAAAAATGAGACGTAGAAAAGTCCTATGTTAAGAATAAGTGCTCTAAAGAGATGTGATGTGAGGTGATAAGTTTGAGGTTATTTTTCAAAATGAGTGATGGTTTAGTGACTTAGTGCGTGAATAACGTGTAACTCGACATGTTGGTGATGATCAAAGGAGTGAGAGTGACTTCGCCCTACTTAAAGGTTTTATCTCGGCATTCGACGTTATCGGTAATGAATCAACTGATGTTAAAATTGTGATAGGGAATGACAAGGCATTCTCCACATTGGAGTATGAAGAAAGAATAATGGAATGGGTGTTTGAAGGCATCCATGTGACAATCGATTTGAAATGAAAGTAAATAACTCGAAAAATGTACGTATAAACCGCATGTAAAGTGAATGTGCACTTATGATGAAATGATGAGATGCTATGATGATGTAGTTATAGTCTAGGGTCAATGATGCAACCTAGTTCTCTATAACTGAAGCTCTGATGCCAATCTGTCACAACCCCAAATTACCTGTTTTGCAGCGGAATGGAATTCTTGGGGGTTGACTGTCATAGCATCACAATCACAGTTATATTGAACGACCTAAAGTGTCGTTTGGAAAACACATCGTTTGATTTAATAAAACATTCAGAGTTTACAAAAGATAGGTCCCAAATGAAATAAAACATGTGCGGAAATAAGTTTGTTACAAGCCAAACTATGTTTTAAAGTGCATAAATCCTATGTATGACGCGTCGTCACCACGACTATATGATATGTCCATATGCATGCCATGAAGTGAATGCCTTAGATACCTGAGATAAAACATGCTAAAAAGTGTCAACACAAATGTTGAGTGAGTTCATAGAGTTTGCGTTGAAATGAAAAACCTTTCAAAATCGTCTATGCAGCAAAGGCATTGTGAATCCACTCAGTTCCAAGTTCCGCCCCTACAAAACTTGCAACCTGTGTGTTCACAACCCATTGCCAAAATGTGTATAGTTTATGTTCAGTACATTACTTAATCTAACAATATTCAATTGATATAACACATATGAGTGTTGTTTCAAATAATTCCAAGACCATTAGTTCATGATTATACCAAGACATTTAGTTCAATGATTATACCAAGACATTTAGCTCAATGATAATACCAAGACATTTAGCTCAATGATAATACCAAGACATTTAGCTCAATAATAATACCAAGACATTTAGCTCAATAATTATACCAAGACATTTAGCTCCATGATTTATGATATAGAATATGACTAAACATTCAGTTCAGATAAACATATAGTTTGCAAATAATTATGATTGTCATAAATATAGTTGAGCATGTATCTCCCCAAAAGTAATTCAAAACAATTAAAAGAGTAGGGGCTATGAAACTCATATGGACAATGATGTGATGGCAAAAGTGGATACACTGAAATGAGGCGCAACCTCTAACCGTGACCTATTATGAATGATATGTTCTATAATAAGTCATGATGTAATGTTATGCATGCAATTCGTATGATATCTATACCACTTGTGAATTTTTGAAAATAACACTTATCGTCGAAAAATAATCTTATAACGTCTTGACCCTTTATAAATTACTTTACATGTATTTACGTTGAAATGATATCCTACGATAATCATTTAGTGATTTATTGTGAAATTATAACTTTTCGTCGTAAAATAGTGTCGTTGAAATTTTCATGAAAGTGACTAAACGGCCTCTAAAAGCTAGTCGTAAAATGGTACACGTCGAGCGTTAGGAAACGAACTCAACGGTTTTGGGAAGCTTGTATCATTATCTCAAATTTTTAGCATTTAAGTTTTCATCCTAGAAGTCTCGATCACGGAGAAAAATATAGGTTAAGTATGGTACTTGTGTCCAAAATATCGTTTAAGAGTGGTTTTCGGCAAAGTTTAAGTGACCGTATTTTATTCGTTACAACTCCGTTTGACAAACGGTTGGACATTTTGGAAAATAGGCTAGGCGAACTTAATTTTACTAGAAGACATCATTTTTTAAAAGTACTCCGTCATTGTTAAAAACGACCCTCAACATGGTCCCTCGTTGCCGTAGTATGTGTCTAATAGAAATATATTAGTTTTTCTTATATAATATAGTTACGGCAACTTTGTGTAAAAGCGTGTAATTTAATAGTTACCAGTCCGTTTTCTACGTTTTATATGTCCTTAGCTTCGTATTAAAGTATACTAATATATTTTTGATAAGTCGACACATTTTATAACGCTTAAGCCTCATTTTTGACTCGTAAAAAGTGATATTAACATGCTGAAATTTCTGAAATTAATAGTTTTCGTCGTCAAATTTCAAAATAGCATAACTTTTTCGTTATAGCTCCGTTTTAACCCGTTCAAGCGGCCACATTTTCGTTTTAAAGTATATTTTCCAAATATCTAGTCCAAAATATTTTTCAAACTGTCGAATTTTCCCAGATTTCACAGAACCATCAGACCCTATTTTATAGTTGTCGAAATGAGTTTTTCACGCGCCAAACCTATTCCAACCAATTCAAAACAACTCCGAAGCTATTCTAATCCTACCATACACCTTCTTAGGGTGTCATGGGTTCCTAGACATCACCAAGAGTGATATATTACAAGGAGTAATTATAGGATGACATATATAAATTAATAGTGCTTATAAACAATTTAAGTGGTATAGACATCATATAACTTGTATGTTTCTCTTAAATATGATAAAATGAACATAACATGCATATGAAAGATGATGATGAGTATGAAATGCTTACTAGTTACTTGATGAGGTTTAGTGAACAAAGGATTAATCCTAAACACCCTAGGTTTTTATTTCAAAACCTTACTTAAGAGTGTGCCTAGATTGATATGAACTTGACTTGAAAATTTTTTATGAATTCTTGCTTGATCCTCTTCTTGGCCGAATATCAAAGGGAAAAAGGAGAGAAAAGATTTGTTTTACACCTTTTACACCTTTTCTTTTTGTGTTCTATGTGTTTTATGATTAGTTAATATATAGTATATTACAAAATATCTATCTAAAAATTGTGTAGGTGTACCAATATTATAGTCAAGACTTTTGGAATTTGATGACTAACAAGGGGAGGTCGACAAGGGGGGCTTGGGCAGCTAGAGTTTGTATTTTGATGATTTAATACATTTAAAGTTGAATATAAAGTGTATTATTGAATATAAAGTGTATTAGGTACATATAATAAATTATTTAGTGTAACGTTAGCTGAAAATAAATTTTAACGGGACAAAATAAAATATATTGAAGTCATAAAATTATAAAAATACATTTCTTACAAAAATTGAGTGAAATAATAATTATCGTGTTGAATTTACGAAAACCGTCGTGATTATATAAATATAACAATTTATATACAAAATAAATTTAAAACACTGGGTAAACTCATAATATTATTTTTATAATCTTAATAGGAGTATAAAAATATATCGGGAAAATTTTTGGAAGTATCGGATCAAATTTTCATAATAATTAATTACGCGATAGCGTTTATTTAATAAACATTTATGCGTTTAAGGAAAAATGCAAAACCATGCATGAACTAATATGATGATAATGATGCTAATGATATGTAGACTAAGTCTAGTCTATATGAAATGTCATTGATGATTGTTCATGAATTCGCAGCTAAACCATTAAGGTTATAGCGAATTTGATACTGTAAACCTAGTTTACGATAAACGATGAATAGTGAAGCATGAATAGTGATTTTCTCCGGGAATGAATAGTGTTTCGTGAATAGTAAATTTTGAAATATGTTCTCGGAATATTACTCGAAAAACGATGAATAGAAAAATTTTGAATAGTAACCGGTGAATAGTAAATTCCCGAGATGAATAGTAAATTTTGAGAAATGACCTGAAAGTACGAGTTGTCACACTTACATGAACTATCTTAATGTTGACCTTAAGTTTGTAGAGGAGCAAAGACTAAGGCCTTGTTTGTTTTTTCAAAGAAGCTCTTCTTTGCCTCTTTTTCTGCTTATTTGCCAGACGTATTCCTTGAAGACCGTTTGTTTTTTCGACATATACCAGGCTAAAATCTCTTATTTCCTCTTCTACCATGCTGCATAATTTATCTCTTCTTTTCCACTTCTTACCTCTTCTCACAACCCCTACATCTCTTTCTCAATATCTTACATCTCTTTTACGTTTCGTCCGTCTTTTTAGGTTTTCGTCCGTTTTTACGTTTCGCCGTTTTTACGTTCGCTTTTTACGTTTTCGCCTTTTTTACGTTTTTGATCGTTTTTTACGTTTTCGTCCAGTATTCTTATATTTTGCGTCCGTTTTACGTTTTACGCCCTTTTTTACGTTTTTAAATACGTTTTTTACTTTTTCGTCCGTTTTCTTATGTTTTCGTCCGTTTTTTACGTTTTCGTCCGTTTTCTTACAATTTCGCCTGTTTTCTTAAGTTTTTAGTCCGCTTATTACGTTTATGTTCGTTTTCATGTTTTCGTCCGTTTTTTAATGTTTTCGTATGTTTTTTTATGTTTTCGTCTGTTTTTACGTGTTCATCATTTTTTTACGTTTTCGTCCGTTTTTTTACGTGTTCATCTGTTTTTACGATGAATAGAAAAATTTTGAATAGTAACCGGTGAATAGTAAATTCCCGAGATGAATAGTAAATTTGAGAAATGACCTGAAAGTACGAGTTGTCACACTTACATGAACTATCTTAATGTTGACCTTAAGTTTGTAGAGGAGCAAAGACTAAGGCCTTGTTTGTTTTTTCAAAGAAGCTCTTCTTTGCCTCTTTTGTCTGCAGGCGCGCAGACGTATTCCTTGAAGACCGTTTGTTTTTTTTCAGACATAACAGGCTAAAATCTCTTATTTCCTCTTCTACCATGCAGACATAATTTATCTCTTATTTTCCACTTCTTACCTCTTCTCACAACCCCTACATCTCTTTTCAATATCTTACATCTCTTTTACGTTTCGTCGTCTTTTTTACGGTAAGTTTTCTTTTACGTTTTTCGCCGTCGCCCGTTTTTTACGTTTTAAGCCTTTTTTAGCTTTTTTTTACGTTTTCCATTTTTTCCATTATATTTCGTCCGTTTTACGTTAAATACGCCCTTTTTTTACGTTTTAGTCGTTTTTTTACTTTTTCGTCCGTTTTCTTATGTTTTCGTTCGTTTTTTGCGTTTTAGTCCGCTTTCTTACAATTTCGCTTTGTTTTCTTAAGTTTTCGTCCGTTCATTACGTTTATGTTCGTTTTCATGTTTCGTCCGTTTTTAATGTTTAGGTATGTTTTTATGTTTCGCTTTTCCGTGTTCATCATTTTTACGTTTTCGTCCGTTTTTTACGTTTCGTCCGTTTTCTTACGTTTTTGACCGTTTTCGTCCGTTTTCACCTTTTTTTTTTCTACGTTTTCATCTATTTTTTTACGTTTTCGATCATATTTTTACGTTTTCGTCCGTTTTTTTATGTTTTCGTCGGTTTTTTTCGTCCATTTTCATCCCATTACGTTTTGGTCATTTTAACGTTTTGTCGGGTTTTCTTACGTTTTGTCCATTTCTTTACGTTTTCGCCAAAATTTACCTTCGTCATTTTACGTTTTCGTCGTTTTTACGTTTTCATCCTTTTTACGCTTTCGTTTGTTTTTTCACGTTTTAATCCGCTTTTATATTTTCATGTGTTTATTTTACTTTTTCCTCCATTTTCATATGATTTTATAAGTTTTTTGTACGTTATTTTATCTTACCTAACAAAACGTAAGATAATGTAAGAAAACGAATGAAACGAAAAGGACGAAAACATAAAAAAAAATGACTAAAACGACAGCAATGTGACGAAAACGTAAAAAGACAGCGTAAAAAACGGTCAAAAACTTAAAACATCAACGTAAGAAGATTAAAACGGACTTAAAACGTAAAAGGGAAGGAAAACGTAAAGAAAAAAGGATGGAAACGAAAAAACAAATTTAAAACGTGTAAAAACATATGAAAACGTAAGATGTAGCGTTTAAAAAAAGCGACAAAACGTAAAACCTAATTTAAAACGTAAGAAAATGGACTAAAATGTAAAAAAATGACAAACATTAAAAAACAGACGAAAACCTAGAAAATGGAGGAAAATGCAAAACGATCTAAAATGTAAAAAAACTAGTGAAAAGAAAAAGGAAAAAAAAAAGTTACTTTAATAGCACAAAAATACTAGTGAAAAGAAAAAAGAAAAAAAAGAGAAAAGAAGAAAATGAAAGAAGTACTTCAATAGCACAAAAAACAATCGGTCTTCTTGTTGCAGATGAAGAGCTTAAATGTACCTCTTCTTTTGCAGACATGGTTTGCAGATGAAGAGGTAAAAGCTCTGAAAAAACAAACGACACCTAAATCTTTTTTCAAAATACAACAAGCTAAGTTTTGAATTAAACAAGTGTAGGGATGAACTGCTTCTTTTAAAACAAGCTAAGTTTGAGGCTGTTTCTTTGCAAATTCAAAACATTGAACTAGTTAAAAGAAATCAGGCTCTTCAAGACGAACTCAAAAAGGTTCAAGATATTCTTGATAGTTGGACAACCAAGAATCCCAGGGTCTTTGATGCTGTGGGTGCCCCCAGTAGCAAGAAGAGAGTCTTAGGTGAAGATCATCTTCCTGACTCTCTCAACAAAGACTAGGGTCCTAAGCCTTTTGTGTCTGGTGGTATGATTACCAACATGTTGACTACTCCCAAACCAAGTGATTGGATTGAAAGGGTCAATCCTGAGAGTAAGCTTCCAA
The DNA here is from genome assembly GCA_910596185.1 of Chrysanthemum makinoi. NCBI lineage: Eukaryota > Viridiplantae > Streptophyta > Magnoliopsida > Asterales > Asteraceae > Chrysanthemum > Chrysanthemum makinoi. The sequence continues at coordinate 339,825,663 of OU343224.1, forward strand.
ATTTCGATTCTGGAAGAATTCTAGAGCCTGAAAGCCAAGCTCTAAAGATCATGCTTGGACTCCTGATGTGCCCGTAGTCTGAACACATCTCACAGTCAGCGAAGAATCTCAGCACCGCTTCCACCACTGAAACCTCTTCAGGGTCTGCACCAAGCTCGAGTTTACTCCATTACAATTCAATCCTCACTCACCAAAAGAAAGGTCTGGACTTGGTAGAACCATCCTGAAAAGACCAACAAAACCAACTCAACAAGAGTCTACTCCCATTGAGACTTCAACATCCTCTGTTCCCACTGGTGACCAAATTCAAGACTGAGTTTGTGAAAGTCGATGAAAAGATGGAATCCATCGAAAAAGCTCCTGATTCAATCAAGGAAACTAAGTCAGGCTCATCTAGCTCATCAAAGTCAAAATCCACCAACAAACCCAAGCAAAAGTGTGAGTTGTGTCATTACACCAGCCATACCATCGAAAATTGCTATAGAATCCTTTTTGCATGATCTGCAAAAGGATGATCACAGGCTGCACCACCTACAATATGTCAGTCAAGCAAACTATACCAAATTTGGTCATAAGTATGCTTCATCCTCCAAACAATTGCCAAGAATAGAGCAAAACATTTTCTTCTGTGCCCTCACTGTGGGTTTAATGATCATCATCAGGATGATTGTCTCATGAACACATGATGTGATATATGCGGTAATCCAGCTCATGAGACATCCCAACATGACAGTGTCATTCATGCAAGGAGAGGTACAAAACAAACCAAAATCACTGAATCATCCTCAGTCTCTAAATGCAAAACCTGTGGTAGCACAATGCACTCAACCACTGACCATGAGTCAATTACCAAATTCAAAGAGACCTTGAGACCCAAGCCCACAAGTAAGTGGGTCACTAAGAGAAACTAATTCAGTTTACTACTTGTGCAGAGACACGCCAGGGAGCCTATTTGGCATCTAGACAGTGGATGCTCAAGAAGCATGACTGGTGTAAAGGAGTATCTGCACAAGTATATAGAGGAACCAGGACCCAAAGTAGTATTTGGTGATAACTCATCATGTCCCACTGAAGGTTACGGTTCAGGAACGCAATGGAATAGTTTTCTCTAGAATAGCTTATGTCAATGGTCTAAAATACAATCTCATCACTGTCAGTCAACTATGTGATGCTAAGTACATTGTGCAATTCAATGACAAACAAGGTACCATCTTCAATGCCAACAAGGAAGTGGTGTTAATAGCTCCTAGGAGAGATGATGTTTATGTGTTAGACATGTCAACACTCTCCCAAGATGGAACTTGTCTCTTTGCTAAAGCCACTGAAACTATCAATTGGTTGTGGCTTAAGAGACTCTCACACTTAAACTTCAAAAACCTCAACAACTTGGCAAAACAAAACAAGATCCTTGGCTTACCATCACTGGTTTTTGCAAAAGACAAACCATGCTCTGCCTGTGAAAAAGGTAAACACCACAGAGCATTGATATGTCGTTTTCGTACAGCTATTTTTTCCAAAGAAATACAAAGGTATGTATTTTCCCCGGGTCGTTTTCCCAACGAGGGATGAATGGAGATTTCAACTCACGTCGCGTGATTCGGGATTCAAATGGGTAAAAAGGGAATTTGATGATTTCTAAACTACGGTGAAAGGGAAAGTAAAGGGAAGCAATAAAAACAACTAAATCTATGATGAGAACAAGGAAATATAACTAAATACGCAAGTTATAACTAAAAACGCCAAATACGTAATTAATAAAATGTAAATAAAATGCAAACTACTCTATTTTAACCCATAAAAATGAACTACTATTTTTCTACAGCTAAAAATGATATTTGAAATTTATTTAAAATTTAAAACTATTTTTTTTTGGTTTTTCTTGATTTATTTTGAATTAAAAACTAATTTAAGACATTTAAAATAGACTTGAAATACTAAAAATTAGGAAAACAAGCTAGAAAATTACAAAACTATTTTTAAAAAATCTTAAATAACTAAAAATAACTTTCAGAACTGGAATCACATTTTTTTGACTTTTTCTCTATTTATTATGAATTTAATACTATTTAAAACTAAATAAAATTCTAGAAAATACTAATTAAGCTAAGAAAATTCTGGAAAAAATACTTTTTATGACTTTTTGAATATTCTAAAACTAAGAAAATTTAAATTTTATTTTTTGGACCTTTTTCTGAATTATTTGTATTAAATACTAATTAAAAAGCCTTAAAATTGAAATTAAATGTAGAAAAATAGCAAATGAAAAGGGAAAAATATGAAAACTTCCAGAATAATATAAAATAATACTAAGATGCGGGGAAAAATAACAGAAATAACTTTGGAGTAGTGGAGATATGATTTGGGCGCACAACTGATGAAATAAGCATTTGAAAATAAGCAATAAGCCTCAATAAGCTACACAAAGCTACCATAAGCTAAAACTACCCTAGTCTAACTGAAACTAAGCTCATGCAACAGAAATGGGTCAATTAAGCTCAAGCTATAGGAATATAAGCACAAGTTCAGGTTCTAGCTCTAAATTCCAAACGGCCCTATATGTCCTACTTTAAGCACTATAATAAGCTATCTAGAAAAATCCTAAAAATAAAATAAAATTATACTGAAAACAACCACCAACCAAATACCTGGAATCAAGAATTTCAGCCTAAAAGGACTAAGTATGAGAAAACTAAAAATCAAAACTAAAAGAGGATTGAAGCAAGTTGAAGCTGATGTGCAGCAGTTGAGAATGACACTTGGACCTAGCTATTCTAAGAAGCTCATAAGGCTAAATACTAATCAATAGATTCAATCTAACCTATAAGTTATCTAAGAAAACAATAAACCAATCATTCCCTACAACTAACTAAGTAGCAAAACAAATCCTATTGAACTAGCAAAATAAGCATAACAAAACTACTAAGTAGATTAAAAATAAACAAGCAATATAAAGAAAATGAAGGCAAGTCAAGTTAAATCCACACCTGAGCATCTCAAATGAACATGTACAAGTTCATTGTGAGTAATGTGACAGAAAGTAAACACTGATATGCAGGGGAGCACTTATCCAAACCCCTAACTTTGAGCTACAAACAAATTAAGCAAACTATTTTTTTAATTTTTTTTCCTTTTGAGATTATTGAAACAAGCTAATGAAAAAGCTATTTTTGATTTTTAATGATTTTAAAAACAACTAAAAATGACTCTAACTACTTATGAGAAATGACATCAATCACTTTTTGGACAGAAATTTAGCTTTGACGGATTTAGTAAAACTTTTGAAACTCAACTCTTGACCTGAAAACTAAAAACTATGAAAGACAAAGTTCTAAAAACAGTAATTGAACTCAAAAAACTCCAATTCAACTTAACAAAGTAATTTGAAATCTAAACAATTCTCTAAACCAAACACTCCTTAAAACTGACAAAGTGCAATTTTACTTTAAACTTTTGATGAAAAATGACATGAATGGAATTCAGATGACTAAACAAGACTAAAATTCAGCATTGAGACAAGAATCAGATTGACTTTTTTTTAAAATTGATGCAGTTTGACTTTTGTTAACTATTGTAGAAAACTGAGTTTGAGAGAAGCTTTAAGAAACCATGAACTCACAAAAGCTTATAGAAGCTTCTGTGAGTTTGATGAAACAATAATAAGCACTTAAGTAACAGTAATTCAAATTAAACAACAATTATTCAAAATCATGAAGGAAACTTGCATTAATGAAAAATGATTACAAAACTTAAATTTAAAAGCTTATACTAAACGAAAACATGTAAATGAAAAGTAATTTAAAAGGTCAAAACTATTCTAAAAACATGAAAAGTTGGACAAAATCTATCTGTGAGAGATGGGGTTTTTTTATAGATGCTCAGGATGCTAGGGTTTGATCTCAGAAGCTTCATGATACTCTATTCTCAGCCTTTGATCTTTGCTTGGCCACCAATCCTTCAATCTCTGCCCTTGATTTATGTGCCCATGTGTCCAGACCAATCAGAAAGCACAAATCGTCCAGCTGCCATTCTTTGTCCATGTCAGCTATCTTCTAGAAGGCCTTAATGATGTGGGTAACTATGAGGAGCAGGGTAAAAAGGGGTTGAAGGTAATGAGCAGTAAAACCATGGCTTGGGCGCGTTTTGGTGCAGGG
>OU343224.1:339829913-340043271 GCA_910596185.1 Chrysanthemum makinoi
CTATGTCACTATTGTCACCAAACAAAGGACTTACATCAAGTGAATTTTGATCAACTCTACGATTGTCTGAAACAAAACCAAGCTGAAGCCAATGAAGTAAGGAAAGAGAGATTGACAAAGAATCATGATCCCTTGGCACTAATTGCAAAGAAACAAACTCTGTGAACACACCAACAACCTTCTTCATCATCTTCCACCAACAACAACAACATGCAGCAATACATTCCACAACCACAACCTGTCATCCCTCAATAACAATTCTACCTACCCGAACAACAAGTCATTCAACAACAACAATATCCATAATACTAGCATCCAGGAATCATTGACATTGAAGCTGAACAAACAAAGGCGTTGTCTAATGCATTCGCTTATTTGACTAAAGTATTCAAAGGACGTTATTCCACTCCAACTAACAACAACCAAAGGATTTCTTCAAAAACTCGCAATAGACAAATTGCTCAGCCGGGTGTGAATATGGGTCAAGGAGGACAAATGGTAGGAGTTATTGGAAATCAGCAGGGCTATGCTATTGGATTTCACATTGGTAATCTAGAATATGCATAATACGGGTCAATATGCAGAAATCAGGGCGTTCATATCATGGTAATCAGATGGGTCGCGATATTGGAAATCGATGGTCAAAATGTTGGAACGAACATTGGGAATCCGACGGAATGTTGCGCTCCAGTTTGTTGGAATTATGGAAATGTGAATCAGGCTATCGGGTTACGATGTTACAACTACCAAGGAGTGGGTCACATTGCAAGGAATTGCCCTATTAAGCCGAAAAAGAAGGATTCAACGTACCTTCAGAAAGTATTGCTGGTGTACAAAAGGCTGAAGCAGGGATACAGTTGAGTGCCGGAACATGACTTTGTAGCAATTATGGATGAATTGGAAGACTGAGGAGATATCAATGCAAACTGCATCTTCATGGCAAATCTTCAGGAGGCTAAGTACGACACTGATTCTGACACACCTCCTATTTATGACGCCAATGCAGTCTCTGAGGTACCAATCATTCATCCATGCTATAACAATGTCATATTTGATGTGTGTTAATTCAAATAAACCGTAAAAACGTTTACTTATATTTTATGATCTTCCAATGTTTTGTCGATAACAAAAGTAAAATCATTTTAACGAAACAAATAAAATACGTAAATGGTTTGAGCCAATAGTTTACTAACACACTTACGTTTTCACATAAAACACTAGAAAAGTAAAAGTGGTTTTATGATTTAGTAATACATATGTACAACAACTAGTGTTTACATATTGGGCAAATATATACATAACAATTATGTATCATAATGGGTAATATAATTGGTAGAAGTTTAAGTATTTGACCCATTTACCAAATACATTGAATGTTGTTGGGTAAAACCATAATTCCATGACCCATACCCATGGAGCATAACCCATAACCCATTGCATGACATCATGCATAAGTCATATATGGATATTATCCATGACCCATGGTTTTAACCCATGACCCATAGACAAGATGCATTGCACCTTGTAGATACATTGTATCTACTTGGATACCTATGGTCCAAAGTCTAGGACTCATGACCCATAACCCATGACCCATGACCCAAAACCCATGGGCAAGTCGAGAGCGTCCCCGATCCCCAGATTACACTCGACGGATCCTCAAGTGAGGGATCCGTGGGATCCGTTGAACAGGAGCTAAAATTCCTCTATAAATAGTGAGCCTTTTCTTCATTTTGGGTTGCCACTCCCACACATACTTTCTCCAAGTATTGTAACCTTCTAACCTCAGATCCTAAGGATCTCTCTATATAGTTTGTGTTTTGTTTTTGTGTGATTCTCTAGGTTCATCTTAAAGGCGAGATTACCACCTATTGAAGTCGAGCAAGCTCAAGTCCATGAGTTGCCATGCTTCGTCATCATCAATACTACTGAGGTTCTCTTGTTGATAGTTCTTTCTTCCTCTATAGAGGTGTTGTGGCAAAGGCATTAGTGAAGGATGCCGAAAGAGTCAAGACGAAAGCATTAGTGAAAGGTGCTTAACGTCTGTGTCAAAGGCATTAGTGAAGAATGCTAAGGGAGTCAAGACGAAGGCATTAGTGAAAGGTGTCGAACGTCCGTGTCAAGGGCATTAGTGAAGGATGCCTAGAAGTCATGTCAAGTGGCATTAGTGAAAGATGCCAAGGGTGTATAATCGATGAGGTGCATCGATGTACAAATAGAGATAGGTTGTATCCAAGGATATTGATATCCTTGATGATGTTGTAATAAGGAGTGGGTCTCCTTTGGGATAGGTATTGTGTAGTGTTGGGTAGTAGTTCCTCCATTGTAATGGAACTCGGTCTCTAGCCTAGTACAGGATAAAGGGTAGGCGACGTTGTAATAGGTGTGGTTCTACCTTGTGGAAGAACCCGGTGTCTAGCCTAGTGCCGGAAAAAGAGTAGGCGACGTTGTGAAGGCTTCTCCGCTATAAGGAGTTGGTGTCGTGTAGTGTTTACGAACTCTCAAGTAGGTGACTCGGGGAGTGGAGTAGGGCAAGTAAGGTGTCCTTGTAGCCGAACCACTATAAACACTTGTGTCGTGGTTTTGTGTTTCTTACTCTTCTCTTTTACATTACAAATTTTCATATCTATCCATCAACATCCAACATACACATTCAAATAGATTGACATAAGTCGATCTAAATATTTTAAAACGAAACTTTAATCGGTAAAACTATTCAACCCCCCCTTCTAGTTTTCCACAATCGGTATCAGAGCTTTGTTACCAAGTTTCTTAGAGTATGTTGTACTTTAAAAACTTGATACGATCCGTGTATGTTTGAAAACTACATAGAAGGAAATCTTTTAAAACAAATTGTTTCTTTCGTGTTGGATATTGATAGATTATTTTAACAATTTCTCTTCAAGAAATCTTCATGCTAGGATCTTTCCAAAGTCTTCATGAAGTCAACCTTCAAGGAAGAATCTAAAAGTAATCGCAACCTACTTATTCTAAATACAATCGATTAATTTAAAAGCTCATAAAGTATTTTCGGCTTTATGGTCTCCATAAACCATATCAAGAGCGTAGAGGTATGTTTAGTTATCATTAGCTAGTTTACATCTACATGAATATGCTGATATCATTTTTTTTACGTTAATAATTGCTAGTCTCTAAAAAGTCTCTTTTCCCCACTTTTCAGTCTTACTCATCATCGGGAATAGTATTCCTTCTTGATCTCATCAAAATAACGCCGTCGTCACAAATAGATCCTTGATAATTAACTTATCAAATCCCGTTGACCAAACATCTTTTTCAATTAGAAACCTCAAAACTATTTTTGTTCAATAAGCTAGTATATAACTTATTACAAAAATAACGCCAAACACCCTTTTTCTATCCATAGCAGCCGGATCCCTCTAGTTGTACTAGTCGGATCCCTAATACAAGGGATCCGGGGGAACCGTGTGACAGAAACCAGCTATACACTTTTCAAAATCAATTATGCTCCTTTCCCACTCCTCACAAAACACAAAAAACGACCCAAGTGCTGTTTTTCATCTCCATTGGACTTCATATCCTCAAGCGTCCTTCCCTAGAACATCATTGTAAGTAATTACACTAATATATTCTAATCTTCATCATCTTCATCCTAGGGTTTATGGTTTTCAATTTTTCTTCATCAATTGGTAAAATTAGGTTTTGCAAAATTGATCACTATAAAAGGTTTTCACATAACTAAGATTACATTGTGCTTACAACATTGTTAATACAAATCAAAACCATAAACCCATCTCAACAAATTTTACCTAATTGTAATATTTGCTTTTCTAGGACCAACCATGCCTAAAGCCACCCTACAAGACCACCATGATACCGTCCACTACCTCACCAAGTACTATCGAAAAGAGGTTGTCAAAAACTTCGTAAAGTCTTCAAAAGACTTGAAAACGACTTATCCACGAAGGTCGTGTGGTCAAGGAATGTTTCCTTGAAAATACCGACATTCGTCAAGTCTTCTCGGCAATCAACTTTGATTGCCTTCTTGACATTGATGAACAAATTTATGCTGGTCTTCATCTTTGAATTCTACAAAAGCGTAGGATCATTGAATAGTGATGATAGCATTTCAATCACTTTTATCATCAATAAACAAAACTTCACTCTACCCCTCAACACATTTGCTCAAATCCTTCAGATTCCTTGTGAAGGAATTTGTATGTACTCCCAAGATTGGGCAATATCCACCCAATCTTTTGCACTTGATTCCAAACCAATCTACCGTACTCCTCTTGATGACCCCGCAATTGTTCGAGACACCATTTTCCAAATTAGAGCCGACCAATCTCGCTTCAACCGAAACAAATAGCTCATTCACCGTGATCCCATTCAAATGGAACTTTTTGAAATGCACTCCATCTATAAAAAACGGGTAGAAATTCTTAGGGTAAATGTCATTAGTTTGGTCGGAAACAAAGACCATCCAAATGCATGTCTTATCCAAATGATTTATTGCCTCATTCACCGAAGGCCATTTAATCTCGCCTATTACATGGTGAAGAGAATGGTCGGGGTATTCAAAGTTGCCAACATGGTACTTCCTTATGGTATGCTCCTAACACGACTCCGTGAGTATGTTAGTGCAATGCAACCATCCCCAATCAATGATGATCATTTCCTTTCCGATCACGTCATGGTACCACTTACCAACACACCTAAACGGCTTCATGGTCAATGGAAGAAAACCTAAGGCTCTCAGGACTCCTCATGAGAAGAAGTAAATGTCAACCCCGAAGCCAACGTCGACTTAGACCCCATTACCTACTTTCAACAACTTCCAACTCTTCCAAACGAGACCGCAAATCAAACAATTGAAGGGTATGTTCCATTGCCTAGCTAACTACGTCGTGAAGTCGGGAAAGAGGAAAAGAAAAGATTGACAAAAGAGACATTAGGATTATGTTTTATTCTAGACATTTTGTTTATCTATTTACAATGAATGTTTATGTTTGTGAAGCACGTTAGTTTGGTTGTTTGGATATTACCATTACTACTCTTGTCTATGATATGGTTTATGAGATATCTTGCTTGTTTTGCTGTTCTTTAGAGTAGAGATTAATAGAAATTAGTATACATAGTATAATGCAAAATATGCATCCCTTTCTGAGATGCTTCTGATCTGCAGTTACCGGATCCCTGAGAATGTACTAGCGGACCACTCTCCTTTTAGGGAACTGTGGGATCCGTGTTGACAGATATGCAATGCAGAATCCCACACATCAAAACAGCTCACTAAACCACTTCACACTAGCTAAGCATAAATCCTTAGGACCACTTAAGTCTTCCTCAAGCTTAGAAAAGCTTCACACACATTCATAGCTCATTTAGGATCACACTCAAAGTGTTTTTTAATCTACCATATCACCAAAACTCATCATCCTTCCGCTCTTACACTCACACATCATCTATCACATGTCAACACACCTAGTTTTATAAATCTCTCAATTTTAACAAATTGATTTTAGTCATCTCTACCTTAAAATGGGTCAAAAACTAGTTTTTCAATTCTTATAATTTTTAAATGATTTTTCAAATTTTATCCCAAGTTGCCATCTGATCTCTAGGATCATTTAACATGACTTGACACCATTTAAATTCCTAGTGCCATCCTTGATCACCCATTGGTGATCATAAAGTCCCATTTTCCTTCTATAAAAGGCAATCATTGGCTACCACCACTCATTACCCTTGATCATTTAAGGCATACCTCATTTAAAACACTTAAGAAGACTAAGACACTCAAGATGTATAGGTATTAGATTGTACTGTTAGGAATTGGAAATTCCATGTTAAAGTGTCGGTCACCCCAATAATGGTCTAGCATATGTTAGCTCGTAGATTTGTCGTTGTTTACATTATTTAGTAGTTTATTAGTTAGTTTGTAGCGTAGATTAGTTTAGTGCAACACCGTGGAGGAAGGACGAGTCTTTAACCATTGTATACCTGATCCCAGGCCGATAGGGGTCGTGTATTTTGTAATATAATACCCCTTCCATCCATGGAAGGGGTGTGGCTTCTTTGAATAAACCTTTCATTTGTTTAAGCAACTCTCTTCAAGGAACCTCCTCTCAACTCTCTTCATCTATTTAAAATGGCTTTCTTGTTTAATCACAATCCTAGACCACCCGAATCATCAAACAACATAAATATTGGATCCTAACAATTGGTATCAAGAGCCAAGGTTATGTTGTTTGTGTTGAGTCGAATGGTTTTTTAAGCGGATTGTTTGTTTCATTGTTGCAAGTTGATGCAGTTTTCGTTGTATTGTACTGTTGTTGTTACTGGTCTTGATTGAAGTGTCCAAACTGTTTTTAACATGTCTTGAATAAGTTTATATCACTTTTTAAAATACGATCTTGGTGGTCAATAACTTTGGTGCGGTTGGGTTGAGGTCATACATGTTCATGTATTTGGTCAAATCGTCCAAGTGGGTATATGTTTTTGTAAATCTGTATTATCTGGCAGTTTTAAGGTTGAGTCACATGAATAGCTTGATATAATAATCTACTATGCAAGTTGACAGTTGGCTACTTCTTAAGCGAGTTAGTGCAGTTTGTTATGCAAGTTGTCTCAAATATGTCCATAAGTGCTTTACTTAAAGCCTTGACACTGAAAAATGTCTAAGGAGCGACTTGGCATAAACTGTCTGGATACTGTGAACCCTAAGCGAGTTGTGTTAACTTATATATAAAGCGAGTTTCCTACTTGCATTGAATGCGAGTTGCTAAAATGTCAAATGCGTGTTGGTATGGTCAAACGTGAGTTGGGTACTGGTTCAGTTTCATGCGAGTTACTTAACTCGCATTTGGTTTTATTGCACTTTGCTATTGAGCGAGTTGCTAAAATTTTTTTTGACATATTTGCGAGATGTGGACTCGCATTCTTTAATGCGAGTTGAGTACTAATGTTCATAAAGTGAGTTGGGTTAAAATGCGAGTTGACTTTTAGTCAACTAAGACTGGATTAAGATGATGCAACTTGACATGTAATGAAGAAATGAAGAAGAAGAATGTATGAAGACCTCAACCACTAAGACCTCAACAATCATAAAATCTACCAAAACCAACAAGAACACAATACCAATGACCAACACTCTTGACCTCAGGTTAATCAACCATCACTAGTCCATGATTAACAGAAATGCAACGAGATGTAAATGTAAGCGAATAACTTCCACTACATCAACAACCATTAATCCTAACCCATCATTCAAACTCAACTTCATCAACATCCCTCCTCAACACTAACAATCAATCTCAAATGATTTTGAACAAAAAGAAAACTTCCGGATCTCAGTTGTTCTAACATTTTCGTAAATCTTTTAAAGATTTTTATTGTTCGAACATCACCATCATCGATCCTTTTGAAGACGCTTCCTTTAATGTTCGAAACTTATAAAAGAATGGACAAAACTCGTTGTTTCATCCAACCTTTTGTTCGGTGTTAACTGAATCATGTCAATCTCAGGTTTGTTCAAGTGTTTTTACAAATCAACCTTTGTACACTTGAACATATCATCATAGATCCATGAGTCTTAATCAAATCGACAAATGAAAAAAAAAGGTCATATCTATTTCGAATCAATCTCAGACTACTATTGTCGTGTCTTTCAAAGTTACATCAAGACTATCAAGAGTCATTTACACGATAATAAAAAATCATCATCGATCTAAAAAGTTTATTTGAAGTCTTATTTGAAGTCTTGCCTCTATTTTATTCGAACTCATCAAGACAAGTATGTAACAAGTTTGTTACTACCTCTCATTAGTTCGTTTATATTAGTTCGTTTATATCAAACCCTACAAGAAATCATCTAAACACCTTCGATTACCTGGAATATGTCTTTGAAGCCATGTTCTTAGCCGAGCCATCCCTGTGGCGTTAACAATTTGACATCTATCCATCCCTGTGGAGATGTGTGTATGGTTCGAACTTATGGCAGATTTGATGTTGGGTTTTTCTTTTTGTGAGAATGTTTAGAAGAAAGGGCATCAAATAAGTTGGAGTAATATTAGGGTTTGTGGGAGAATATTTAGGGTAAGTGAGAGGAGGGGCGCACATTTGAGAAAGTGGTTTTAGGGTTAAGGGTGATTTGGTTATGTTTTATACTCCCCATGTATTAGGTAGCTTTCATTATGAACGGATGATGGTTGTGATGGGCTGTGATCGCCTCGTGGCTAGGTGTAATGTTTGTTGGGCCGACTTGATCTCATGGATTAGAAGAGTATTACACGGCCCTGTTGACTTGTGATTATAACATGGATGATTGGATAAAATTATGTACACATTTTATTTGCAATGGATAGTGTTGGGAATATGGACTCGTGATTTTAAATGGATAAAATTGTGTACACATTTTATAACGTGGAGACAATGGATAAAATTGGATGATTGAATATTAACGATTTTAATGGACTTGGACTCGTGATTTGTCTTGGGTATACGGATTAATGTGATAAATGGACCAAGTCGAGTTGTGCTTAATTTATGGGCTACGAGTTATTCAAGATGTGATGATGTGATTTGATGAGATCAGATGATGAGCCTTGATTATTCAAAGCGACTTGAGACTTGATGCGAGTTGATGATGAGATTTCATATGTTATGGGGTTTGATATTTTGGTGTATACTTTTCACAATAATACTTGAACATGATGACTACGGGTTGTTTGTACGGTATTTCCTATTTGGCTTTGAAGTGAAGTTTTCCGGGCTCGTTTACTTATTTCATCTTCTTTCTTTCTACCATTCCGCGAAGATGACTTGTTTGGGCTTTTATAGAGTGTGATAAAGACTTGGCTATTTAGTTGCGTTTGTGATTCTTTCTCACTTAACCCACAACGTAGCTATCACTTCGGTGTCTCACGCAGTCGAGGATACGTCAAGAGGTTTTGTACATTGGGTACACCGTTTCTTCTTCACAAGGATTAGTACAAGTTTAAGTAACAAATTTGTGGAATTCTACTTCATGTTCAAGTTTGATATATCGGGTTTACTTCTCCAGGTGGTTACTACAATAGCCGTCAGAATACGTGAATGATGTGTTTACCAATGGATTGATTGGTTGAGATGTGATTAACAATTCTCATGATATATTCGCGCCACTGAATGTCGTTATACTTCACAGTCTAAGCAAAATATTTCTAGAAACTTCAACGTCAGTCATGATCTTTCAAGATGTTTGCTTATGACAAGAACTTTTCGTGAAAATAGTCGTACATGTTAATGATGCTTCCGAAAGTTCGAAACCATCATGGGGGAGAATCGTGTATACTACTCAACTTAGTATGGTTTGTGAAGTTTTCTACATATGGGTAAAGAATTGTTGATGATGTTGTTGATGTTGGATATTGAACCGTTGATGAACCGCTGCATGTTCCCCTAAAACAGATATTCACCGAAACCAAATTTGTCATAACACCTTCAAGCTGACATTGTTTACGGTTTTGTCTTGATTTTGTAAAATCCCGCGAAAGAACCTATTTCTCGGTTTAAATCATAGACCTGTAAAATCTCGTGACAATGGAAACATCACGGTAATATTAAAGTGCATTTCCGGATCTATCTTACGGTTTATTCTTGGTTTTGTACAATCCCGCGAAAGATACTATTTTTCGTTTAAAACCATAGAGTTGTAAAATCCCGTATTGATGGAACCATCCTGGAGAAAAGGAAAGTGTATTTCGAGATCTTTTACGATCTGGTGCTACGGTTTCTGCTTCGAAGAAAGGATAAAGGGGGTACTTTATGAATTGGATGTGTGTTTGGATTTTCGTCATGGCAGTTTGGTTATTATATGGTTTTACGGGGTTATGTGCTTTAAACCATGGTCGGGATGAATTCCATTATCAAAGTTTAGTTAAAACGTCAAAGGAGGCTAGATTTGAGCTTTTAACCAAGAAGATGTGACAACGGAGTTAATTCACTATTGTTTATTTGAGGTTGAAGTGAAATATCACGGGCGAGTGTACTTAGTATCTGAAGGTATCGGGGATGGTTGGATGAAGATTCTTCAAGATCCTTGTTCGAGCTTATTATCATAAACGAAGACTTGGAAATCTAGTTATTGTTGGGTGTCTTTTACCTTTTCTTTTACCACTTGGGGGAATTGGGCTCATACCACCACAAAATAACTATCACTTAAAGGAGTTACGTTGTAGTGCTCAGTGTCACATTGAATTGTGGATTCTCAAGAGGTGATATCGTCTATTACTTGATGGTTGGTTGGATGAAGAGTATAGAGTACTTAGAGATTCAATAGAGGATGAAGTCTCGCACCGCTCTTTTACATATGTGCAAGTTTATGTCACGAGTTCGGGTAGTTTACTTCAGGTCAAATTCATCATATTGGGTTTCTCCATCAGCCATCACGACAAATAGCCTATTGAATGATAATGGGGTGATTACAAGTTTGCCAAGAGTAGATGAAAAGAGAGAGATTTAATGACGTTTGAACACAACAGTTCAAACCTCGTACTCTAAAGAAAAGAAAAGGTACGTTTGAGGCGCTTTATCTTCAAAAGAAGAGAAATCTTCTTATGACGTTTGAATACTTCAGTTCAAGCCTCATACTCTAAAGAAAAGAAAAGTGTACGCTTCAGTGCGCTTTATCTTTAAAAGAAGAGAAATCTTCTCATTAATGACCATTCTCATCAACATGCTTCATGCTTTTTCCATGCGCTTCAGTCATCAAGTGAACCGGACTACTGATAATTACTCTTATTCCACTTGCTCAATATAATGAAGATGGCGACATCATGTGCTAATTTTGCGGGGGAGAAGTGTGAATAGTACATTTGGATGATATTCACTTATTCAATCAAGAATGGCAACTCCGTATGCAATTCTTGAGGGGGAGAAGAAGTGTGAAATTACTGCATGGTTGATATTATATGAGAATAAATGGTCAAACGGCTCCAAACTCATGTAAGAACCGAGCTTCTTCTTATCGGGTCATCTTCACATGGAGTTTTTCATTCTTAGAGCCGTTGGTTGACATCTTCACAAAGACTGATGAGTTTAACGACAAAGTGCTTCCGGTTAATGCTTCACGTGCACATCAACACGATGATTCCGAACAATCTCTCTGTTCTTGTTTGATGTGATTGGTAGTTTGGTGTTACCATCGTGTGTGTTCGTTGCGGCCTGATTGCTGATTTCCTTGATGAACATCTTTCTGTTCTTGTTTGATTGGGAGGGATTTTAGTTAAGGGGATTTTAGTTAAGGGGATTTGTAAGATGTAAGTTAATTGGGATGCTTTTTGGAGGGATGCTTTTTGGTGTGAGTTGAAGATGTTAACACTCTATTTCCCAACTGGACAATCTTGAAGAAGGTCGAGTCTAAAGTATGTTCTACATTTTCTGCTGCATGTTAGAAGACTAAAGACGAGTTGCATTTGATGATCTAAAGACTTCTTCTTATTCAAGCATTTAACAAAAAGATTGTCAGTTTAGGGGAGAGCACTAATTGGGGGAGAGTGAATTGTATGATTTAATCCCCAATTAGACTTGCTCACATTATTCAGCATGTTGATTCTCACAAAGACTTCAAGCGATCTTCTCAACAGATTTCAAGTATTTAGGCTTATAATGTTTTTCTGATTCTGAAGTGTCAAAAACCAGCAAGGGGAAGGAGACAAGCACCTAAACGCGAGTAAACTTGATGAGCTTAATACTTCTAAGTAATTGAAGATATCCCGGGAAGACAAATGTTATGACCGCAGAGAAACTCAAGGTTTGACTCATGGCGAGTAAACTTGATGAACTTAACTCTTCTAAGTGATTGAAGATATCCCAGGAAAACAAATGTCATGACCGCAGAGAAACTCAAGGTTTTACTCATCAAAGCGTTTAGTGTTCTTAATCCAACGTCGTGGGGAAGTGGCGTAAAGAAAGTTTCTGAAGATTAAAGAGGTACACAAGTGTGTGATTCATTGGGGAGAGAGATTGTGTACATTGGGAATGCTCAACTGTTTCACTTGAGTGCTTAATCGATGATTCAAGATATAATCACTTATTCCGGTGTTGACATCCGCAGAGATTGTCACCCGCAGAGATAATCAATGACTTGGCCTGCTTCTTCAATGTTATCAGTTATTCATTCCTTTTGTATTGGTATACTTCGGATACTTGAGCTTCATACACGATCATCAGGGAAGAAAAATGTGAACATGGGGAGGTGTTTTCATTCCCTCATGATGTGTATTCGGGAGAGCTCTTGGGTATTGGTGTACTTTGGGTTCTTGAGTTTCATACCGATCATCCGGAAGAAAAATGTGAACATGGGAAGGTGTTTTCATTCCCCTCATGATGTGTATTCAGGAGAGTTCTTGAGCATTATACAAAGAAGCTGACTGCATCAATTCAACTACATGGGGGAAGTGTTCTCTTGACACCTTTTTGGAATGGATTGCTTCAGACCTCAGTGGAAAAGAAATTTGAGAAGATTATTTATGTGTGGGATGAAACGTTCGGTGTTCTATTGGATGATATAACCCCGAACGAAGAATCTCGATTTTCGTTCTTAAAAGGAGCAGCAAGATTTATGATAATGGTGTGCTTCTCTGTGCACCTAGCTAAGGCAAGCTTGAAATAGAGCTTCGAATCTGCTCATCACATGGATTTTCAGTTTGGGGGGAAGCTACCAAAGTCTCACTTTCAAGTGGCTCAATATCTTTCTTCAATGCAAGAGCCTCGGAAGCTTTGGTGGTGAAAGTTTTAGGGATGATGACTTCTATCTTCTACAACGGGGCTGCTCGATATCCTTATCTCGGTATTCATATCATCATCTTCTTAAACTATATCATCTATTCTATCTTTGTATATATTTATCCGGAAAAACAAAATACAAAAATATAAAACCAACACAAAGAAAATAGAAAAATATAAAACCTTCAAAAACCCATAAAAATCAGAAAATTTGAAAAAGACCAAAAATATGTTTTTCTATGACATGTCTTCTGGTATCGATAACATCTACGGTCTTAGAAATGTCATTCAATAATGGCACGAGACTCTAGATGAAGTTCGAGCAGGAGGTGTAAATATTCCTTTCTAAACATGTCTCAAAATGTGGCTTACAGTTATTTCAGACTGTAACCCGCGCTTCATATGATGGCTTACAGTTATTTCAGACTGTAACCCGCGCTTCAAATAATGGCTTGCAGTTACTTCAGACTGTGACTCTCGCTTAAACTATGGCCTGCTATTATTTTTGATAGCAACCCGCTCTTCAAGAAAGGAAAGTGCTGCGCTAAACCATTTTTCAAAATTCGTGCACTTATCCAAAAACAAATTTGAGGAAAGTATGTCGAAGGACTGCTGTTCCTACACAAATGTTTTTCCGTCTAAAATTCTTCGGAAAAATATTTGTTGTTTTTCAAAAATTGGTGGTAAATGAGTTGCTTGAAAATCAATCTTATTGAGTTTTGAAATAAATTAAAAACTCAATCAATGACTTCGCTTTTAACTTTTCAAAATTGAGTCATGATTGAGGGATAATGTTTTCAAATGTATATCATCTAACGGGCTTTCTTTAATATCCTACGTGCTTAATTAAAAATTGATATTTGCCTATGTCGAAGGACTAGGAGTTTAGGATATGATTGTTAGGATTAGATGATTACAGTTTGATGAAACACATCATTCCCATGCTTTATATGAACTGATTGACATGTTGAATTGACTTTTATTAGTCGATTCTGTTGGGTGTTGTCGACCACCATATATCTGTTTGTGTCCACTAAAGTATGCAGGTATCTTGGTATAAGAATGTTCCCGATCAGGATCCTACATAATATGATGTTTGGATGCCGAAAGGAAAGGGTAACTAGATCTTGGGTTGACAAATGAAGAAACAGAGCTTAATTGGACTTCTATGTAGAGTTGGCATAAATGCAACGTAAGAGGTCTCACTGCATCTGCAGATGGTTTTGAAGAAACAGAGCTTAATTTGACCTCAGTTGGCATTCAAAATGCAACGTAAGAAGAAGTCTCACTGCATCAGCAGACGGTTTTCTTCCAAACCCTACAGCAACAACAACGAAGCTTCTCAACCACCTAACGATCTTTTTGCAGGATACCATTTTAAACAATTTTGAATAATTTGATTAAATTGTTTTGAAAATGGAAAAATATTGTTTTTAAAATAAATTGAACTAAATTTTGAAAATCACAGGACTTCTTTTTATCAAAACCTAAGTCACTCAATTACTGACTTTGGTCATCGATTGAGGGGGAGATGATTTAAAAATAATTATTTTCAAACAATATATCTTCAAAAGAGTCCGTTTGTACGTTAAAATGTGGTGATCTAAAGATTTAATGTTATGTCATGGTATGATTTTTCTTTTTAATCAAGGTCTTTCAAAATGAAATTTTTTCTGTTCTTGTTTGATTGTGAAATTGTTTTGTTTACTTAAAAGATCTCTTAAAAACTATCATACCTGACACTAACAATCTTTAATGTCTTAAACTGATTCTCATTAGTCATTCTTCAAAATTAAATCTTGCCACGTCTTTCCCCGAAACTTTCTTATCAAGGGAGAGATCGTGATTTAAATCTCAAATCTGTTTTAATTTAATTTGTTTTAGTCCTTTATAGGCACTCCTGCCTCCATGTGCCAAACGATTTCTAATACATAATGCACATGTTGAGGGGAGCATTTATCCAAAAACAAGATGAGTATTTAAACTGGCCACATTTTCTCCTATGTTTTTCTAAACCTTATTAAATCACTTGGGATCCAAAATCTCAAAGGATTTGATATTTTTGATCGGGGAGAATTTGTGATTTAATAATGAAATTTGATAAAGGTGACGTTTTGATTCAAATGTGCATGCCTCTCTCTCAAGTGCTAACGCTTTCGAATCTTGAAGCACATATTGAAGGGGAGCATTTTAAAGGAAAATAAACTATCGAGGTACAAAAGCTTTTATGTTTTAACATAAAGTACCTTGATTGAGTTTTTAAATGGTTTCCTAATGTCTTGTGTGTTCGTGGATGTGCTTCAAAAGAACTCTTGCCTCTATGTGTTAAAATGATTTCTCTTATCCTATGCACATATTGAGGGGGAGTATTTTACCAAAGAAAATCAAATGGCTTTTTCCAAGGAAACTGTGATCAAGAAACTATTTCTAAGAAATTATTTCAAAAACTCTTGCCTCCATGTGCTAAACAATTTCAAAATCATATGCACATGTTGAGGGGAGCATTTCTAAATGATCAAAACTATTAAGGTACAAAATGCTTTGATCTCGTATCACAAGTACCTTGATTGTTTTTCCAAATGATTTTTCAATTGGTTTTGAGAAGGAATGAACTGTACCAAAAGACCGACCATTTCAATTTATGCATGGTGTTATAAGGATGGTTAGGTTAGGTATTTGTTCCCACGATCCCGCCAGAGCCGGAGGGATCTACCCAAGGACAATTTACTAGTTAGTGTAAAAGTCCTTAGGTATGATGAAAAAAGGAGAAAATGAGAAATGGGAAGAGTGCGGACTGAGACAGAGCTAGTACTGGAATAAACCCAACAATGTTCTAGTTATGAAGTCTCGGTAAGCACTGAAGGGGTTGAAGAATGAAAAAGAAATGAATATGAAAGGGTGAAAAGAAATAGCCCTCCAATAATTCAACCTTAGGGCAAAACCGGGTTCAATACATATGCTACTTGTGGTTACCAAGGTAACGCCGGTATTGAAGACAAGACGTCATGGACCCGTGACGCCTGCACTAAACTTCCCAAACCACTCAAGTTCCTCTTAAAAGGGCTTGTTTCATTCTCACGGGAACCGACATAATCTATCGACTTTTTTTTAGAGATTGTTGATATTGAAGAAGGAGACCCTCTCCCTAGTCTCCGGCATAGGAACCAAATGTGCACTATTGAGTCTAGAGCCAAGAGATCATCCACAATATCTCATTAGGACACTAAATTCTTGAAGACTTGTTGTTTCACACAATGTGAAAAGTAAGTATATATTAAGAGTCCTACGCATTATCCTTGTGGTATTGCCAGAACATCTGAGTGATATGCATACATATTCACAATGAAGATGGAAAGCCTTCTGGAGCCAACATCAAACAAGCTTCTGGTAGGTGGCATGTGAGATCTATTCTATAGATCAACCATGTGACAACCGGATAGAAACGATGGGGCGATTCACTCGTGAATCAACCTTGGTCCATGAAATGGATTGGCGAATGCTTTGGAAAAACCGTTCGATGTGCAAATCTTTTCTTTCTCTAGCACATCGTGTGTATTCATTTTCAAACTCAAAAGTATCTCGATTGAAAAATACTTTTGAAAACCGTTCGATGTGCAAATCTTCTTTTCTCTAGCACGTCGAATGTGTACTCTTTTAAATACAAAAAGTATTTTGATTGAAAATTGATCTTTCTCATAAAACCTTCGTCGTATTGCAAAACTCTTTCTTCTAAGCAATACACGATTGTTTTTCAAATCATTTTTCATCAATCGGTGAATCTCAATTCGCTGGTTCACTCACTCCGTGTTGTCTTCTTTGAGACGTTCTGGTTTGAGAACGGCTAGAAAAGCTGCAAACCTGTCAAGGAGATTCTTAGGAATCCTACGATCACAGGCGTACTTGTACTGATCACGGGAACCGTGGGCGTGTACCTCAATTACGAAAGTGATCAAAGACACTTTCGTGTGTTTTATTGCTAACTGTTGTTTGCAGGTTCATTTGGACGGTTGCGCTTATCGAATTGAGAGTCAATCCAAAGCCGCATACTCACAGCATCCACACTTAATTTGAAGAAATCATGACTGATGCATATCTACATAACTGGTTCTCGATATTTTTATACTATGCTTCGCTTCGCTGCTGAAATATCATGAACCAGTAAGGCTAGGCTTCCGCTACTCGATGGAAAGATGTCATGATTCAAAAGTGTGAGCATGTCGGTCCGAAAGTCACAACTTCACATGATGGCAACACAATAAAGGGTGATCCAGAGATTTACTGTGGCTGATGATCTCAAAGGAAGCTCGAAGATCATCAAAGATGTGGATCCGTTAAAGGCCTCCACTAAAAGTACAAATCAATGCGGACTTTGAAGAATCGCTACAATAGCACAAAGATTGCAAAAATGAAGAATTCAAGACTACGAGCTCAAGACTGAAGATAAAATAGAATGCTAGGATTCGAAATGTAAAACATGGGGTGACCTGCCTTAAGGGGAGATTGTTAGAATTGGAAATTCCATGTTAAAGTGTCGGTCACCCCAATAATGGTCTAGCATATGTTAGCTCGTAGATTTGTCGTTGTTTACATTATTTAGTAGTTTATTAGTTAGTTTGTAGCGTAGATTAGTTTAGTGCAACACCGTGGAGGAAGGACGGGTATTTACCCACTGTATACGATCCACAGGCGATGGAGGTCGTATATTTTGTAAGTATAAATACCCCTTCCATCCATGGAAGAGGTGTGGCTTCTTTGAATAAACCTTTCATTTTCTTAAGCAACTCTCTTCAAGGAACCTCCTCTCAACTCTCTTCATCTATTTAAAATGGCTTTCTTGTTTAATCACAATCCTAGACCACCCGAATCATCAAACAACATAAATATTGGATCCTAACATGTACCAACATCATTTTCTTCTTTTCTTAACTGCTGATAGCCGGATCCCTAAAATTAGCCTAGACGGATCCCTCATAGGAAGGAACCGTGGGAACCGGCTGGCAGATTCAGTAAATCCGGCCTAAAACAATCATTTCAAGCCCTTTTGGCTAACTTGAACACTCCATCCTGCCTTAAATAAACTCATAGATCAGTGCACATCTGTGGTTGACTCTTGTGAATGCAAATCATCACATTTCTAAGGATTCTAGTGGCTTAAGTCTTTAATGCACTTCCCAAATCCTATCCCTTTATAAGTCATCTTGTTAGAATCTCTTAGTCATCAACCAAAACATAATTCTCAGCATTAAGAAACCTTCTCCTTAGTCATTTCATCATAAGGAAAGCCCCTAGTGCTAACTCATCCACCAAAGAACCACCCAAGAAACTTGCTCGTGTTATACACGAAATTTCCTCAACCGAATCATCTCCCGTTAAGTCCAAAAATGCTAGGACTTCTCCTTCACCAACTCAACCAATCAAACCAATCCCCAAGAGGATTGTTCCCACAAAAATATCATCACCAAACTCCACAATTCCTACTAAACCAAACACACCCTTTTCCACCCAACCATCATCTTTGGTTCCTAGAGCCACATCATTTACCATCTCCACCTCTTTACAATTTAGAGAACTTGCCTCCTAGGCCATCTAATCCTTCACCATTGCCGACGCTCTCTTAAGGTGTTGATTCAACACTTGCACCGGTATCCTTTTATCCATTTCCCTCAAATGGTCCATTTTGGATTATGAGGAATCATCAAATCAACCACCAGACCACATGGAAGTTGACACCTCTCTACCACCACCATCATCCTTTGTTGAAAGCCATCATTGAATGTGCCTCCACCAATCCCTCCTTCGTTTGAGGATCCTCAACCTCCTTCACTTGAACCTCCACATCAACCCGCTCCATTTTTACCACCACCTTTTCCAAGCCATGACAAGGATTGTTATTATTGTCAACACATTGAAGGCTTGATACATGAACTATGTGAAGAGAAACGTTTCATGTTTTATCACCTCCTCGAACGTTTTGATGAGGTCAACAAACCTAAACAACCGTGAGCTTAAGGATTAAAGTGGTGTCCTAGTCTTAAGCTTAACTTAGATAGTTTAGGAATCTGTAGGATCATACATAATATGTTGTTTGATGATTCTGGTGGTCTAGGATTATGATGAAACAAGAGTGCCATGTTTAGAGAGATGAAGAGAGTATAGAGGGAGTTCTAGAAAGAGAGATAAAACAAAAAATGCAAGGTTAGATTAAGAGCTCCACCCCTTCCAAGGATGGAAGGGGTATTAATAGTTATATCCTAAACGTCCTCCTGTCAGATTGTGGATCAGGTATACAGTGGGTAAAGACCCGTCCTTCTTCCACGGAGTTACTCTAAACTAAACTAAGCTAATAACTAAGCTAATAAACACGTAAATAACGATATGTCTATGAGCTAACTTATGCTAGATTATATTTGGGGTGACCGACACTTCACTATGGAATTTCTAATTCCTAACAATCTCCCCCTAAGGGAGGTCACCCCATGATTTACATTTTGAATCCTAGCATTCTATTTTGTCTTTAGTCTTGAGCTCGTAGACTTTAATTCTTCAACTTCCGCATCTTTGTGCTTTAGCAGTGACTCTTCATAGTCCGATGATTTTGTACTTTCAGTGGAGGCCTTTAACTGATCCACATCTTTGATGATCTTTGAGCTTTCTTTGAGATCATCAGCCACAGTAAATCTCTGGATCACCCTTTTTATGTTGCCTTCATGTGATGTTGTGACTTATGGACCGACATGCTCACACTTTCTGGATCATGACATCTTTTCATCAGAGTAGCGGAAGCATCTTTGTTGTCTGTCATTGATGGTCATGATTTTCTTCAATTAGGTGTGAATGCTGTGAGCATGCGGTTGAAT
Source organism: Chrysanthemum makinoi (assembly GCA_910596185.1). Lineage (NCBI taxonomy): Eukaryota > Viridiplantae > Streptophyta > Magnoliopsida > Asterales > Asteraceae > Chrysanthemum > Chrysanthemum makinoi. Next base: position 339,849,518 of record OU343224.1, read on the forward strand.
TGACTCCTCAATATCGATCAGCTGCAACCGCCCAATGTTCTTGCAAACAACAGTTAGCACTAAAACACACAAAAGTGTCTTTGTTCACTTTCGTTGAATATAGTTGCAAGAACCACGATTCCCCGTTATAAATACTGCCTGTGATCAGGTAGAATTCCAAAGAATATCCTTGACAGGGTTTCGCAGCTTGATCTAGCCGTTCTCATACCGGAGCGTCTCAAAGTAGACAACACAGAGTGAGTGAACCAGCGAATTGAGATTCACTGATTGATGAAAAATTGATTTGAAAACAATCGCGTATTGCTTGAAGAAAGAGTTTTGCAATACAACAAACGTTTTATAAGAAAGATCAATTTTCAATCAAAAATACTTTTTGTATTTGAAAAAGAGTACACATTCGATGTGCTAGAGAAAAGAAGAGATTTGCACATCGAACGGTTTTTCCAAAAGTATTTTTTCAATCAGAGATACTTTTTGTGTTTGAAAACATGAATACACATTCGATGTGTTAGAGAAAAGAAGATTTTCACATCGAACGGTATTTCCAAAAGTATTCGTCAATTCATTTCATGGACAAAGGTTGATTCAAGAATGAATCGCCCCATTGTTTCTATCCAGTTGTCACAAGCTTGATCTTTTGCAAGATCTCACATGTCACCCACCAAGAGCTTGTTTGATGTTGGCTCTAGAAGGATTTTCATCTTTATTGTGAATATTTTACATATCACTTCTGATGTTCGGCAATACCACAAGGATAATGCATAGGACTCTTAAAATATATTCTTACTTTCCACATTGTGTGAAATGTAAGTCTTCTTCATTAATTTGTGTCCTAATGAGATTTTGTGGATGATCTCTTGGCTCTAGACTCAATTGTGCATTTTGGTTTCCTATGCCAGAGACTAGGGAGAGGGTCTCCTTCTTCAATATCAAAAATCTCTAAGAGAAAGTCGATAGATTATGTAGGTTTCCCGTGAGAATGAAACAAGCCCTTTTAAGAGGAACTTGAGTAGCTTGGGAAGTTAGGTGCAGTGTGTCCTGGGGTCCATGACGTCTTGTCTTCAATACCGGTGTTACCTTAGTAGACACCAGTAGCATATGTATTGAACCCGGTTTCGCCCTAAGTTGAATTAATGGAGGGCTATTTATTTTCCCCTTTTCACATTCAATTCTTTTTCATTCTTCAACCCCTTCAGTGCTTACCGAGACTTCATAACTAGAACCTTGTTGGGTTTATTCCAGTACTAGCTTTGTCTCAGTCCGCACTCTTCCCGTATTCTCATTTATCTCCTTTTTTCATCATACCTAAGGGCTTCTACACTATCTAGTGGATTGTCCCTGGGTAGATCCCTCCGGTTTTGGCGGGATCGTGGGAACGAATACCTAACCTAACCATCATTATAACACCATGCATAAAGTAAATTGGTCGGTCTTTTGGTATTGTTCTTTCCTTCTTGAAACCAATTGAAAAATCATTTGGAAAAACAATCAAGGTACTTGTGATATAAAATCAAAGCATTTTGTACCTAATTGTTTTGATCATTTAGAAATGCTCCCCTTCAACATGTGCATATGATTTTGAATTTTTTTAGCACATGGAGGCAAGAGTTCTTTGAAATAATTTCTTGATCACAATTTCCGTGGAAAAAGCCATTTGATTTTCTTGGTAAATTCTCCCCCTCAATATGTGCGTTGGATATTTGAAAATCATTTTGCACATAGAGGAAAGCGGTTTTTAAAGTACTTCCACGATTGCGAATAGAAATCATTCGCTCCCCCTCAATATGTGCATCGATATACGAAAGAGTGTAGCACATATTAGAGATAACTTGCACATTGAATCAAAAAAATCATCTTTAATCATATTTCATATTTAAATCACATTTTCTCCCTCGATCAAAAATATCAAACCCTTTGAGATTTTGGATCCCAAGTGATTTAAATAGTTTTAGAAAACTTGGGAGAAAATATGTCTGGTTTAAATTCTCTTCTGGTTTTTTTGGTTAAATGCTCCTCCTCAATCATGTGCATCATGTATTTGAAATCGTTTGACACATGAAGGAAGGAGTGCTTTGGAAACAATCACCCTTTAAAACCGACATGAAATTTAAATCACGATGATTTAAATAGTTTTAGAAAACTTGGGAGAAAATATGTCTGGTTTAAATTCTCTTCTGATTTTTTGGTTAAATGCTTCTCCTCAATCATGTGCATCATGTATTTGAAATCGTTTGGCACATGAAGGAAGGAGTGCTTTTGAAACAATCACCCTTTAAAACCGATATGAGATTTAAATCACGATCTCTCCCCCGATCAAAAATTTCAAACCTTTTGATATTTGTGATCTCAATTGATTTAAATCATTTAGAAAATTTTAGGGGAAAGACGTGGCATGATTTATTTTTTGAAATTGACTGATGAGGACCAATTATAGAGATTAAAGATTGTTAGTGTCAGGTATGATAGTTTTTAAGATCTTTAAGTAAAATAAAACAATTTCACAATCAAACAAGAACAGAAAAAATTTCATTTTGAAAGATCTTCGAGTTTTAAAAAATCATACCATGACATAACATTAAATCTTTAGATCACCACATATTTTGTACAAACGGACTTGATAGATGAAATATCGATTGAAAATATTTAATTTGAAATCACTCTCCCCCTCAATCAATGACAGTAGTAGTTGATTGAGTGACTTATATTTGAAATGAAGTCCGGTTGATTTCCAAAGTTTGAGTTCAGTTTATTTTCAAAACAATATTTTTCCAGTTTCAAAACAATTTTATTAATTTTTTTGAAAAATAGTATTATTCGCTACTTATCCTGCACAAAGATACGTTAGGTGGTTAAGTTGCTTCTGTTGTTGCTGTAAGATTGGAAGAAAACCGTCTGCTGATGTAGTGAGACCTCTGACGTTGCATTTGTCATGCCAACTTTCCATAGAGGTCCAATTAAGCTCCGTTTCTTTTTTTGTCGACCCAAGAAATAGTTGCCCTTTCCATTCGGCATCCAATCATCTTTATTTGTGGGATCCGGATCGGGAACATTCTTATATACCATTTTATCTGCATACGTTAGTGGACACATATATGGTGGTCGACATCACCCAAACAGCAATCGACTAATACAAGTCAATCCAACATATCAATAAGATCATGTAAAGCATGGGAATTGTTGAAAACTGTAAGACCTTGATAGATCTTGAGCTTCGTAGATCGTTAGTATCGCTTGTGTAATCACAAACAAATTAAAAGAAAATCTCTACAACTTGTATTCTGTAGCGGAATATAAACACAAGTATGAAACACATATAACTAAGAACTCTTTGATCCTCTATGGATCGTTATATTAATAAATTATTTAAGCACACGTACATAATACATTCTATTGTGTTCCTTTTATAGACAAGGAACCCTAACTTGTTTTCTAAGAAACGTATAACTATGAAACTAAACAAGATATACACAATCACTTCCTAATAAAGCTCATGTATATCCTAACTAATTCTAGAATATACGGAATACTCTTTCCGCTGAAACAAACTACGACTAATATTACTTCAGCATAATCATGTCTTCAGCAGAATCCACTTTACTTCACAGAATCCATCGCAGTATTATCATGATTCATACTTCACATAATTCCCAACAATCCTCCCCTAAACTGGAATTTGACTTGGTTAAGTTCCAGTTTCTTGATAGATCTTTAAAACTTCAGAACAAGAGGATTGTACTCGAACATCATCAGCAAAGAATCAAAACAAAAACATCTCTTTGATGATTAAACTCTGAATCTCCATATCTTTGCAGCAACAAATGACAACATGTACATCAAAACATATTAGTTTCAAACTATTCTCATCACATCCAGGTGTGTTAACTCCGGTGAGAGGTGAATCATTGAAAATAATGGATTTGATGTCTCTTTACCAATAACCATCACTACTGGAGTAGCCAAATGTTTAAGTTCGTAAACTATGGTACACTGATAACCATCTGATTTATTAGCAAATCAGCAACCATATAACGGATTTGTAATGTCTTTACCTGTAGCCGTTTGCTCAGGACTAGTCAATTCTTAAAATTGGTGAACTGATTACCAAATATGATATTCCACTGCCTTTACCACAAGCCATATACATGTGGGCTAGTCAATTCTTGGATTCCAAATAGGAATAAACCTTGGTGAATTGATGACTATACAACACTCAGCAATTAAGCATGGGTGGTTGCAAACCCTATGATTTTGAGCAAACCATTACAACTATCATCAGATTTGATGTGTGTTTACCAAAGTTGTACCCCTTGGACTAGCCAACTCTTTGATATACACAAGATATATCTGGTGAGTTAATAACCAGCAATAATATACAACAAACCTGCAATAAAAGTTAGTTAAACAAAGAATAATTTTTTTTTAACTAAGAAAGAAAAACAAAGAAACAAAAATTACAAATCATACAGAATACCATGATCAAGATGAACTTCTATGTGCCTTAAGCTGATTTTTAATAACGCCAACACATTGTTCAGCATGCAAATTATCATTGCCAACAGGATCCGGAGGAACTTCCAACTTCTGGATAAGCATTCTTTCCATAAGTTTCACAGATAATGGATAAGTTCTCTCAGCAAACATGCAGACAGTAATACCACCCTTTGTCTGAACTACATGCACATGAGGCAGAGGATAAAATCTCCAAGACGTAACTTGGCCAAGTGAGTTACGCCAAATAAAGTATCCTTTACCATTGGGAGATATTGAATCAAAAAAACATGAAGATCACCCAATAAATATAACCTAGAACCCTTTGGTGCATTAGAATGGTAATACGTATTGACAAGGTTATACAACGTAATCAAATCTGCCCTGTCCACCAAATGTAAGATCTCCTTCAAAAAGTTAAAGTGCATGATTGTTTGATCCAAATGGTGAATCACATTAAGCTCATCATCTGACAATGACCAATTAACCAAAACATCATGAGACCCCTCAGGAAAATCAGCAGCAGATCCTTCTTTAATAAAAGCTGATTCAGCCGCCTTTAAATCCACATGAACATCCTTGTGAGATGTCTCAACCTTAATTTGCTTACGAGATGAATGAATCCGAGCTAATCTCACAGATTTCCTTAAAGAAGATAACTTTCGTTTAGCCATCCTCTTCTTCCTCCATCCAGGAAGATATATGTCCGAAGATGGAATATCTTCAGATTCTGTTTCAGCTACATCAAGAACATCACCACGTATTTCATTCATTCTGTCAAGCACAGTAGTTGTTTCGGCTTCGTTAACCAGATTATCTCCTTCTGTATCAACAGACTTCACAAAAGAAGTTGAAACTGGCACATCAGATGTTTCGGCAGAAACCACCGAAGGTTCAGCAGAAGCTTCAGCAGACACAATAGAAGGTATATCAGAAGAAACCCTGGAAGATGAAGGAATAGCTTCAGTAGTGACTTCAGAAGGAACCACTGGAGACATCAGCTTTGGTGGAATATCATCAAAATTATCCACAATCTCAACAAATTTAGGTCTTTTGGCCTGTGGTGCATCTGAAGCATCAGCAATTCTTTTCAAAATAGATGCAGAAGCAGGACTTGATGAAGTAAACTTCATAATCTTATGATAATGACTGAGTAACTCAGCATCAGGTAAAGCCTTAACCTGCTTCATAGTCATACCAGAAGTATATAGAGAGCTACTCTGATATTTCACTACTTTCCTCATATAATCTTTTATTGGAGCTGCAGATTGTGCTCTCATTTTCTTAGTTATGTTCTTTTGAGTTTTAATAGCTTTCCTTTTTGCCATAGCTTCTTTCTTCTTTTGTTGTCCAAGAGCCATCATTTGAGCTACAAAATCATCACTATTAAAATCTGCTCTCAAAATACTCGAGCAAGTGAAGGATTAGAAATAGCTTGCTGAGTATAAACATCCCAGTGTTCAGCAGGCATCTGAGTAGCCATTTCATATTTTTCTTTTTGTCTCTCAGGTGGCAATTTAGAAATGGACTCAGCTTCAAGTTTTTTAGCCAATGCATCACTTTTCTTCAAATTGGCACATTCATCCAACATCCTCTGTTGTGCTAATCTTTCCTGTTCACTGACCAGATCTGGACCAAGCTCAGTATCAACCATTACTCCTTTCCTTTTATCAGAAGATTCAAAAACAGCATCAGCTGAAGGAGTATCAGTAAACAGAACTTCAGAAGATTCATCCAGATGGGCTTCGGAAGAAAGCACATTTGAAGTTTGACCACCTGCATCAGCAAAGTCCATCGAAGGAGTATCAGCTACAACATGTCCTTCAGTAGTTGAAATATCTTCACTTTCCAATTTCTTCTTATGCACAGATTGCTTTCTCCTCCGTCGAGTGAACAATATTGGCTCTTTTTGCTGTACAGATGTACCAACCTTTGGAATAGAAATATCAGATTCTTGAGCCACATTAGCCAACATATCAAGAGACTTAAACTGAGCATCTACATCCTCATCATCAGAAGAAATATCCATCTCCTTTTCTTTTCGGCCCAGTTGTTCTTCCAAATCCTTAACCTTATTACGCAACTCCACAATCTTACTACCAAGATTAGACTTGGTCTCTGCAAGCTCCTCTTGAGATCACCACCTCACCTGCACACTGTTCACTAGAGCATATATAGATGTAAGTGTAATAGGGTCCTCGGTTCCACCGCCAGATTGCTCGTGGTAATGGGAACATCATCGGGCTTTCGTAAGAAATATCAATATGCTCAAAGAATGAAACATGATCATCAACTGATCTCTAACAGGCTACTAGGTAGGCAGTCTATCGGTTTCATGCTCAACCTCATCAAGAGTAACTTGTATAGGTGGTGGACTAGATCTAGGTGAAGGAGTGGATAAATGTTGTTCAGGAGTAACAAGATGTGCTTCAAAGCATTAGAAGGGCCTTCATCTATTGTCACGATGGATTCCCATCAGACAACAGTAGTAGAAGTGGAGAACCAACAACATTCCCTTCATCAGCATATTCATTGCACGAGGCAACATAGCCGCTAGCAAAGGATGATGTGCCCCCTCATACTTAGTCCTCATTGAAGCAAATAGTTTAGCAGTTAAAGCTCCTATGGGATAAAAGACTTGGGCTTGTGTGGTAATGTCTAAAATTATCTGAAGAAACCTAGGGTACATCAAAAACTTATGCTTTTTCTTATCTATATTTTCAACCATATTATCAAAAATATACTTAGAGAAATTATAAGTCAAACCCCGAGAAAGACAAACAATACCACATCCCATCTGCGTAGAAATTTGATCCCATCCTCCGTTGTTGCTCATACACCTGAAGCAAGGTGTGAACCAAAAATCTCCACATAGGACACAACTGATTCTTCAACCACATATCAGTCCTTACACCCGATATCCATAGCTCTTAGTCCAGCAAGAATGTCCACCGCATTAGAATGAGAAACCCCATTTTCATCATCCAAATGAAGTTGTCTTCTTATCAGCTCCTCTGTCACCACATGTTCTATTCCCGTCATCATTGCAACAATCTCTGTATCACTCCGTTTAGTAGCAGTCGCCTAAAATTGAGTAACCAATGATTCATATATTGCATTCGGAGAATGTGTTAAAGCATAATGAATCTTGGATCGCTGTAAGAATTCTACCATTGGTCTATACAACTCATCACCCTTAGTTGTTCCCGAAGCGACTTTATTATGATCATGCTTGAATTGAAGCGCCATGAGAAAAATCCTAAGTTAGGGTTAAGATTCACACAAGTGGAAGTATTTTGAACGTGAGTAATGAAGGAATCGTTTAATTTGAGACGAAGATATGCGAATAGAGAATAAGTAGTAGTTTTCCAATTTTGGTCAAATGTTGACCAGTGCTGACGTGTACTGCTACTTTTACCCAATTCAACTTTCAACTTCGGGAGAAACACTAGCCATTCTGCTGAAGAACACCAATCAGCAGAAATAGATCACGTATTCAAGAAGCTTTAGTAAATATCTTTTTACTGTTTCACCCACACGCATTAAGTCTCATTAAGTCTTGAAACTGTCTATAAAACAATCCCAATGCACACATAACTCTTCATCAAAAAAAAAAACCCCAAATATCATCACAACCCCTAATTTCATCAATGCTTCAAAATTAACCACAATCAGTCATGAGTACTAAACCTGAGATCATAGATCTCACAACATCATCCTCATCATCATCATCATCATCCAGTGACTATTCAAACCCATGGCTTCATTACTTTCCTCAACCATATTCACGACCAAGTAAATCACCATTTCTCCTTTTTTCAGAAGATGATAGTGTAGTGAATCCAAGTGAATCTGCTGGTGATTCTGATGACTCCTATAAGGAGAGAACATCTTACTCCCAACCTTCAGCACCTCAGCCTCAACGAAAGCCACGAGCCAGAAATCCTCCACTCCCTAAGGATAGAGAGGTGGTTCTTGGTCTTTCTGCACCAGGTTTTGGTGCATCATCACACATCATATAAAGGTAGGAGTTAAGGAAGGTGGAAGGATTGCTTTTTGGTGAAAGCAGCAGATGAAGCACAAAGGACATACGTGGTCATCTTCATCATCATCGTTTTCATCAATTCATCCTTCCCATTTTGATCCTTAGCTTCTTCGTCGTACCGGTCATGCATATCCAGCCATCAAGATAGAAGGAATGGGTGGTTATGCAAGTCCTGATAAATTCATACACAGCATTTAGTGTGAAAGATGTGAGCAATCATGCATATCCAACAGCCTGTTAGATGTTGGAATAGATGATATAAACAAGATTCAGATTAGTAGATCATGTATTGCTCTTTTCTTGTAATTGCATTTGATGTTGATTGTACTTTGTAAGTGTAGCTGAAACTGTTTCTCGAATGAATTAATGAACAATTTGCTTCAGTACTTCTCTTGAATAAACATTGTAACTTCAGTACATTGTCTTCAGTGGAAACAAATAGCTCACTTCAGCACTTTAAATTCAGTAAAAACAAGCTCTAGCTTTAGAGCTTTCTTGACCATATTCCAACTTGAATAACTAAACTGCAAAACAGAACAAACACAGAGAAACACACAAACCAACAAAGAAAAACAAACTAAGATTACATAAGCTAGTTAGTGTTAGTGAACAAAATCAAAAAGTATACACAAAAATCAAATCAATTTACATAAAAGAATGCAAAGTGTACACAAATCCTCCCCTGAGGCATATGCCTCCCCTTAAACTTTGCAGTTAAGGGTTAAGCATACCAATATGGCCCACAAGGTGTTGAAACCTTGGTCCATCAAAAGCTTTTGTTAACAAATCTGCCACATTATCATCAGTGTGAATTTTAACCACTTTTATCAAATGTTTGTCATATGCATCTCTTATAAAGTGGTGCTTGATTTCAATATGTTTTGTTCGACCTGTGAAAACTGGATTTTAACAATGCATATGGTACTTTGATTATCAATAAAAATTGTTGTGTTCATGAAGTTATACCCATAATCCAACAATTGATTTTGAATTCAAAGAACCTGTCCACGCAATTTGCTTGCAGACACGTATCTGCTTCAGAGATGAGGTAGCCACAATAGTCTTTTTCTTGCATTGCCAAGAAATCAATCTCTTTCCAAGGAATTGGCAACCTCAGTAGTGGACCTCCTATCCATATTTGCACCATCATAGTCACTGTCACTATAAGCTTCCACTTAAATGGAATTCTTTTGGTACCAAAGGCCTAAATGAGGTTGGCCTTTGAGGTACTTAAAGATCTTCTTCACAGCATTGAGATGGGAAGTAAGGGGAGTAACTTGATGGGCAGAACAAACACTCACAAAGAAAAGTAATATCGTGTCGTGAAGCTGTTAGATACATCAAAGAACCAATCATAGATCTGAAAGATGTACATTCACCTGGTGGATCTATTTCATTGTTGGTCTTTGACTTTGGAGCTTCATAAGGTGTAGTGGCAGTCCTTACACTCTCCATACCAAACTTCTTTAAGATGTCCCTCACATATTTGTCCTGACTTATAAGGATACCATCAGGTTTCTCTGACTTGGAGACCCAAAAGAAAGTCATTTCTCCCATTGCACTCATCTGAAACTCTCCCTTCATAAGCTCCTCAAACTCCTTGCACCAAGCTTCCTTGTGGATCCAAAAATAATGTCATCCACATACACTTGCACAAGAATAATATATGTGGAATTCTTCTTAAGGAAAAGAGTCTTATCAATAGCACCTCTTCGATAACCATGCTTCAGAAAAGGTTGAAAGCCTAGCATACCAAGCTTTGGGTGCCCGATGTAGTCCATAGAGGCTTGACTACCTTGTAAACATGATTAGGATGATCTGGGTCTTCAATCCTTTAGGTTGAGTGACATAAACCTCCTCTTCTATTTCACCATACAGGAAGGCTCTTTTAACATCCATCTGATAGACCATGAAACCCATATAGGATTCATAAGCCAAGAAAATCCGTATAGCCTCAACTCTCCACAGGTGCAAACACTTCATCATAATCAATCCCCTCCTCTTGTCTATAACCCTGAGCAACCAATCTTGCTTTGTTTTTAATGACAACACCTCTTGCATCTCTCTTATTCTTCAGAATCCATTTAGTCCCAATTGCATACTTGCCATCAGGTAGTGGTACAATTATCCAAACTTGCGATTTTGAAATTGTTGCATCTCTCCTGCATTGCCTCAAGCCAACTTGAATCTTCAGAGCCGAGTAACACTGGTTGGTTCCACTTGAGAAGAAAACAAGCAAACAGACAATGTTCATAGTCTGGTGATTGTCTCTTTCTATCGAAACATAAGAGATAAAAGCCACTTGACCATATTTAGAACTTGCCACAGTACCCCTTGTTCTAATAGGTGCATTAGGATCACCAATAATATTTGACTGTGGATGAGTATTGTGAATCCTTTTTGTAGCAGTGGTGTTGACTTCAATGGAAGAATCAAGATTAGTGACAGTAGGTTCAAAATCGCTGTCATAAAAGGTGAGGTGAAGATTCCAGCTTTGTTGATGATTACCAAGATCCGAGGGTCTTGGAAACAGTATAAGGATCTTCAAAGTCTGTAGACACTCTAGTAGAAATGGGAGTAGAAACAGCATAGCCTTCAGCATAATTGGTGATGATAGGAGAAACCGGATCACGTTCAGCAGCATTGATGTTTCCACCGATTGTTTGTTCTTTGTTTTCACATTTTTTGAGGTTCGTTTGAAATCAAAAAAATTCACCGAGCATACCATTGGAAAGAGCACGAAAAAACGAGTCCGATGGTATGCTCGGGGAATTTTTTCGACTTGGTTTGGACCTCCAAAAATGCAAAAACAAAGAAAAAACGATGATTTTCGCATTTTTCGAGGTTCGTTTGAAGTGGAAAAAATTCCTCGAGCATACCATTGGGAAGAGCACGAAAAAACGAGTCCGAAGGTATGCTGGGAATTTTTCGACTTGTTTTGGGACCTCGAAAAATGCAAAAATCACCATTTATTTCTTTGTTTTGCATTTTGGAGGTCCAAACCAAGTCGAAAAATTCCCGAGCATACCGTCGGACTGTTTTTTTCGTGCTCTTTCAATGGTATGCTCGGTGAATTTTTTTGATTTCAAGCGAACCTCAAAAATGTGAAAACAAAGAAAAACGATGATTTTCGCATTTTTCGAGGTTCAAACTAAGTCGAAAAAATTCCCCGAGAATACCATTGGAAAGAGCACGAAAAACGAGTCCGATGGTGTATTTATTTATTTTTTGACAGTCCATATAACCTCATAAATTGATAAGCCAAAACCTAAATTGAACCTTTTGTTATTATTGAATTGGGCCAAATAATAAGGAAGGGTTATGTATTTGATTTTGAGTATAGTTAATGAAACTATGCTTACACGGTGGGCATAGGTTCACTTCCCACAAACACCCGGGTTCGATCCCACTCGAGGCAGAAATGGTATATTTTACCAATGCCACGTGGCACCCCTCATTGTCCACGGGCGACCCCTTCCGTTACCGCCCGACCCGACCCATGACATGTGGCACTACTCTGGTGGACACGTGGCGCTGACCAAACGTGACCGGTCTAACCACATGGACGAATTTGTAAATAAATTTAAGGACTTTTGTTGCAATTTGTTCCTTGCCACAAGGACGATTTACGTAAATATCTCTTAACAAATGTGAGATAACGGAGATATATTTGCACCGTTAGTCCTCATTAACTGATTTTACTAACAGAGGGATGTATTTGTGCCAACTTTACTAACGGATGGATGTATCTGTTGAAACTTTTGCGAGAGGGATGTATGGTGCGAAACGAGGTAAACCACAGGGATGTATTTTGGAGTTTACTCTAAAATTATTTTACTAAAAAAACTGTTAAAAACAAAAGTACAAGGAAGTGGTTTGTACGGTCGTATGTTTGTCCCCTCATCACAACTAAAATACATCTTTTTCTCACTTCCTAAAAAAGTTAGAAAGTCACTAAACACACTTACTTTGGCTTTTTACATCCTTTGGTTTCTGTGTTTGCCTATGCATTTGTCAATGTCTTGCTCCCCACCTCACCTCAAAACTAGATAAAAATGAGGGGGATACCAATCATACCCTCAATTCTTTATCAATTTTCACTCAATCCTGTTGTGCACACACCATTTATAAACATGTCATATGTTTGTGTTTTGTGACTTCATTTTCATCTTTTTGTACACCCTTTACAGAAATCTTCATTATCATATGTTTGTGTTATTTGACTTCTTTTTTGCATATTTGTGTACCCTTTACAAGAATCTTGATATCCCTTGTGTGAAAATTGTATCTTTTTGGTAAATTTGTACTTCATTTTGATGTGTACTGTAATAAAACATGTCATTTCTTTGCAAAAACTTGATATCCCTTGTATAAAAATAAAATATTTTTAATAAGTTTGTGAAAAAGATTTTGAAAATTTCAGATGTTTGTGTTTTTTGACTTAGTTTTCACTTATCTCTGCACCCTTTAACAGAATTTTGATATCCCTTTTATAAAAATCAAATCTTTTTTATAAATTTGTGAAAAAGGTTGGAAATTTGAGTTGGAATTTTGTGATGGAAATTGATTTGAATCATGTAGTAAGTGGGACTGAAGTTGGTGATGGAGTTCATAGTGTTGAATCATGTGGTGGTTCATCTTTATCAGCTTCTTCAAATTCATCAAATTTAAGTTCAAAGTCTGCAAAAAGTACTAATTTTGAGTCTTCAATTTATATGCAACTTTGGCATGCTTGTGCTGGTCCTCTAACCACTTTACCAAACAAAGGAAATGTGGTTGTTTATTTTCCACAAGGTCATTTGGAGCAAATTGCATCTCATTCATGTAATCATGTTTCGATAATTGATGTTAACTCTTTGGGCCTTCAACCTCAAGTCTTTTGTAAAGTTGTTGATGTTCACTTGCTTGTAAGTTTTGTAATTTATTTTGAAGTTCATATACTTTGTGTTGTTATGTTCATTAATTAGTGATTTTTGGTGTGTTATCTTATTGTTGATATAGGCTAATAAGGAGAATGATGAAATTTATACAAAGCTTACTCTTCTCCCAGCGCCAGAGGTATGTTTGCGTTATTTTCGCTAGTTTTGTAACTTATAGAATACTTGGTTAAAAAGTATAGGAAAAATATATCAGAAATTTTCATTCAGTGTATATGTATATTTGAATATAATAAGATAGCATGTTATAGAAGCTCCGATGTACCGATATGGTACGTGTACTAATTTTCGTAGAAGCTCCATGTTTTGTTGCTAAAAGGCTAAAAAGCTGATAATTTGACCCATAAATAGACCAACAATCAGAAAATCAGTATTCAACACAATAGTCGAATAGTCGATTTCAAACCGCAATGCCAAACACACCCTGATTCATTGCAACTTTTGTGGTATAGCTAATGGCTGTTTGCGTTATGTACTTTCTTAAGAAAAATTTTGCAAAATTGAAATAAAGTATATAACTTTAGTAATGGTGATGTGTAGTGGACGGGTAAAGATATGCAACAAGCGGAGGAAGAAGGAGGTGATGTGACACTCACAAAATCACCCCGTCAAATGTTCTGCAAAACACTAACTGCATCTGATACATCTACTCACGGTGGATTCTCTGTGCCTAGGAGAGCTGCTGAAGATTGTTTCCCACCTTTGGTTTGAATTTCTAATCTTTATTTAAGGTTTTTATTAGGACTAATATCATAGAATGTACTTAAGTTAGTGGTTCTTTTGATAACTTTACTTAATAATGTCCTCACACAGCGATTGCACTTTCTTAAATTGTGCTAGTATGGTAATTTAGAGGACATGCGATGTAGCAAGCTACCTCGTTAAAAAAAAAGTGTAATTACCAAAATAGACCACTAACCTAAGTACGTTGCTATTCTATGCCATTAGCCATTCTCATACTTAGCTTAATTTATAGGTGATTCCAATAGTTTTTCTTATGACTACTGCATGCGTTACTCATATTTAGGATTATAAGCAGCAGAGGCCCAGCCAAGAGCTAGTTGCTAAGGACCTCCATGGAGTGCAATGGAAGTTTAGGCACATTTATAGAGGTAATTTTTTATCAATCTTTTTTTCCATATCCCTTTTGTAACAGTTTAGGATATTCGTATTTTAATCTCGGAATTTGGTGGTGTTATTTAGGTCAACCGAGGCGGCATTTGCTTACTACAGGATGGAGCAACTTTGTAAGCCAAAAGAATCTTGTTTCCGGGGATGCTGTTCTCTTTCTAAGGTATCATAAAATCGTCTTGCGAGTTTAATGATATGTATTCAGAAGCTTAAACTTGAATTTAAAGAAAGCAGATAAGTGCAAATATGTGGAGACACCAAGAAAATAAGATTCCAAATTTTAAGCTCAAAACTTTCTGTCGGTGGATTATTTCGTTGAAATTGAGATTAGCAAAAAATAATATGTATAATATCTGGCAATGTGTATGGATACAAGAACTTGGGGATTATTCATTTGGTCTGAAGGAGGACACACTTTAGGCATATTCTAAGGGAATGGTGCACATAGCACCTTGCTTTGAGTAGAAAGAAAGAGTGTAAAAAATGAAGAAAGAATCATCTCTTTTTCTTTTGCTTTTCGTTATATTTTAAGAAGACCTGTGGTCGGGAATAATGTTAACTTGTTAAGATCTTTAATCATACACTTACAGGATTTACGTGGTTCAACAATCTGCTCACGAAATTCACTATAATTGGTAGGATTTATGTTACAGATCTTGGAATTACAGTAATGCACGCAAAGAACGTTGATTAAATTAGTAGGTCTTTGTCTATAGTTTATGTGTTCACTTTACTGAGTTAAAGAATATAGTGGGTCACGAGGAAAAAAAAAGCATGTCTCTTCTTCCTTTACGATTACGCATCCCATGTTCAATGTCATAAAACAAAGGGAATCGTCAACGATCTTTATTGATGTTACGTCTACCCTTTCTATCCTTCCATTTTAAGGAAGATCTTATAATTTTATGCTTGGTTATATAAGAAGACATTAAATTAATGAGCTAATGAAAGAGACATTAAGATTTGGGTTATACTTATTTTGGCAATTTTTATCAGACATGCTAATAACTGTTTATATTACAAGTGAAAATCATGCAAAAAAAAGTAACTCCCAATACCGTCTTCCACGGGTTATGGGTCCCAATACCGTCTTCCACGGTGTATGGGGAAGGTTGAGACGTAGACAGCCTTACCCCTACCTAAGGTAGAGAGGCTGCTTCCGGTTCTACCAATGGTAGAAAAGGACCTCCGGCCTTACAATTGGTGATGAAAAAGTTTAAAGACGGTATTTGTTGTAGGATTTTGTTATATTTCACGAATCCTAAAATGGAAACTTTACAATAGTTCTTAAACTTTTATGGAACTCTTGTGTATGGTTGTTTTAGGGGCGAAGGTGGTGAACTAAGGCTAGGAACACGAAGAGCCACTCGACCAAGAACTTATCTTCCCGATACAACCATACCCAACTCAAGTTCCTTCAGAGACATTCTTGCCCCTGTAGCTAAAGCAGTATCTGCCAACACCGCCTTTGATGTTTTCTACAGTCCTAGGTAAAAGCTAAAATCCGTGAACTTAATTGTAAAGATCAAATCTTAAGAAACCCCTTTTGCTGATTTGTTAATCTAAACTTAAAAATGCAATGTAGGTCCAACCGAGCAGATTTTGTTGTTCCTTACTCAAAGTATATGAACTGCATCAGCAATATGATAACGATTGGAACAAGGTTCAAAATGAGGTTCAGTATGGATGAATCTCCGGAAAGAAGGTATTCATCTCTCAAATGTGGCAGTCTTGACCCATTTTACAAGTTATCTTATCTAAATAACAAGTTAAGGTAATCTCCTATATTTAACTTGTTATTTAGATTAGATAACTTGTAAAATAATATTTGCGAAACTAATTTCTGCAGAACATTTAAATTACTTGGCCAACATAGTTTACTGGTCCCAACCCGTACAAAAAATTACCCATTTGACTCTTTAGTATCTCTGATGCAAAGATGACGGCTTTACTTTTTCGTTGTCGACTAAACTAGAATCTTGTCATTGTTTTTCAGGTTCAGAGGGACTGTGATTGGTTTAGGTGACATGGATCCTTACAAATGGCCTAAATCAAAATGGAGATGCCTAACGGTATTTCACATTTCAAATTCATATATAAAATGTAAATTTATTAACTTTTAAATTTTATTATTTTGGCCATTTCAATAGGTGAGATGGGATGAAGATGTTGGTAACAATAATCAGGAACAAATTTCTCCATGGGAGATTGATCTTTCTGGTTCGTCTGTCCCACTTTTGAACATTCACGCATCTCCAAGATTTAAAAGAATGCGGGAAAATCTGCATTCAACACCATCTGAACATCCCGTCGCTGGTATTTTAGTCTCTTAAAATCATGAAAGTTTAATTACATGCAAGTTTGGTATAAACTTCGTTTTAATGCAGGATGGGGTGGATGTTTAGACTTTGAGGAGTCCACAAGATCCTCTAAGGTCTTGCAAGGTCAAGAAAATTTAGGTGGTCACACAATGAACACCTCGTTAAACTTCGGGCTGCAACCCTCAATGCATCCAAGGTTTTCTCCAAATCAGATGGTACTGACGGGAAGAAGTACAAATATTATGATGACTCGTCATCAGCCCGTTTCCACAACGCCTAATCTGGCCTTTTTGGGATCTAACAACAATAGATTCCCAAAGGTCTTGCAAGGTCAAGAAATTTGCTCATTGAGTTCTTTCACTGAGAACACAAGTGGTTCTTGGGGTCCACCAAGAACCGCTCCTAACATGCATCAAAGGTTGAATAATCCCAATTTTTATCCACTCGGTTCAGAAGGTGGTAGGAACTTTTTCTTCCAAAATCCAGCTCCTGTCATGCCTCCAATTAGTTTCCCAATCAATCGGGCAGGTTTTGAAAATGGGGTCATGAGGAATGATATTAATGGGCTACAGATACAACTACAGCCTCGTCCTCCTGCTGAGCTTGGGAACAAAGCAACCAGTGATCCGGTCGTACAAGGTAATTCAGGAAGTGAGAAAGATGATGGTGGTTCCGATAGCAATGGTAGTAGTTGTAAACTATTCGGTTTCAAATTGAATGGGGCTCATCCAATGGTGGATGCTCAGAGTTTAAGCAAGAGAAGTTGCATCAAGGTAAGGTCTGTTACTTAGTTGTCAAATTGGGTGGGCCGGGAAAGTTGGTTAACGGGTCAAAACATGAGAAAAGGTCTGGGTCTAGGAAAACCGCAAAAAAATAATTTTTTTTTTTGGTTGCTTGATATTTATGTGATTAAGTCCTGTAGATTAGAAAACTATGAGTTATTATCATATTCTACGGTTTTTTTGTATTTTTGACATTTTGTGTGACATGGTCACAACAAGGAAACAAGGTTGGAAGGGCGATTGATCTCTCGAAAATGTCAAATTATGAAGAGTTATTTAGTGAGTTAGAGTCGCTATTTCATATGGAAGGTATCTTAAGCAGCCGTGATGGTGCATGGCAGCTTTTGTATACGGATGAAGAGAATGACATGATGGTTGTCGGTGACGATCCATGGGAGTAAGTCATAATATACATCTATGTCATGCAATACTCGAATAGTTTAATTTTCTATATAAAATTTAGCGGGTGTTCGGGATGGCATACAAACCATTGTCCCGTTATACTTTTAGTCTAAGAAAGTAATTTAAACTGTGATATTGAATATTTGATGCAGTGAGTTTGCAAGGATGGCAACAAAGATTCACATATACACCAAAGAGGAAGTGGAGAAACTGATGAGTGGTGGTGTGATTAGCGACGACACCAGTTGCTTGGAGGAAGCACCGGCCATGGTGGATACGGCCAAATCGTCACCATTAGGCGTACGTGAATAAATCACCGTTGACCACCGCTAATATGGTGGTTGTTTAGAGTATATGTTTTATGTTTATGTTTTAAGCAAACTATGGAAGCTTTAGCCTTTGCAGCCGATGACAAGTAAACTTGTAGACTTCGGTTTTCTATCGCACCATTAACAAGCACATATTAAAACTGTATCCCAGCTTTCATTTCCTAAGAACAAGCTCATAAACAAAGATGGTTAAATGGTCTTGTGTATATCTTGTTTGACATACCAATAACTTGCAGACATCATTCAACATCTGCTGAACTCGAGCCTAAATTTGTAGCCGCCACTAGTAACAAACTGGTATAAAGAAAAATAGGCTTTAAAATGGTCTTGTTTCTAAAATTTATGTTTCATTTTGTGAGAAGCCTACTCGAGCCATATTTGATGAACTTGCAGGTAAACTTCGAGCAAACCATCTCACAAGACTCATGAATCTTGATAGATCACTAGCCTTTGACGATTGTAGATTGCATAATTAGCGAGCATTTATTTTCAGAACCATGTTAAGTGCGAGAACTGCGAGAACCCTTTATGTAATCCTAGTAATGCATATTGTGCAACATAGCATTTTTGAATTATTAAACTTTTTTATTTAATCCAAAGAGGTGAGATCTATGCAAAACCCATCCTATCCAAAGAACAAATGAGATAATCTCAACCATCCAACATTCTTTCATCTCATGGTCCAGATTTCATCTGAAAATAACAAATAGGGGCATATTAGTAAAATCACATGTTACAATAAAAGGAAAAAAAAATCCCAAATCCTCTCATTTAACATTCCACTTTCTCTCTCATCAAAAAATCCCAGATCCAAAAACGATCGGATCCCAAATCCACCGCCGGAATAAATCAAACAACCGCCGGAATAAATGAAACCACCGCCAGAATCGTTGAAACCACCGCCGAAATCACATCAAACCACCATTGTCACCATGAAACAACCGTCGGATCCAACACCATAACATCAAACCACGGCTGTCACCATGAAACCACCGTCGGATCCATCACCATCACATAAAGACGCCGGTATCACCGTAGAACCACCGTCGGATTCATCAGAATCACATCAAACCGTAGCAATCACCATGGAACCACCACCGATTAACCGGGAAATACTGCCGCCAGTAGATGAAAGTCAAGATGATGTTGTGAAAGAAATTCCTGGTAAATTCCTTGAGATTCAATTCTTGTTGTAAAAATGCAAATCCCATGGGATTCCCAGTGGTTTACATGTGTTTAGATTCAATTCTTGTTGTAAAAATGCAAATACTATGGGATTCGCAATGAAACACATGAGATTAAGAAATTACTTGGCATTTAGTTTTTATCTGTGTAATGCTATGAGAAAAGTGTAAATCATAGGGTTTTAGTTACCTCAATCTCAAGGGATTATGTATTAAATCACATGGGATTGCAAAGATGAAAATATAAAGTCTTCATTGTGGATCATGGGATTCCTGAACCTCCGGGATTCACAATGAAACACATGAGATTAGGAAATGACTTGGCATTTAGTTTTTAGTTGTGTAATGCTATGAGAAAAGTGTAAATCATAGTGTTTTAGTTACCTCAATCTCAAAGGATTCGTATTAAATCACATGGGATTCAAAGATGAAAATATAAAGGTCTTCATTGTAATCTCATGGGATCCGAGGAATCTCATGGACGAAACACATGAGATTAGGAAATTACTTGGCATTTAGTTTTTAGCTGTGTAATGCCATGAGAAAAGTGTAAATCATAGGGTTTTAGTTACCTCAATCTTAAGGGATTCTGTATTAAATCACATGGGATTCAAAGAGAAAATATAAAGGTCTTCATTGTGAATCTCATTCAAAGTGAATCCCATGATCACAATGAAACACATGAGATTAGGAAATTACTTGGCATTTAGTTTTTAGTCAGGTAATGCTATGAGAAAAGTGTAAATCACGGGGTTTTAGTTATTTCAATCCCAAGGGATTCTATAATAAATCACATGGGATTCAACATGAAAATATAAAGGCCTTCATTGTGAATCTCATGGGATTCCCAGTGAATCCCATGGGATTCACAATAAAACACATGAGATTAGGAAATTACTTGGCATTTAGTTTTTAGTTGTGCAATGCTATGAGAAAAGTGTAAATCATAGGGTTTTAGTTACCTCAATCTCAAGGGATTCTGTATTAAATCACATGGGATTCAGCATGAAAATATAAAGGTCTTCATTGTGAATCTCATGGGATTCCCAGTGAATCCCATGGGATTCACAATGAAACACATGAGATTAGGAAATTACTTGGCATTTAGTTTTTAGTTTTTAGCCACCTTCTCCGACACCACCTTATCAGGCACCTTCTCCTTTTCAACAAGTGCCTTCTCCGACACGCTTCTATTTCCAAGACTTCTCTCTTTTCACCGCCATTCTACACCACCTTATCTCGGCACCTTCTCCTTTTCAACAGGTGCCTTCTCCGACACCTTCTTAGCCGGCACCTTCTCTTTTTCAGCCGATGACTTCTCTTGAAGGATATCAGATTTTGTAACCCACTTCTTCCGTGGGGAACCACTGACAACACCTAACATAAAGAATAAAAAAAACAAAAAAAACATTAGATATACAATAATCGGAGCATTAATCTCTATGGGATATATCAATCTGTAAAGATGAATCCCATGGGATTCATCTCATCATGAGATTCATAACAATCAGGATTGAGTATGAATCTCATGGGATTCGAAGAATCTAGCACAATATCTGTAATACCGCTAGTATAACATTCCTCATTAACTAACATTCTAGTAATAACATTCTCACACCATCAAAATCTATCGAAACATGAATAAACACAAACACAACAACAAACATCAAAAGTAAAACCCTAAACAAATCCACACTTATGCTAATGTGTAAGAACCTAAACTAATGAACGTCAAATGTGTAAGAAGAAGCCACCTGAAGCTCATGAAATAAGCTCAAAACACCTAACTAAGGAAAGCTACATTTCATTTTAAGCCATACCAGTCATTTTCCAAAAATACAAACTATCTTACAAAACTTGTTACAAATTTAAAACCAACATTAATAGGTGTCAATGTTGCCACAGAGCGTTTTGGAGCTTATTTGGCAACAAGCGGCTTGCATTTTCAAAGTTTTTAAACCTCTCATTTTTCTAACGCTACTTTTATGTCATTTTGCACGTTCAATCAAAAGCTAAAACTACGCTACCAAATACCATTAACCGGTGCTAGTTTCGCCAAACATAGCATTAACTTCATAACACCCCTCTTAGCATTTCCTCATAAACTCTAAAATAAGTCGAATTAAGCTCTAAAATAAGCAATCTAATCACATCCCAATGGGTATAAGTTTAAACCGATTATTATGGTTGTCCTAACAATAAGAAAAAGCAAATTAACCTAGCTACTGATTCCTATAACACAAAATTTAATCCATCACAAACTTCAATCACAAAACTTCAATCAACATCTAAGTATAAATAATCAAAAATAATAAAAATATACGAGAATAAGCTATGATATTAATTTACAAAATAATCAAAAATGGATTTCAGCTTCCTTTTTATCGAACTTTAGATGAAGCAGGTTTGCCACCGAAGCTCCTTTAGATAGGGCTAATTCATCTCGAATATCCATTTTAAATGAATAATTACTGCCAGTTTTAAGGTTTTGGGGTGGATTCAAGGGTGGTTTGATGGTTTCGCATCTTTGGGGATCTCAAGATTGAGCGTGTGAGTGAAGTGTGTGTGTTTTCACCGGATGCGTAAAATGTATTATGATAATGTGAATTTACAAAAATGACCCCCTAAGTATAATTTTAGTTTAAAATGTAAATTAATATAATCCGTTGGATTCAAATGGATGGATGGTTGAGATCTAATTATTTGTTCTTTAGATAAAACTTGTTCCGTATGGAACTTTTCTCTTAATCCAAAAGGATATAATAGTAAAATCCAATTTTATATTATTTTTGATTTTTTTAAATAAATCCTGTTTTTTAAAAACATTCAATTTTCCTTTTTTTTTTTTTTTTTTTTTTTTTTACTTTTTTTTTTTGAACACGCATGTTTTAAAACTGATTTAGTGCATATGTGTTTTTATGAATTAATTTTATTATTTTTGTTTTTGGAATAGTTTTTCGACATACATGTTTTTCAAATGAAATGTGCATATGTGTTTTTAGATCATGTAAACTTATAACTAAGAACATAATGTTAAACACAAAATTCGATATAGATTGAAATACAATTAAAATACAATTTATAATAAGAAGAAATACATGAATATAATATATCTTTACACTTGTGCACTAACAATAATTAACGTAAACGGACATATAACAAAACATAGGTGTTTGAAGTTTTCATCATATTATTTTTGAACAACATGTGCGCACGTCTTTCAAAAACATACATGCACGCCTAAAATATATATATGTATTTCCATGTGCACACCCTCAAAGCAACATCGTAGAAAAATACTAATAGTCAAGATTAAATACTTTTAAAATAAAACTGAAGATAACATAGCACACATGGACAAACTTAAACTAACAAACACAAATAAACAGGAGATTTTTTTTTATGTATGCAAAACATATATAATCCAACACAAAACATGTATGTTTGTAAACATATATGTTTTTAAACATATATGTTTTTAAACATATATGTTTTGTACGTAAACATATATGTGCACCTAACGACTTCATGATCTCAACTGCTTCAATGTGATTATCTCTTAATTTTCAACTTCAATGGCAATAAAAATTTCGAATAAAAACGACATCATTGACCTGTTTTAAAATAAAACCACTTGAAACACATATGCATGATCTTTTTATGCATCCAATAAATGACGTAACAATACTATAATCACCGAAACTAGTATAACATATATGCACAATCTTTTCATATATCAAATGATGTAAACGGATCATAATAAGTAGCATAACACATATGTTCAACATTTACTTATATCAAATTATGCAAATTGTAACCTATGAAACAAGAAACTATTTGATAAACTAAACACACAAATTGAAAATGATTTGTGATAACAAAACACTTGGAACGTCAAGTTCATAATTTGACTAAACAAAAAAGCAACTTATCATTCTATGAAAACTAAAATAAGTGAGAAACAATAAACAAACAAAACATACCAATGATATATCTATTGCGAACAAAAATATTTTTATATGATATGTGGCTTCGACGTTCGTAATAGATCTCTATGGCAATACCCAATTTTTTGTTAAAACAAATAAACGTAAACAGTAAACACACCTTTGATGCCTTTAATAGCGGACCCACAATTTAATAACGTAAACTCGTAGCCGTCAACGTTTTATTTGAGAAAGGTAATGATGACGGCTATGAACACATATGCACGAGACAGAGCGAGTCGTCAAAGCAAACCGGTAGCCGTTAGTGGCGGATCTAGAAATATGAAATTGGGTACGCACAATTTTAGTAAAATCATTGCTAAACAATTTGGGTTCCGGGTCGTGTTTTTTTTCCGTTTTTGTTTTAAAAGACGGCTAACTCTTTTATATATTAAACAACTATCACTTGGTTGGAAAAGCAACTTACAGATAGGGAAGTGATTTGTATTACCTCTCTCAATTGATTACAACAACAACAACAACAACAAATTCAATCCCACCGGCGCAGTATGGGAGTGTAAAATATGACACAATCACCCTATCCTGTGATGCCCGGAGTAGAGACTCGCTTCCAACGAGACCTCCTAAGTGCAAGTGTGGTGAGAAAAAGAAGAGAGAGTAAAAGGCGTAAAAAGTCATGCGTGAAAGGTATAGGTAGCAAGGAAATAAACAAAGACGCACACACACAATAAAGCACAAACAAATGCATAAGAAACCCGCAAGAAAGAACCAAGCAAAGGCACAAAAGCAAAGGACAAACAAAAGGAACCAAGGCACCAACAAAGCACAAAAAGCAAGGAAAGAGATGCAAGAAAGGTATAGGTAAGCAAAAAAACAAAGCTAAAACACGCACACAAAACAACACAAACACAAACAACAAGGCAAGAAGAAAGAAACCAAGACAAAGGCACAAAAGCAAAGGACAAACAAAAGGGACCAAGGCACCAACAACACAAACCTAAGGACACACACAGTATAAAGCAGCAACACACGCAAAAACAAAGGCACATGCAAGGGGAAACACCTACACAAAGAAACAACGCACCGGCCTAAATCTATGGCAGAAAGCAAAGACGCTGAAACCAAACCCAAAAGCAAGGGCAGGGCAACAAAGAGACACCAAAAGCCTAGCCTCTAAAGAAGACAAAAGCCACCGAGCTCCTACCCTAAAAACAACCAAGATCTCTAATTCTATCTCCACGCCTTCCTATCTCAGATCATGTCCCCTGACAAGAGAAGCTCCTTCATGTCGAAGCTTAATTTACGCTCTTCCCACTCGAGCTTGGTCGCCCCTTCTTCTCACCATCCACTAGAGCTTCAACTCTTCTAATCAGGCTGTTAGTGGCCTTCTCCCGACATGCCCGAAACCTCAACCTTCCTTCTCTCATCTCTCGAGATTATATTCTCGACCTCAAGTTTGCTCAAACTCCATTCTGAATCATGTCCAAAATGTTTTGCCACAAGTCCATCTTAGCATTCTCGGCCCAAGCACCTCAACCCGTTTGCAAGTGCCTTGTGATGGGCCAACACTGCACTGCATAAAGAAGCCGGCCAACGCCACCTTTATAAAATTTTCCCTTAAGCTTAAAGGGGACGTTCCTATCACAAGTACTCCAAATGCACCCTGATCCGGGATGGCGAGACACGCCCTCGCCTATCCTCCACGATTTGTGAATCATCGATCCTGTGTATTTAAAGGACTCCTGGGTGGCAGGTGTGGTCACCAATACGAATATCTTCGCAGATGGCCTGTCTCATCGATCCTCCCAAAGTCACATCTCAGTATTGGACTTTCTACACGGCACGTTGTTTTCAGAGCCTCCTCCATTGCTCAAGTCTCGATGTTTAACCCTTCCGACCACTAACACAATGTCACTGCCAAAAAATCATGCTCCACGGATGCCCTCTTGGATCCCTAGAGATAACTCATCTAGGATCAAGCGCAGATAAGGACTAATGGCAGATCCCCGGTGTAGCCCGACCTCCACCGGGAAACTCCGAGACCCCCACGGTTGACCGAACACGGGTCCTAGCCCCCTCATACATATCCTTAATAATTCGTACAAATCTCCTTGGTGTACCCTTATCAATCACCGCTTCAAATCAACTCGCAGGTGGAACACTATCATACGCTTCTTTTCAAGGTCAAGGAACGCCTATATATGAGTCCTTTGTCTCTCTCTCAACTTCTCCATGAGACTTCTAAGAAGGTGAATAGCCTCAATCAGACCTTCCCGGCATAAAACCAAATTGGTTTCTCCGACACACCCTCCCCTTCCCCTCAACCTCTTCTCATAACTCTCCCAAAGCTTCATGGTGTGGCTAAGAAGCTTGATGCCCCTATAATTGCTACACACCCAGCATAACCCTTTGTTCTGTAAATGGGGATGACTTCACTGAGCTCCATTCTTCGGCATCTTATCGCCGCAAAGATCTTGTTGAAGAGGCAGTCACCAAGCTACACCCCTCAACACCCATACACCTCCAAGCTTCTATCGATTTGGTCCGGTCCTATCGCTTTGTTACTTCCCATCTTCTGTATAGCAACCTTCACTTCTGGTTGGTTAATCCTCGAATAGTAGCACTGTCGTAGGCTGTTCTCTTCATCCCCGCTACCTTCGTGAGTTCACGTTGAAAAGAGAGGCTTAAATACTCTCCCCATCTTCTCCTAATATCCTCCTCGTAAACAATGGTTTGACCCCTCATCTTTGATATATTTAACGCTTCCTAAATCCTCCTTCTTCTCTCTCGAGCTTTAGCAATCCTAAATATATCGTTAGGCCCCTCTTTCGAGTCCAATTTCTTATACAAATCTTCGTACGCCTTGTCCTTCGCTACACGCTTTTCGCTTTTAGCTACTTTATACTTCCTCAAGGGCGTAAATGTCATCTTGGTGGCCTTCTCGGCACAACAGTAGCTCCCTGAACCTAGATTGTTTTACAAAGAACTTTGGATTGCACTTCCTAAAACCACCACGACCTCTTGGGTTTTGGGACCTCGTTGCCCTCTAGTCACACCCAAAGGGCGCACAAGGTCCTTAATGATGCCGGCAAGCGAGTTCCACATCCGTCCGCTACTAGCGCATTGACAAGTCTTCGACCGCGTGAAAGACCCTCCGATACTTCTAAACGCCTCACCGCCTCACCGCATAAATTCTTCCAAAGTATCCTGCGCTCCGGCCTCCACTCTCCTCGGTGATTCTTCTAAAAGAGCATCCATCACTAACAATTTGTGTTGAGATGTGCATGCCTCCGGAAAACTCTACATTCCCTACAAGCTCGAGATCGATCTTCGAACCAACAGTAGTCGACCGGGTGTTGTGGCCCCACTCCTGATCAACATCTCTTTCTTCAAGTGGCGCTCACTACCACCAAGTCGCGGAGCGTAGCAAAGTCAAGAAGAATCGCACGCACTGTTCCTATCTCCAAAGCCATAACCTCCATGGACCCCCATGCACCCATCCATCGCCCAATATGGCCGTTCAAATCACCTCCTAAGATCGATCGGTCTGATCAAACTCTAACAAGATCATCAGCGAGTCCCATAAGCTCTTCTCCACTTCACTACGCCCACCCGTGCAGGTGCATAAGCGCATATTACATTAACGGTCTCCCCTTCAATAACCAAACTCTCTCAATTGATTGGTACACTCAAATTATGAGTGTTTTGACATTTATACCCTTACAGTTTGAAAATAAGTAAAAATGATATGAGGGTATAAATGTCAAGACACTTATATTTTGAGTGTACCAATCAATTATGGAAGTGTACAAATCAATTCCCTTACAGATACCATCAGGGTGAACTAGGCACTATCTTTACTATATGGAAGTTGTGTGTACAAGGAACCCTAAAACATTTGATTCGGGTTATGTTTTATTTCTAAGGTAGGATTTGAAAGCCGAGCACTGCCGCTTTGTGAACCCGCCGGCTACACCATTCCGCAAGGTTTCGTATGAAATTTAGCCGGAACCTCAGCTGCTACCCGTGATTCATGTGTCTTGTGTTTGTATTGTCCTTTTTTTTTTGCGATTCTAGAAGCGAACCAAGGAAAGAATAGCTAAATTGAAGGTGTACATTGCGTACAAAATACAAAAAAGAATTCTGGGTACTAGTGGTACCACTCCTGCCTAGTGTTGGGGTAGTGTTAGGTAGTATTGGGGTAGTTTTAAGTTAGAAGGTTTTTATTGGATAGAGGTGACGTGGCACCCTCAAGGTATTAGGGTAAGAATTCACCTCCCTCCTCCCAATGATTTAGTTAAATATTCCTTTCCATTCGTCTTGACTTTTCAAAGTATTAACCTTGAATATTTTTATTTGTGTTATATAACACTAGATACAAAATATATGAATAAAATAGGGGTTTAAATGTATTTTCATTGATATAACTTTAATCAAGTATTATATAACAAAAACAAAAGTATTTAAGGTCAAAGTTGGCAAAGAAAGACTTAAAAAAGTCAAACAGGACAGTTAATATGGGACGGATGTAGTATATAAAAAAGGCTAAAATGGATATGGGTCGAACAGATAAAAAGTCAAACAAAGCATACACATAATGAATACAACCTCCTACTATATCACTTCATTCTAAAAATTATATTGTTATTGCAATAACGTATTATTTGCAATCGTATTTAATGCAAAAAACTTTCTTAAAAAAAATGTACAGACTGATTCAGCCTGAACGATACCAAAAACTACCCAATTAAGCGTTTTACCGAATGCTCCGACCTGCCCAATATGCCACCTCTAATATTGAAAGTATTTTCTTTTGGTGGGATGGCGAGAATAAAGAAACGGTACCTCATTCCCAACATGGAATTCTTCCAAACAGATTGGACACTCACTACAATCAGTAGGTACGGCTATCAGCATGAGCTTTGGAAGTTCTTGAATGAGCGCCTCCACTGCTTCTCTTTAGTTTTTCAAATTATGAAGTTTTCAGTCAACATTTGGTAAGTCATACAAGTTAGCAGTAAACTCGAGAGATACAATTACTAATTACCTCGGCTTGAGTCAAGTAAAGTCCAGGATGATACGAACCCGCATCTTGGCCCATAACTTTCATCTCTTGACCAGCAGCATTTTCAAATGTTGACTAAAACCTGTTGAAAATCATCTTTTCAAGAACCGAAACACATACTATTAGTACTTTTTATGGTCAATTTTTATAAAATGCTAGTAATTCAATAGTGAAAATTATATGTCAAAAGGGTACCCCAAATTCAGATATAAGAATCCCTTGTTGAGTGCGTAGTGAGTGAGCTTGTTTTCTTCTTGACCACTAAAAGAAGATGTTGGGACTTAAACTAATGTTGGCAAGTTTGGCCACTTAATGAAGCACAAAATACAAACACTTGAAGCTGCAACTGATTGTATTTATAACAAAGCTATTGGTACAAGTTAAAGTAACACTTGTATATGTGTTTGACCTGGTAATATGGCTAGTGGTTGAATTGGTTTCAAATTGAGCCAATAACCTCCCATTATCTCCTTTAATCTTGGGAGTGAATTCTTATCACGTACATATTATATTTGCTATAAAAGGAGATAGCAAGTAGTGCATGAAATAGACAGAGAAAAACCTCCATTTCCACTCAAATACATAGCTTTGTTCTCGTCAGTTATTATCTATTCTGCTGCCACCATTGTGTTGTAATCGTAAGTTGTTGCTACTTAACGATTACGTGTGTAGAACTGTATTAATCCTGGGTGCTTAGGCTTAGTGACTCGAGCAACAAACGGAGTGCCGAAAGTACTTAAAAGGACAGGGAATTTCTTCCCGTACGGTTCAGTTTGTTACGGTTTTGATAGGTTCGAAGATGATGATGATGATGATGTTTAATTCCGTGTTTGTTGCTGCTCTAATGATGCTGCTCTTTTATGTTGCTGTGGTGTTTCTTTATGAATTTCTCATGTTCGAGCACGGGTTTGATGATGTTCGGACAATGACACTTTTATATGTTGCTGTTTTATTTGGGTTTGAGTTTTGTAGTTATGAGTGGGGTTTCAATGCTGCTCTATGTAGTATTGTGTTTCTATTATGGATCATTATAATGTCATCGAGGTATTCATCTTGTCCTGATGCTATATTGTCACTTTTATTTGACTTGTTAATAACCTACTGTTATGGAATAATACCCTTATACAACATTCTTTTAAGTTCTTTTGTTCCAAACAAAAGGTTTACATGTTATGGTCTAGTAAAGGCATGGAGTTTTAGGAAGAAAACTCGGAAATGCGGACCATTTAGACTCCACAAATTAAAAAACTGAAACCAAAACCAGTTGTTGGTAAGATATCCATGATAGCTCAAATCACGGACGCCGCGATGGATGGTATCTTGATTCAGGAGCCACTATTCACGTAGTGGGATCAAGAAATAGTTTTACAACCTATCGAGCGGTAACCGGTAGGCAAGTCATGATGGCAAATCGTGATAGAGTCGATGTTTGCGGTGTAGGAACGGTACAAATGAAGTTCACATCGGGTAAAACCGTGACTCTTCATAATGTGTTTCATGTTCCTACAATATCCAAGAGTCTACTTTGGTAAACTTGACCGAACATGGTTTCAAAATCGCCATTGAGTCAAGGAAGGTTGTAATCACTAGACGTGGCCTTTTTGTGGGAAAAGGATACTACCAAGAAGGGATGTATCGACTAAATGTGGAAAACGAGCCCCTCAAAAATGTATCAGAAAGTAATAGTATAGTTAGTTCTATTGCTAGCAATCATATTTCAAATGTTTCTTTAAGAAGTAATTTTGATTCTATTGTTCATGAAATTAATCACATATCCGTTGTTTCTTCCGTATGTTCTATTTCTTTATGGCATAAACGTTTAGCACATATAAATTTTAAAAATATTGAAAAGATGAAACACAACGGATTAATTAAATTTCAAAACAAAAATTTCGAAAAGTGTGAAACATGTTTAAAATCAAAGTTTGTAAAGAAACCTTTTCCATCAGTTAAACGTGATACTGGATTGTTAGATTTGATACATTCGGATATTTGTGAATTGAATGGAATACTTACTCGAGGAGGTAAGAGGTATTTCATTACATTTTGCGATGATTCAAGTCGGTTCTTATATGTATATTTATTGCGATCAAAAGACGAAGCTTTTGATTCATTTAAAATATACAAAGCGGAGGTTGAGAATCAACTTGGGAAAAGGATTAAAATCCTACGATCCGACCGGGGAGGAGAATATTTTACGCTGAGAGTTTGACACATATTCTGAAGAGAATGGCATTATACATGAGCGTACCTCTCCGTATACACCACAACAAAACGGTTTAGCAGAAAGGAAAAACCGAACCCTAGTAGAGATGGTTAACTGTATGTTAAACCAATCTGGGTTACCCAATTTGAGAGTTTGGGGATGTTTAGCCTATTATCAGACACCAGATCCGAAAAGATCTAAGCTAGGAGCTCGTGGTATTAAAAGTGTGTTTGTTGGATACGCAAAAAATAGCAAAGCTTATAGACTTTTAGATGATAATTCAGGTGTTATCA
The DNA here is from genome assembly GCA_910596185.1 of Chrysanthemum makinoi. Taxonomy (NCBI): domain Eukaryota; kingdom Viridiplantae; phylum Streptophyta; class Magnoliopsida; order Asterales; family Asteraceae; genus Chrysanthemum; species Chrysanthemum makinoi. The sequence continues at coordinate 339,880,648 of OU343224.1, forward strand.
TAGAATCCAGAGATGTGGATTTCTTTGAAGATAAATTTTCGAAAGATGTCGAAAACCCTCGTGTAAGTCTAGTTCCTACTTCTACTAGTTCGTCTCGTGTAGAAATCTCTACAGAGATTAATGAACCAAGGAGTAGTAACGAACTAGAAAAGAGAAGACCTGGGACCGATTCTTACTTGGTCGAAAGGACTCAAAAGAAAGTGAAAAAAGAGGTCATTTTCTTGATTAATGTCGATGACGACCCTAAGACTTTCTCTGAAGCCATGTCATCTCGAGATGCTCCTCTTTGGAAGGAGGCTATAAATGATGAGATGGATTCTATATTTGTAATAGACTTGGGAATTAGCAGAACTTCCTAAGGGCGTGAAAGCCATAGGATCCAAATGGGTATATAAGAAGAAGCTTAACCTGACGGATCAATTTTCGCCTTTAAAGCAAGATTAGTTGCCAAAGGTTTCAGACAAAGAGAGGTAGATTATTTCGACACGATGCCCCTCGCTAGGATTAGTTCTATAAGAACACTCATAGCGATATCTGCTATTAAAGGTTTGTAAATTCATCAAATGGATGTGAGACAACCTTTTAAACGTTACTTACACGAGGAGGTTTACATGAAACAACCCGGTTTTGTGATACAAGGCAGGAAAACAAAGTGTGTAGACTTGTTAAGTCCTTATACGGGTTGAAACAAGCTCCAAAGCAGTGGCATGAGAAGTTTGACACTACAAGTTATTTCTTTCGGTTTAAGCACAATAGTGCGTGATAGGTGTATTTATACCAAAACCACGAAAGATTATCGGTAAGGGTTTGTCTTTATGTTGATCATTAGCACAACTCTAGATGGTATTTCCGAAACAAAGTCTTACTTATCCTCGAACTTTAAGATGAAAGATCTTGGTGAAGTAGACACCATTTTGGGAATTAAAGTGAGAAGAACAAAAGATCAAATTTCTCTTAGTCAGTCTCATTATATCGAGAAGATACTGACTAAGTTTCAACACTTGGACATAAAGGAATCAAATATTCCTTTTGAACCAAGTGTGCATCTTGAGAAGAATTCTGGTAGAGACGTGGCTCAACTAGAATATGCAAGTGCTATTGGTTGTTTGATGTATGCTACACATTGTACTAGGCCGACATTGTCAGTAAGTTAAGTCAATACACAAGTAATCCAGCAATCAACACCGAGAGCAAGGTCTAAAGTACTAGGGTATGAAAAGGACTAGTGCTTTGAACTTGACATACACGCATACCCGGGTTTTGGAAGTGGTGATGCAAGTTGGGTGAATCACACGTGATTCTAAATCCATGAGCGGGTGGATTTATACTCTTGTAGAGGAGCTGCTCTTGGGTGAGCAAGAAACAAACTTGTATTTCTCATTCCACTATGGAAGCTGAGTTTATTGCTCGTCCGCAGCAGCAAGAGGCCGAGTGGATGCGGATCTGCTGTGGATATCCAACTGCGGTCCCCATGCCTTCGATTCCCATGTACTGTGACAGTCAAGCTACTTTGTCTAAAGCTTATAACTCTGTGTACAATGGGAAGTCGAGACATATTCGTCTTCGACACAACTATGTGAGACAAGTGATAGAGAATGGTACCATTAGTGTTGTTTATGTCAAGTCGCAACTGGCAGATCCACTAACTAAGCCTCTGACGAGAGACTTAGTGAGTGTTACTAAAAGAGACATGGGTCTGAAACCATAAGTGAATCGGTTAGTGATGGTAACCCGACTTGAATTTAGAGCTCCTATTTCCAAGTTTAATGGGTAATAACAAGTCACTAGTCGATAGAAGGTACTATCAAATATTTGATCCATGTAGTAGAGATAGTACGGCGTTGCCGAGAATCAGGATGAGGATATTCACTTAACAAAGCTTTAGAGGCGTCTTAGCAACGAATACGTTATAGAAGTTTTGCCTATATGACTTAGAGGTGGTGCCGCCTTGAATATAGAGTTTATGGTTTCTCTCTTAGAGAGTCATGAATCGTGATTGCCGCATGGCCATATTCGCTCAGTGAGAACACTTTGGTTACGATGGGAAGTGTGTATAAGTATGTACATAAGATTATAAAGGTTTGTCGTTTAATCTTCGGACACCATTGAATCAATTTTATTTGCATACTTAGAGTAAATGGGGTTTAATCTTCGTGACACCACCGTGACACAACCTATCAGAGTAGCAGAAACTTACCAACATGGCGGGGGATTGTTGGGACTTAAACTAATGTTGGCAAGTTTGGCCACTTAATGAAGCACAAAATACAAACACTTGAAGCTGCAACTGATTGTATTTATAACAAAGCTATTGGTACAAGTTAAAGTAACACTTGTATATGTGTTTGACCTGGTAATATGGCTAGTGGTTGAATTGGTTTCAAATTGAGCCAATAACCTCCCATTATCTCCTTTAATCTTGGGAGTGAATTCTTATCACGTACATATTATATTTGCTATAAAAGGAGATAGCAAGTAGTGCATGAAATAGACAGAGAAAAACCTCCATTTCCACTCAAATACATAGCTTTGTTCTCGTCAGTTATTATCTATTCTGCTGCCACCATTGTGTTGTAATCGTAAGTTGTTGCTACTTAACGATTACGTGTGTAGAACTGTATTAATCCTGGGTGCTTAGGCTTAGTGACTCGAGCAACAAACGGAGTGCCGAAAGTACTTAAAAGGACAGGGAATTTCTTCCCGTACGGTTCAGTTTGTTACGGTTTTGATAGGTTCGAAGATGATGATGATGATGTTTAATTACGTGTTTGTTGCTGCTCTAATGATGTCGCTTTATATGTTGCCGTGGTGTTTCTTTATGAATTCTCATGTTCGAGCACGGGTTTGATGATGTTCGACAATGACACTTTATATGTTGCTGTTTTATTTGGGTTTGAGTTTTGTAGTTATGAGTGGGGTTTCAATGCTGCTCTATGTAGTATTGTGTTTCTATTATGGATCATTATAATGTCATCGAGGTATTCATCTTGTCCTGATGCTATATTGTCACTTTTATTTGACTTGTTAATAACCTACTGTTATGGAATAATACCCTTATACAACAGAAGATACGTTGAATTGTTAGAGGTTAAGCAACTTTCAAGAATGCTTTCAAACACTTTGAGGTATGATATGATACCGTTTTCATGGAAATTGCAGCAAGGGAGAAGAGTCCAGAGTAGCTGAAAAGCAACCATATAAGGAAACCCCATTTCTAACCATCTTCAGGCAACTGCGATAATTTACTTTGTAAAAATTCTTGCTCACACCTTTTCTTTTGTTGTATTAAAAGAAACATACACTAACATTGGCAAATACAATATAATCGAGGAATGAGACACATACACAGTCTCTTGAGGTAGTCAACCATAGAGAGCCAATAACGGTCCATGCCCAGAGAAAAGGATAGAGCAACACACAGAGAATGAATAGAACCACCATTCTTCCACAAAAACGAGTATATCTCTGCTGCGGGCCAAAATCCCTATATGTCATTTGAGATAGCAAATTTGAGACAACTGTTAGTAAACTCCCTGGTAACTTTGTAAACATAGCTTACTTGGAAGCCTATGAACTCATGTTAGACGGCGTATAACTTAGACTACAAAAATTGCTCCTCACAATTAAGGAGTCCAAATATGTCCGTTCTACTCAAGACAAAAACTAGACGCATTAGGGCTTTGCGGGCTATAATACTGATTATTTTACACCATGAAAACTTCATATTTGCCGACTAAGCACACTAATGGTTTATTTCTTCTATAGCCAAAGCGCTTGCCTACTAAAGGAGTGTATGGCATTGCATTTTGAAAGTAATTATGTGATTTGGAGCAATCAAGCTGAGATAATCAACTTTAACAATAGGGGCTGGAGGAGTTGGCTTTTGGATGTGTTTCTGGTGATTGAAGTTGAAATAATCAAACAAGTTGAAAACAAATAACCATCTTGTTAAAAGAATCGAAATTAATAGTACTTGTTATCCTTCGTGATTCACGATCATAGCGATTGTTGTTTTGTTGTTTTGGTGCCGTAGCGATTCCACAATTAGTGAGGATAGTTAATTCCACAATTAGTGAGTTAGTGAGGATAGTTAATAGTGATAAGATTAGTATACTACCCTTTATGTTTTACAAATAATAACCTAATCTTTTAATTAATTACATTAATGGCACAAGTCATCTCATCCATTGATTAAATGATCTAACGGTTAAGAGGGGGTTCTCGCAGTTCTCGCACTTAAAAGGGTTCTGAAAATAAAGTTACACTAATTAGTGATACTATATTTGCATGGTGTGTGCTTGGTGGTTATGTGGGGTGTGTGGAGATGGTGAAACAACATTCTAAAATATGTCACGCGCCAAGCTCGAGCTAAAAGCATAAGGTTTACAACGAGCTCAAGCCTTACAAACTTAAATGAGCTCGAGTTTGGCAGGCCTAGGTTCGACTCGACTCGTTTATACCCTTGTTTGGTTATATGCATAACCATTTGTTTTTTAATAACGTTTTTACTTTTTCTATTAAATTCCTAATGGACTTAACTCCTAAATACAAGTAGTTAAGATTGTTATTTTCGTAAACCGATCTGAATAAGCCTTATTCGGGTCGGGTTAATCAGGGCTTGGGGACGAAAAAACTTACCCATACCCGACCCTAATAAGGTGCGGGTTATTCGGGTGCAGGTTAATTGTGTTTGGGTTAATCGGGTACGGATTAACCCAATTAATCCAAAGTATAATAAAAAAATTAACAAAAAGGTAAAATTTTATAAAAAAACAAAGGAAATATATGAAAAAAATTAAAAAAATCCTCTTATGTGAGTTATTTATGTTAACCCGAAACTAGAATAAGCTTTAAACTATCACCCAAAAGGCCGAAACCCTACCTAATAAGAGTTCGGGTTATTTGATTAACACGACCCGAATAAGCTTATATGGATACACGTTGAATCGGGTTATGCATGTGTTTTTGACAGCGTTACAAGTAGTCTAGCAAAAATTTCACTTAGCTAAATTAAAAGGTATCATACTCCACCTTTTGATAATTCAAGATAGAAATGCACAAAAAACCGGTTCATGAACCGAATCCCAAAAAAACCGAAACTGGTTTTTCCAAAAACCGGTTTAGGGAAAACCAGTTTCCATTGAACCGAACCGGCGGTTTTATAACCGGTTATAGTTTTTTTGGTTGGGCGGTTTTAAAACCGGTCCAGTCAAGAAAACCGATTTCTGAAACCGGTTTTTCGACATGCATTTTGACAGCTTTTTTTGAAAGTTTTTTGTCCCATTTTGACAGCTTTTGGCAGCCCTTATGACAAAGATTGAATAGCTAAAAAAATCAACTTTTTTCCAAACCAAAAAAATCATATTTTGACCACTTATTTTTCCAATTTTGAAACTTTTTTTTTTTTTACTAAAAAATCAACTTTTGAATACCCTATTGTAGTATATAAGTGTGTTAAGTGATGAGGTTAAATTACACTTTCAAAAAACACAAAAACAATCTCTAAAAACGCAAAAAACTCTCTCAAAAAATGGCATCTGAGCAATCTCAAACTCAATATTCCGTTGGCGGTTCTTCACCCAATCTCACAGCGGCTTCTATCTTATCGATGACTAGAAACCCAAAAATTTGGGTAAACTTCGATTTGTGTTCGATGTCGGACAATTCGAAAAGAGTGAGATGTAAGCAATGTAGGGGTTTTTTTAGACATGACTCGAATAGTAGGTTGAAAAATCATATGAGGAAAATTTGTCCCATTGTTAAATCGGTGTCGGGTTCTAGTCAAACAACAATGGGGGTTGATGGATCGTTTTTTGTATACGAGGCGGATCGGGTTCGTGAAAAATTTGTGATTCAAGAAACCTTGCCTTTTGACTATTTCGACAATAAGCGAATGACCTCGCTTATCCAAGATATGTTTCAACCTCGATATACTCATGTAAGTTGAATGACTCTTAGACGTGATTGTATAAAAAAGTGGAAAATGGCTAAAGAAGAAATGATTTTAGGATTTCAAGCGTTAGCAACCGGTGTAAATTTAACGTATGATGTTTGGACGGCTCCATCCGGTTCACCATATGTGTATCTTTGTGTTACCGCTCATTGGGTAAATCCCAAAATGTGGGTAATGACGAAGCGTACGATTGTATTTCAATTGTTTGGATACCCCCATACCGGCAATAATCTTATCTTACTTTAGAACTAAAATACAAACCGATTTGCAATGGTTATTATTTGGGTTTGTTCGATGATGACCCAAGCTATGCTTCTAGATAAGTTGATCGCTTTAGCCGTGCTTTTGAAAATATGCTTCAAATTTATTTAACTAAATATGGCTCAAGTTTTTCACATATCCATAATATGCATCAAGAGGTGGGTTCGAGTTCTCATGGCGAGCTCGGAAGGTACCAAGGATCCGATTTCTTGTCTCAAATGACCATCGAAGAGTTTCAAAGTTTGGATATTTTGGGTTGGTGGAAAGAAAGGGAATCCCAATTTCCGGTTCTAGCCGCCATGGCCCGCGACCTACTAACGGTCCAAGCAAGTACGGTAGCTTCGGAATCCGCCTTTTCGACTAGTGCGAGGGTTATATCTCCGAGAAGATCAAAACTCACTCTGGTGTAGGTAGAAACTTGCATTTGTTTGAAAGAGTACCTCGATGGCATTGAAAGGATTCAACATACATCACCACTCGAAGGCAAATTGGAACGGCTGAGAAGAAATACACTTGAAAGAAATATCGACTGGTATAGCCTTACCTCCTGACGAAGACGAATAGTTCAAGACGTTATTTTTATGTTATTCGTTTAATGTTATTCAAGAAGACGATGTTTAGTTTTATGTATTTCGTATTTCCGTTTATGAATGCAAGAAACAATTGGATGTTTGATGTTTAAATATGTTTAGTGTTCGTGTTTTATTATATACTTAGTTAAAAAAAACTGCATTTATATATAGTCTATTAGTCCAAAAAAAATTGCACTTATTATATTTAGTTCGATAACAAAATAATAATAATAAAATTTAAAAAAAATACGGTTTTTGGAACCGGTTTAAACCGGTCACTACCAGTTTGGGTTTTCTTTGTCAAAAACCGGTTTGAGTCAAAACCATTGTTTGACCAGTTGACTCAAACCGAGCATAATAGATAGACCGCGTACTGGACCTAACTGGTTCGAACCGGACTGGTACTCGATCCGGTTTGGTCTGATTTTACTCAAAACTTGTCAATATGCTTTGTTCGTATGGTCCGGTTTTTACACCATAATCAGCCGCCCCTACTTGTTTAGTTTATTCTAAATGCAACCGGTCACTTTCTTTTTTGATATTCCGGTTCCGTCCAAGTTAACCCATTTCCAAACACCCTCTTTTGCTCTTTATAATAGGAGTACATTGCAAAAATCGTCCTTGTGGTTTGGCCAAATTGCACGTTTCGTCCTAGTGGTTCATTAAGTGCAAATATCGTCTGGATTTGGGACTGTTACGTGCACTTTTGGTCCTCCATTTTTGCAAAAACCGTCCTTGTGGTTTGCCAAATTTCACTGTTGAAGGACTAAAAGTGCACGTAACAGTGCCAAATCCAGACGATATTTGCACTTAATGAACCACAAGGACGAAACGTGTAATTTGACAAAAACCATGACGATATTTGCAATTTACTCTTATAATAGCAAGCTAGCAACCCAAACATCACTAAATCCAAAACCCAGTCACCCAAAACCCAAACATCATCAAATCAAATGAACAACTACACCAACAACGGAAGAGCAAAGCCTCTAGCCGGAGAACAAGAAGACGACGACGATGACGACAACAACAACGAACGAGACTTAGAAGCTTGGGAACGAGCTTACGCTGAAGACAGATCCTGGGAGTCTTTACAAGAAGATGAATCTGGTCTCCTTCGTCCTATTGATAATCAATCCTTACATCATGCTCAGTATCGCAGGCGTCTTCGCTCTTTATCTTCCACCGATGCTTCTTCCCGTATCCAGAAAGGACTTATTCGTTATCTTATTCTTGTTATTGATTTCTCTAAGGTTTATACTTATATACTAATCCTCCCTTTTTAGGGTTTTTATAACTAGTGTACTAATTTTATTATTGTGATGATTCAACATTGCTAACTCATTTAAAAAAGCATTATAAAAACATCATTGTATCCAAATGCAACATACTGTCACTAAATTGTCCTTGTATTTAACAAACTATTTTTTATAACCATTTTTTGTAACAAGCTTTTATTCCATTACCAATGTACCTAGTGACCTTTTATAACAGGTAAATGATGATGTGGCGTGCCGCCACATCATAAAAAGCTGAGTTTTTACCTGCTATAGAAGGTCACTTGCGTACATTAGTAACCGAATAAAAGCTTGTTACAAAAAATGGTTATAAATAATTGTTTGTTATGTACAACGACAATTTAGCGAAAGTATGTTAAATTTGGGTACAATGATGCTTGTTTCGGCTAATAAAGCCAGCTTATGGCTTATTTGGTTTTGGGCTTATGTTTCATAAGCTCACTTTTTATGGCTTATTTTGAAACTTGTGAGATCGTATAAACTTATAATGACATGATAAGCTTATATAAGCCGGAAAATCTCAAAATAAGCCACAAAGAGTGAGCTTATGAAGCATAAGCCAGCTATATAAGCCGAAACAAACACCCACTTATAATGCTTTTAAATGAGCTAGCGATGTGTAATGTTAGCATCATTGAACGGATCAAGTATTAGTTAAAATTGTTACTTAAATGTTAAAAACTCATAGAATACCATTAAACGGTAATGTGTAGGCAGCTGGAGAAATGGATTTACGTCCGAGCAGAATGATGGTGGTTGCTAAACAAGTAGAAGCTTTCGTAAGGGAGTTCTTTGACCAGAACCCATTAAGTCAAATTGGTCTAGTGACTATAAAAGACGGGCTTGCACATTGTTTAACTGATCTAGGTGGCAGTCCCGAGGCTCATATCAAGGCCTTAATGGGAAAACTGGGGTGTTCAGGTGAAGCGTCACTTCAGAATGCGTTAGAACTTGTACATGAACAGCTTAATCAGATCCCGTCATATGGTCATCGGGAGGTTATTATATTGTATTCGGCTTTGAGTACTTGTGATCCGGGAGATGTAATGGAGACTATTCAGAAATGCAAGAAAGACAAGATTAGGTGTTCGGTTATTGGTCTCTCTGCGGAACTTTATATTTGCAAATACTTATGCCAAGAAACTGGAGGGTTATACTCTGTCGCGTTAGATGAGGTCAGTTCAATATTGTTAGTGCCGAACAGGGCAAATTGTATAATAACGTAACATATTTTGGTCGGGTAACGGGACCAGAACAGACCAAAATATGTTACATTTTTATGCGTTTTGCCCCATCTAAAATATGAATACAAACTTATTCGGCTTTTAAATTACTTTACAGGCACATTTAAAAGAGCTAATACTCGAGCATGCACCACCGCCTCCAGCCATAGCTGAATTTGCTATAGCTAATCTAATAAGAATGGGATTTCCACAAAGAGCTGCAGAGGGAGTTATATCGATATGTTCGTGTCATAAAGAAGCTAAATTTGGTGGAGGGTATACTTGTCCAAGATGCAAAGCGCGTGTCTGTGAGTTACCTACTGAGTGTCGTATTTGTGGGTTAACACTTGTTTCTTCTCCACATTTGGCAAGATCGTATCACCATCTGTCCCAGTAACACCCTTTGAAGATGTTGATCCTATAATTGTACTGAATCAACGTAAGCGCCCAAAGAATTGTTTCGGTTGCCAACAGAGTCTCTTGAATCCTGGTTAGCATTATGCTTTTAAACTTTGTGCTATTTGCCTAGATATTAGATTATACCGAGTATATAGGAAAATCACCAAGCTTACCCTCTTTAGTTGGCTTAACACCATTTTGACCATTTGTTTTAGTTATTACCATTATGACCTCTTATTCTCGATATGTGGCACTTTTTGGTTGCGAAAACCAATTTTTGTCGGAAAAATAATCATTCGCAGTTCACTCTATAGAAATAAATTGTCGACTATAAAGGTGTTTCGCAACACGTGTCAGGAAATAGAGGGTCAGACAGGTAAAAATTAAAAAAAAAATGTCAAAATGGTGTAAGTACCATCTAAATAGGGTTACTATGGTAATTTTCCTTGATTTATATTGGGCTTACACTGGTTTAATGATGTGTTGTAGGAAACATGCCAGGACGTTGTGTCACGTGCCCAAAGTGCAAACAGTTCTTTTGCCTCGATTGTGACATATACATTCATGAGAGCTTGCATAACTGCCCGGGTTGTGAAAGCTTAAAAGACTCCAAATCAGTTGGTTAGTTGAAGAGCAGAAAGGTTCAAATTGGTCATGTTTGTTGGCAGTTTTGATAAAGAGCTGCTTTTTTCTTTTTTTTGTTTATTTCTTTGGCTGAAAGATTTTGCCGAGTTTTAGTAGGTAATTTTTTTTAGAGCAAGACAGGTAGAGTTATGACTAGTACACCAATGGTTCGATGCTTGGCCTTGTTTTACTTTGTTTTTAGAGTTACATGTTAGTAATGACACAAAGTAACAAGAAACAAACTTCAACTTTGATGTTTTGTTTAAAGCAGACAGCAGCGATGCTTAAGTGAGAACCAGCTATATTTGTTAGTGTTATTACATGTTACATATGAAGAAACGTCAACTCAAAATCAACAGCTACGCAAGCAGGCAACATTTATTATTACATCAAGCATATCATATGGAAAACAATAATACTGTAGCTGTATCAAATGACAAAAACAATATGCATATTATTGCAATAGATAACTGATCTAAGAACATAAACTTTTAATTATTTATATGTAAATAAAAGTTAAATCTGAGCGAATGACATTTACAAGTTATTGCTACCAGAATGCTATACGACCAAATATGGATCTCTTGTACTGGATCCGACATAAAGAATCTATACCGGCCCTGTTTTACAAAAGCACCATAACATTAGCAACGGATATTATAAAAATAAGCTTAAGCTACCAAAAATTCCACAAAAACTCACCACTCTAACGAGGGTTAACAGAGTTTCTGGGCTAGGATCTACCTAGTACCTACTGTTCGTCTAGAAGGCAAAATTGCTCAGCTTTCAACTGATATAACATGGAAGAAAATAATTAACAAGCAGCAATGGCGAGGAACTTTTCTTAAAAGCTTTATCTCTCTTCTTCAGAGTCTGATTCAATAGATAGATACAATCTTGGTCTTACTGAACGCTTTTGGCGAGGAAACGAGAAAGGGTCATCAGATCTTTCTCTGCTGGTCTTATCATGTTTACTGCCATTCATTTCGAAAAACAAAGAAGCTGCAGCGGATGCATCAGGGAAAGAATTAGCTGAAAGAATATATAATTCAATAAGAAGAAATTATTAACAAAGAACTACAATAATTAGGGTATGTTTATAAGAAGCAAATGCAAGCACATTTCCTGATTTTTTTAAACACATAATCACCTACAGAAGCAGTGCCAAAAACCTCTTAAGTCAGGTAGAAACATGCTATTTCAACTAATCATAATAGCTTAATATAACATTTCGTGGAGTCTAAACCCAATAGTCTTAACATTTTGGCTTGCAAAAGCAATTAAAATTTATAAAGATAGAAGTGGTTAGCAACCAGATCTCCACATTTTAACAATAAAAACAATCAAATACTTGGACACAACTACCGAAAATCACCAGCTATTTCCGATATTTTCTCAAACACAATCATTATTCACTATTTTCATTGGTTATTCAACCGAAAAAAAGTGGAGATTTTATTATTTATGTCTGAAGAATACCATTATTTTCTACAAACCAGTTGTTAACGACAGACCTAAGGGCTGCTGTTAGCATTAATCAAAATAAAATAGCTAAAAGGGAAGGTACCGGTATCTGCAAACGGACCCAAGTCACCATCTTTACATAGCGGTGGTTGATTCGAGTTTAACCCATTTGTTGTGGCAGGTTTACAATTATCCTCACTAGTGCCACCGCCACCTAAGCTGAGGGATATCCAATCATTATCACCATTCAGACCGTTCGACGCAGCTGGCTGATTTCTTGACTCCGCCTGCTCAGCCGTTTCTGATGGTCTTGTGGGAAGAAAGAGCTGAAGTGATGGATCATCGTGTCCGAAAGCTAACGGGTTATCAACCAACCCATCATTAATGTCAAGATTAGATTGATAGAGTGAAGAATCATGAACTGGTGGTGCAGAATGCATTCCAATCTCATCTGTCAACAATGTGAAATCATCCATGGATGTGGGACCACCAAGTCCATGATGAACATTCTCATCTGAACCAAATAACTGAAAGGTAGGCCCCATCTGACTTGTAGAGGGTAAAGACCAAAAGGTTGGTACTCCAAAATCATCATCGTTAGTATTAAAAAGACCTAAACATGAACTCCCGCCAGCAATTAAGGCAGGATCTTCAGTGCGTGTATAAGTAGAAAACGCAGCTCTGTCACCAACATCTTCAATACAATTTTTACTATAGACAGGTTCAGATGACATTAGATTTTCAGTCTCGTCTTCTGAATCACTAAGAACAATAATGTCAGCATCTGCAACCGTCGGATCCATGTTTGGTGAAAGTGAACCAAAATCAGCTCCATTGGTGGTAGAATGACCAAAATGCCCACCACCATTCTGATTAATACTAGGATCTTCCCCGTCTCTACCACTGCCAGTAGCACTGCTGCTCATAGGAATTTCATTATTCCCGATATTCCCATTATTCACAAACTTTTCAGCTTTGCTGACTTCCCAAATTCCGTTGCTGTTTTTCTTTATGCCGAGTTTTAAACCTGTGTTATGACCTTCAGCACCACCTTCCAGTTTGACCTGCTTTGGTACTTCTAGCTTGGGTTTCGACTCCACTTCCACTGGAACACAGAGAGTACCATTGGGTTTGTGCCACTCTCCAAGTTCCCCTAAACTTTTTTGGCCTTTTTCTATTTTCACGCGCCAAGAACCATCTGGTTTCACCTCAATCTCTGTTACATCCTCTCCACAGTTCCGCATCTATAAGGGAAATTTTATTGGCGAAGAATTAGAATAGAACCAATCAGCATATCCTCGACGAATCAAAATAATCAAAAATGAAAACACGTCCAATACCTTTGTTGTGATACGAGTAAAATATGGATCAATAATGACATTCTCTAATGCGTAATTCTTGAGACAGATAGGGCATTGCCACTGCAGGTAACCCAAGAAAAGATACTGAATAAAGGGTTGTAAATGGCACAAATAAACATATTGTTGTGTATAAAGCTTGCCTTTCGAGACCGTTGGTTCATTTGCACAAATACTTCAAGATCAAAACAGCCCATGTGAGCACAAGGCTTAAATCTTCCAGCAATTTTCATTCTTGAACCACTCATCTGTAGCATAAAACACAAAGCTTATGTATACAATAACAAAAATAGATCAGCTGCAAATGTTTTGAATGTTTGGAAAATGTGTTACTTACAGGACACCGAAGATTAACCGGTATAGAATCAGACACAACCTCCAGATCACTGTCACTATCTGCATTTTCTGTAGCAGGCCCACCACCGACGCAGCGACAAACACGTGCAACAGCATCTTCAAATCTCTCACCGTCAGATTCTTTGGGAATGAGGTTAAGAATCTTTTGGGGTTATCATGCAACAATCAATATCCGAATAACCATTATTATTTAGGAAGGTGAGTAACATCTTTTTCTTTTTATAAATTAAAAGATATATGATTCAAATCACTCAATAAAAAGTCAATCATTACAACAAAAGTCTCACCTGTTGAAATGTGCGCCGTCTCGCTATTCTGACACCCAAACAGAACACACGAGCATCACAGCCTGCCAATGAAATTTTATTACTTCCATCACGGGTGCATGGCGTGATCTGAAATCAAAAAAGAGAGAACTAAGATCACTCCTCAGAAAATATCATCAATTAAAGTAATAACTTCTGAAATCATATGTTTTTTATCAGAATGCCAACCACATAATTACAGATACGTCAAGAAGCAAGCATGCATAGATGCTTCTGAGTAGCGCGCACCAAAACTGTGGCATGGCACTAGAGCATAGTTCAATGGAAAATGCTCGATGCATGAGTTGAAACTTACAATTGGACCATCATCACGGCCATTGGCTCCAAGCAGTTGAGAGCCAGGTCTATTGATTGCTCGCACAGGCATGCCTGTCAAAGTAACAAAGACAATTGAAGAGGCTCATGATGGAGATCATACTCAAACCAAAAAAAAAAAGATGAAAACTAGTTCTTTTGATACGAGTATAACGCGAGTAAATAGAAGCAGACACAACATACCATTGACTTGTAAGTCTGCATACTGCGGCCATTGCATCCTAAAAGAAACCTTGTCATTAAGGAGCATACACCAGGCCTGTTATTTAAGATTAGGCATTTATCATCAACATGTTATGATTGACTAATCTAAGATAGGTAATTGCACAAGCATGTAAATAAAGCCGACCTGAAGTTCGAACTCTGGTTTCGCCAACATCTCCCTTTCCAATTTTGTAAGTTGAAAAGTCTTTTCAACACTCTGCACTGGGTTTGCACTGAAATTTATTTTTAATTGTGTTAACAGCAGCAAACTCACATAACCATGCGAGACCACGGCATATACATGCAAATTAAAGAACCACAGCCATATAGCATAACATGACTACTAGCATCTGCCAAAATTACCTCCAAAAAAATGGAAAAGTAAATTTGCTTTTTTTTTTTTTTTGAAAGACCATACAACCAAAAAAAAAAGACTATTTCCTAAAAAATCAAATTTCTACCCGCACCTTCAATCTATAAAAAGAATAATATATAGACTCACCCATCTGTAAGGGCACTTGCAATAGTCAGCTTCACAGGATATACAGGATGTCCAACGCTTACCCAATACCTGCACGCTCAAACCCAATTGTATAAATGTACATCGACTGCCAGCTTTTATTAAGCAGCTCTAATCAAAACATTACTCGGCTATACAGAAAACTTGTTTTATTAAGGTACTTACGGATCTGCACGAGTAAGCCTACAGAGTTCACAATAGAAAGTTGGGGGAGGTATGGGTAGAAGACTCTCCATTGGCTTCTCTGGAATAATAACACAACTGAGATGCTGCCATACGTTGCATTTTTTATCTTCACACTAAGGACACACAGAGAGACAAGTAGATCCATCAGTATGAGAAAAACCTTATTTCATCATTTTAATAGCATTAAAACATCGTGAATATAAGAAACATATAGGGGAGAACCTTTATCATTGAATCTGCTTTCGATGTACTTCCACAAAGACAACGAACTTTATCTTTCTGCAAAGTATCCACAACTTCCTCTTTTAATGTTGTATTTATACCGACATTTGAAACGCTTTGACCTTTTGATGCCAAGTCAGTTGCCCCTGGGGCTTGCAACTTTCTGGGGACAAGGGAAATAAGGAAATGTCAAGATAAAAATGAGCAGGCAACGTATATTGGAACACTGCAAGGCAACTATTTACATTTTATAAAGCAGATAACAAAAAGGATATACACCTGTAATGGTCATCGACTAGTTTTACCACCTCTTCCTTCCTAACAGCATTTTTCTTGGCCCACATTCCAGAAACTGCTCATTGTGACATAAGAATGCAATGTTAACCGAAGGTCCAGGAACATTGTAACCAAGGTTTAAAAGTACGGAAGGCGAGCCTCGAGGCGTTTTCCCTTAGCCTCAAGAGGCGTAAGCCTCGAGGCGAACCGAGGCGTAAGGTCGAGGCGGAATTAAAAAAATATAGAAATTATATATCTAATATCTTATATTAAAAAAAATACTTAGCATCAAATAAAGTTCATAATTAATCAAATAACATAATTTGCATCATCTCCCAAGTTATGATCTTCATGGCCCCTATGTTTTGGATTTGACATTTTCGTCCCTCCGGGAATAAAACCCCACAACACACACATAAACACACTTTTACACACACATTTCTCTCTCTAATCTCTCTCTAAAATTTGGTGACCGAAACCTCCACCGCGTCTTCTCCGCCAATATTCCGCCAACCCGTCACCGGAAAATTACACCACCTATACCAAATGATAGATCGTCAAAAGGAGATCATTTTGACATAGGGTACGCGTGGTGAAACCCACCGACGCGTGGTGAAACCCACCGACGCGTCCTAGATCTACATTTTAAGTTTCAGACTTTTTGGGTTTTTGTCGCTATTCCTACCATACCCCTCGCCTCTTCCGCCATACCCGCCTCATTCAACAGAGGCGACGCTCCAATATACCACCATGAAGCCAGCCATATGCATGGCCTCGCTACCGAGGCCAGCCACACCGTTTTTTTAAACCATGATTGTAACATTGAAAAGAATAAATTAAAAAACAAAAAGGACCCAATACTAAAAAGCTGATCCGCGTTAACAGCGTGTGTAGCTGATCTATTAGTAGCACGGGGACAACAAATAACAAAGAAAAGAAGCATGCGACTACAGGAACACCAACACATGCTAAATACTTGTCAAATATGATGATAGAAAGTACCATTTACCTCGATCATCTGCAATGATAGCTAATATCCGGTCGACAAGATCCTATAAACAATGACAAAAAGTCAACTGAAAAAATGCATTTATATAAAATAAGCCTACTGAACACTAAACTAATTAAACACTGAACCTGCTTCTTTCCTTGCTTAGAAAGACCAAGTGGAGTAAGAATGTCCTTAAGCTCTTTAATCCGGAAATGTGCTAATTTTTCCTAGAATACAATAACAAATTGACATAAACATCGCAACTAGAAGAAACTCAAAGCATGAGATTAATAATGAAGACTACAAGCTTCTTAGCTATGAAAATAACATTAAATATGTGCATTTATGGAATATGCCAACTAAGTTCCAGTTGAATAATCAGTTATACTAATTTCCCGAAGATTATTAAAAAACCAAATGTCGAAGGCAGTTGCGGAAATCAAAAAGGCCAACCGATGAGTGAAGTTGCCTTCGAGTTCATTCCTAATCTATCTAAAACTATAAATATAAGTACCAAAATGTGAGGAAACTAAACAGACAGTTACTTGTTACGTTTCCAAACATATTATTTACCTACTTTGGAATAAGCTCATTAAATCAGTAACAGATACAATCTTATGACCCATGCTTGCTACATATAATGCAAGTATATGCGTACATGGATATGGATATGTAATACGTTATACATAGATATTGGGGTTTGAAGATGCTATAAGACTGAGAATGCGAAGAGTGTTTATCATATACACACATACTCGACTAATTACGACCAATACTAAGCAATTTATACATAATTCCAACAATAAACACGCAAAATCCTTGCTAAACGTTGATAACCGGCAACGCTGACCAGCCCAGACGTTGCAATGTCATCTCCTCTATAACCAACTCAACTACGTCCTAAAGGCTCGCCCCAAAGCTGATGCCTCTCTCTCACGGGTTAATAAGTATGCAACATTACTCGGCATCCATATTAGTTGAAAAGAAAAGAGATTATCACCATGTTCACTTCTTTGTAGAAAAAAAACCTTAAATGCAGGTTCATATTCGACTTTAACCTTAGTTTCTAAGTTTAAACCTCGTTTCCTCGTAAAATTGTCATCATAGCAATTCTCGCGCAAACCATAATCAAACTCTACTTCTCCAAATAACGACACAAACCGAAACATAACAAAACAACCTTAATCTTCACTATATAAAAAACAACAATCCCTTAACAACCTTAAAAAAAACATGATTAAATAAAAAAAACAATATATACCTTGTAAGTTGCAACCAAATCCATCTTATTCAACCAAAACTCACCAGCATCAACAATCAATCAATCTACACAATTATCAAATCAATAAATTATATAAAAATAATAATAATATAAAGTAACTTTTTATAAAAAAATCTGACCTGTAATTAGATAAATTAGGGTTAGATGAGAATTGGGGAAAAGAAGTGATGTGGTTCCGTACACCGTGAAATATACGGTTCAATGTGTGTTTGTTTTGGTGGGTGTGAAGGGAAGGAAGGTTGTTGATTTTACATAAGATGAACGGACGTGTAAGGGTATGGTTCAATCCGGTTTATTTCATGCGTTCGAATCCGGGTTCAGATCAGCTGTTTCTTTTTCTATTTTATTATTCCTAGGCTCTAATTTTGTGTTCTTGGTACCTTATTTTTTTACAAACTTGTTGTATTTTATGCTTCTTTAAAAAAAATTGACATGTATTGGATTGAGTTTTTTTTTTTTTATTATATCTAAAGTGACGGAGTATAACAGTAACTAGTTATATTTGCGAGATTCATGTTCTAGTTCGATTTTTGATGCAAAGCGTGTATTTTTTTAAATTAATATAATGTGTGTTTTTAAAAAATTGGCAAGTTTATTATTGATCAAGTTTAAGATGTATTAAGGGATATTTAAGGGTAATTTAGGCAAATTATATTCATTTAAGTTTTCAAGATTCAAGATTTCAATAATGGGCATTCACTCGTTATAGTAGTATATAGATATTCGATTTTTTTAGAATCATTGGCGCACATATTTAGACCGACTAAAACTCTCCTTGTTCGAAAGGTTGGCTTAGCCATCAAGAATAATATTTTATTGATATTAAACCTTGATAACTGACAATGTTTATTTTTTACACATTTTGTTTCAAATATCTAGTATTTATAGTTTTCCTCGATTTGGTGTGGTTTTCGCAACCCACACCAAAACTGTTTTTTACCCCTAGATGTCCAGTTAACTGTTGCGCCTCAACGCATTTCGTGGAGAACCAACTAGTTGATGCAGTTTTCAAATTGAGATGGTGGCTTGCTCAGAAGCATGTCGTTTCAGTTTATACAATGAATGTCAGTTGAGATACGCGTCGAAGTATGACCCGTAATTCAGAGATAATACAATAATGCATTGTATTGCTAAATAATCGAAGTAGTTGTGTTGTAAAAGAATAAAGAGCTAAGTTGTGTTGTGGTTTCAAGTGTAAAATGTCATAATTGTGTTGCGACTACTTCAAAGTGTGGAACACTATTACAACTGAGTTGTGTTGAGAGTTCACAAAACTTTTTGTGCTAGTATCAGTTACAGAGAGGAAATTTTTTTGTCAAGCTAAGATGTGATTAATTCTTGTATAGTTTTTCAACACAATGAGTTGAATTGCTAAAGAACAACAAACGAATAGCGACGTTGGAGAGCGATGCGTAGATGACATGAACCGTGTTTTAAAACTACTATAAAATCTTATGTTTGTCTTCTTTCCAACTTTTTACATTATCTTTTTTTACTTTCATATGAATTGTTTATGTTGGTTGTGTAGTTGGTTTAAGATAGTTGTTTTAAACATATTTTAAACAAGCAATTACAAAAACAAATTTTAAAGAACTTATAGCCCACATAGTTTTACATGGTGTTTATTTAAGCTTGTATACTTTTTATAACCTTAAATCACAATTAAAAACGAGGGAGTTTGGCACTCGCGCGTTGTGACGGGTCTTTTTGGCTCTGGGGTCTGTTTGGTAGGGGTTTTTTTAGAGTTTGTTTTATTTATTATTATTATTTTATTTTTTTAGCTGTTAGTTTTTGTTGCAAAAATAATATCTTTTAAAATAAGTAGTTCCGTTTGAATACATCAACTTCAAGCTTTTATTTTAAACAAGTAACTCCTAAATGAAAAGCTGATTCATGAAACTTTTAAAGTATATTAAAGTTGTTAAAACTTTAAATTACTGATATACCCTCCAACTATATTACAATTTTTTCAAAATTTGATATGAGTAACAAGATTTATGCATACAAACATAACTATTACTCTGTATAATAACAACAACAACAACAACAACAATAAAAAAAATAATTGGACATGTTGTAACACTATGTTAAAACACAATTTATAGATTTGTTATTGGATATGATTAACCATAGTGATATATATTGATAGGCCATTTAGAATTTAAAAAAGAAACGGGGGAAAATAGTTGGTAAAATGTAAAACCTGCAAAATCGCGTAATTATATTTGCGTCTAATTTAAAATTTATTAACTCGATGTACTAATTATGAAATTGATATAAAATATTTAATAAACATTTGAAAAAAATACTTTTAATTTGGTGACATTTGATAAATTAATAATAAGATTAAATCTAATTAAATAATTACCTAAACTAATTCTATAATTAATTTAAATACAAAAATTATATATCCCTAAAATTCGGCCCATCCCCCCCCCCCCCCTTGACCGACCATAATGGGATAAACACAAATCCTCACGTCAATTTATAATATTTGGTAATTACTATACCCTAAAATAAACACACACGGTTTTCCTATAAACCGAATTTTCTTTTCCCCCTCCTCCCTCATTCGACTTACAGAAAAACACAACCACACACACGATTTTGGAGGTTGTGAGATCAAGGAGAGGGCTGCCAAGGTCGGAAGAAAAATCTTTTAGGTCTCTTGCAATCGAATTTCCCTTAAACCGCAATTAGGTAATTGTTTTCCTATTTATTTTAATTGATTTGACTCATGATAAAATTATGCGGTTAATTTTTATGAAAACCCTAATCTATGTATATGATAAAAACTAATTTGTATTAATTTTATAGCGCTCGAATCAGTTTATAAAAATTGTGGGAGTCGGGTTAGGGTTTTTAGGTCAATTAGGGTTTTCGGTGTGGTCTTACATTTTTAATTTGTTATACAATGGGCAAAAATGAATGAGACCAATTTTGGGTGTTTAGGGGACCTTAATACATGTACATGATGATCGGTTGAATTATTGGTATTGAATTGGAGTCGTTATAAATTGTTATGTATCGTGGGTCAAAATTGTGATTTCATGTAAGTTGTCACAAAAAAAATTAGTGTTTTGAAAACTATATAATAAATTGTTAACGACACATATTTGGGTGGTTTTTAATTCTAGAATTGAATTTAACCTCTGTACTACTTGTGTGTCGAGTTTCGGGGTCATTGGTGGTCGGGAAGACACCCGTTTGATTTTTCAAAGTTAACATGTCAAAACTGTTATATGGGTCTGGGAATTCAGCCAACTTGTTGAATTTTTCATAAATTATTGGTGAGGTATGGGAAGCCCTAATTTTTATATGATGTTAAATAATGTTTTAACTAATTCCTGAAATTTTTGGGAAATTTTTGGAATAGTTTAAATAAGGTTTAAGAATATGAACTTTCAAGGTGTCAAAAGCGGAGAAATCTTGGACAGTTTGTGAAAATGAACTTTTATAAAATTCTTAGACATGTCTATAAATTCTGAGAAAATTCACATAAATACTAGAGACATATAGGTATTTTGTGTCAAATTGGGGGACCTGAATTGATGCCTAGCTATTTTATTTAATTAGTAGAAAACAGGTCTGATGTAAAGTAAATAAATTTGAATATGACTTGAATACATGTTTTAATAATTGGTATACATAAGTGTTTGTAAATTAACCCGGGATGCGTGTAACCTTATGAACTTGTGTAAACGACTACTAAACCACTCAAATGATATTTGGTGACCTCTAATGTACATTTGGACCTTTGTATGATTTATGGTTTATGAAACCCTAATTAATTACGAATACGGGTAAAGTTTACGTGTTTTGCAAATAATAACATAATTGCTCATTAAACCCTAAAATTTGTTAAATGACACTTATAACCTTAAAATATGATAAGTTGTCATATTTGATCATAATTTGAAGAATTATGAATTATACCTTAATTTATTCAATTCGAAAAGTTACTAAAACGGGAAACCTGCTAAAAGTGAATACCTACTAAAAATGGAGAGCCGCCAAAAATGGGTAGTCTGATTATAATAAACGTTATTTAATTCGTATAGGTTCTGTAAAGCCGGATTGATCATCTTGTAACCTTTCTTCTACTGTTTACTTGCTTTGGATAAGGTACAGATATTCTGACCTTTCTCTTAAGGTTTCTCATAATCTCTTACACATCTTTTGATTTTTAACTATCTTGATTATGAACCTTGAACTATTTTATGTGAACCTTTGAATTGAGCCTTTGTCATGAACCTTTGCTATGAACCTTTGATTGTGAACCTTTGATTATGAACCTGTGATATTCTGATGACTTAGACATTTTGCCAAACTTTTGACTTTACCTTTGACCTCTCAATTTGATACCCGAGCCATTTCCCTAGCCATGAAGGTAACATGGCCATGTCATTGATGCACCAATGGCATGACTCCAGGGTGGTCGAGTGATGAATCATCCCGTCCCTTTCTGTTATATATATTATGAGCTCAAGATTATTATATATGTTTGGCCACTAATATCTTTGCAGGGGCGTATGGATGCATCCTAGATTTGTTCTGTATATGATATGATATGACATGATTGATTTATTTCTGGAGACAGGTGTTGTGTGCAATACACGCCTTTCATAACTCTGGGAGCTAGCTACTCCATTATATTACTTATGAAGACCATGATTATGATGTTTATGATATGATATGTTTTTGGGCTCGTGGTAGATTTCTGACAACCTTTACACTTTTGATACACATATATTGTACCTTCTATTATTCCACAATGCACCATATTATGTATTTCTCATCTTTAGTTTTCCGTTGATTACTCATTCATTCAATATCCTTATGTGATTCATCCGACTACCAAAATACCTGTTTTGCAGCGGAATGGAATACCTGGGGGCTGACTGCCATAGCATCACACTTACAGTTATATTGAACGACCTAAAGTGTCATTTTAAAAGCACATCGTTTGATATATTAAAACATTCAGAGTTTACAAAAGATAGGTCCCAAAAGATAGCCAATGTATGAGGAAATAAGTTTATTACAAACCAAACAATGTATTAAAGTGAAATAATATACAAGTGAGATGCGTCGTCACCGCGACTCTATGATAAGTCCTTATGCATGCCATGAAGTATATGCCTTAGATACCTGAAAATACATTGCTAAAACGGTCAACAATAATGTTGGTGAGAATCATAGGTTTATGTAAATGTTTTGTACGGCTACCATAAGTATAAGCTATGTATGACAAAAATGCCACATGAAAATGATACAATTGCTATAAGGTCATGACCCCGAAGCTAGACTGATTATGATGTTCGCCCCAACAGAGTGTTTGCCAAACAACTCTCATTCTGTTATTAAATGAAATGCATCCATTTGACCGGTTGGATCTACCAACCCGGATGGAGGAGTCACCCTCAATAGATCTATTCATTCGCTCTCGCTTACTCTGTAATTAACGGTTCATGATAAAGGGGTGGGGACATTAATATGGCAATGCGGTAACTTAAGCAATGTAAATGATTTTGATATACTTGGGCTCGTAGTAAAATATTGTGCAATGTATTCTCCCCCGTAGGCTTGAAATGAAATATTAACTTGAAAAACGGGGCTATAAAAACTCACCTGATACAATGATTATGATGACAAAAGTGGATACACTGAAATTAGGCGCAATCTCTAAGTGCAACTTGTAATATAAAGATGTTTTGGTAACAAGGTATCTAATTACTTATAGGTTTTTATTTCAAAATCTTAACTAGAAGCACTAATAAGTTTAGTAAATCACTTGATCTTGAAAAATTGATGATTTCTTCTTCCTTTTGATCTTGGATCGAGCCACAAGAGAGGAAAAATGGATGGAAGGGCTATTGATTTTCTTATATAGTGTATAGAAGGGTATTCTTGTAATTTCAACATAATGGCATTTTGGTAAATAACGAAAAAGGGTAAAGTGGTAATTTCAATGGATTAATGAAAATATCTTAGATATTTTGGATAATTAACTAGATATTTTGGTTAAAAGCTTAATTAGGAGTATCGGGTACATTATTCATGCATAAAAATCGTGTAATAGCGTTTATATTGATTTAATAAATATAAACAAATAACAATGCAAATACTGATAAGACCTTCATGGAAATGATGATGTTGATGATATGTAGACTAACTCTAGTCTATATGATATATTCTCAATGATGTTCCATGAATACGTGGCTTAACCCTCACGGTTACGCGAATTTGATACTCGTAAACCTAGTTTACGAAATGATGAATAATAACCATGAATAATAAATTTTCTCCGAAAATGAATAGTGTTTAGTGAATAGTAAAAATTTAAAATAACCTCTCAAAGTCGCAAACTGACTTCAATACGATGAATAGTAAAATGATGAATAATAATATGTGAATAGTAAATTCCCGAGATGAATAGTAAAGTTTTCAAAGTTTGAGAAATGATCTGAAATTACGATTTGTCACATTCGTCTACCATAAAAGGAATTCAGTCCCTGAATTTAGTTCATGTTGGTTTCTACAGTGGTATTTGTGAAAAGATAAGGTATTTGAATCGCATCTAGTCTTCCCGCTCCCAAGTAAACTCGGGGCCTCTTCGATAATTCTAGCGAACTTTCACGATAGGAATTCGACTCTGCTTCAACTGTTTGACCTCACGGTCCATGATTTCTACTAGTTCCCCCACGAAATTGAGCTTATCGTCGAGTTGAATTTCTTCTAATGAAATTACGAGTGATTAACCTGAAAGACACTTCTTGAGGTTTGAAACATGAAATGTGTTATGTACACTGCTGAGCTCTGACGGAAGCTCAAGTCGGTATGCTACATGTCCGAATCTAGCAAGAATCTTTAATGGCCCAATGTATCTCGGGTTTAACTTCCCGCGTTTTCCGAACCGTATCACGCCTTTCCAAGGCGAGACCTTCAACATAACTTTTTCGTCAACTTGAAATTCTAATGGTTTGCGTCGCATATTAACGTAGCTTTTGTCAATCGGCTGTATTAGGGCGTTGCTCCAAGTCCTGTTGAGTACTAATAATTAATGTAAAATGTAATGACCAAGAAAGCGTACTAATAGCTAGAAGAAGTAGATGTCTATGCAAATGAAAGAAGTGATAGTCACAAGAAATAGATTACAATGCAAACGAAAGAACTATCAGATCATGAGGATAGCAAAGGAATTATGTTAAGTATAATACTTTAAGAACAATGAATGCTAAAAGGGAAGGTCGCAAGCGAAAAGATCAACAACCATAAAAATGATAAATAGAATGAACATTTGTACTGGTATAATCCAAGAATGCTTGAAAGAATGATTAGATGTCCGCATGAATATAGAAGCAATTTGCTATCAATTAATGAAAATGAATGAATCAATGAATCACAATGTAGGATATTGGTTTTCACATACACATCAAACCATAGCACAAAGTAGGCGTATAAGTGGAATTCTAGAGAGAGAAAGTTAGAGGTTTAGGGAACTTTAGTGAGAGAAAGAAAATTCTTATTATGAGCTCCAACTCTCTACCTTGGGAGGTAGAGAGTATTTATAGTCTTACATAAAACGCCACACAACGGGCTGTGGATCAGGCATACAGTGGGTAAAGACCCGTCCGTCCTCCACGGTGTTACTTAACTAAATACTACTTAACTAAAAATAACTATGACTACGAGCTTTCTAACGATTACATATACTTGAGTTGACCGACTCTTTAATACCCTAATTTCTAATTCCAACAATCTCCCCCTAAGGGAGGTCACCTCAAACATATACTAAAATGACATTGAATACAATCCGATATTACATTAACAATTGATCTTGCATTCTTGATGTAGTACTTTGCTCCCAAGCTCGTAGTCATTGATTCCACTCATTGCATGTTTGGTTAATCCAAGTGGAGGTCTTTATCGATCTACGGATAATAATGTTGGCCAGCCTTTTGAGATCATCACTAATAGAAAATCTCGATACATCCATTGTGGTGTTGGTATTATGTGATGTTGTGACTTTCGGACCGACATGCTCACATTCTGGATCATGATATCTTCTTATCAGAGTAGCGAAAGCTTTAGTTGATTCATGATATTGGCAGCAGCTGGCCGCAGAAGCATGGAGTTAGAATATCCGAGTCATTGATGCACCAATCATGATATCTTTTGATATGAATGTGTTGTGTGAGCATGCAGTTATGGATTGACCGCCCATTATGATCACCGCGAACGCCGGGTGTACCGCATACAACAGCTAGCAATAAATCGCACGAAAGTGTCTTTGATCACTTTCGTTGAATTGAGGTACACGGCCCACGGTTCCTCGCTGATCAAGATAAGTACGCTCGCGGATCGTGAATAATTACGAAGAATTTCCTTGATAGGGTTTCTCAGAATGCTTAGTCGTTCTCAAACCGAACGTCTCAAAGAAGACAACACGGAGTGAGTGAACCAGCGAATTTAAGTCCATTGATTGATGAAAAGAGATTTGAAAAACAATCGTGTATTGCTCAATAGAAATTTTTTTTGCAATATAACGAAGGTTTTAATGAAAATCAATTATCAATCATAAAACACCTTTTGATTTGAAAAATTAGTACACGGTCGACGTGCTTAATGAAAAGAGTTTTAAAGCACAAAGACCGGTTTTTCAAAGGTATTCGTCAATCCATAACCTGAACCAGGATTGATTCAAAAGATGGAATCGCCCCATTGTTTCGCTTCGCTTGTCACATGGTTGATCTAGATAATAGATCTCACATGCCACCTACCAGGAGCTTGTTAGATGTTGGCTCCTGAAGGCTTTCCATCTTCATTGTGAATATGTTTGCATATCACTCGATGTTCGCAATACCACAAGGATAATGCGTAGGACTCAAGATATAATCTCTCTTTTCACATTGTGTGAAACAGAGAGTCTTCATTGAAAGTGTCCTATTGAGATTTAATGATGATCTCGCGGCTCTAGACTCAATTTGTGCATTTTTGGATCCTATATCGGAGACTAGGGAGAGGGTCTCCTTCTTCAATATCAACAAACTCTAAGAGAAAGTCGATAGATAATGTCGGTTCCTCGTGAGAATGAAACAAGTCCTTTTAAGAGGAACTTGAGTGGTTTGGAAAGTTGAAGTGCAGTGCGTCACTGGGTCCATGACGTCTTGTCTTCAATACCGATGTTACCATCAGTAGCATATGAATTGAACCCGGTTTCTGCCCTAAGGTTGAATAAATGGAGGGCTATTTGTTTTCACCCTTTTCTCATTCAATTCTTTTTAATTCTTCAACCCCTTCAGTGCTTACCGAGACTTCATAGCAAGAACTTTGTTGGGTTTGTTCCAGTACTTGCTCAGTCTCAGTCCGCACTCTTCCCATATCTCATTTTTCTCCTTTTATCATCATACCTAAGGACTTCTACACTAACTAGTGGATTGTCCCTGGGTAGATCCCTCCGGTTCTGGCGGATCATGGGAACCAATACCTAACCTTGTCATCCTTATATCACCGTACATAAAGTAAAGTTGGTCGGTCTATTTGGTATTGTTCATCTGCCATTGGAACCAATTGAAAATCATTTGAAAATCAATCCAGATACTTATGATATTTTATCAAAGCATTTTGTACCTGAATTATTTTTGATATTTTTAGAAGAAGAACTCCCCCTCAACATGTGAATCAAGTATTTGAAATAGTTTTTCACACGGAGGCAAGAGAAAGAATTAACTTCTTTGATTACCATTTTCAAAAAAATATCAACATCACTTCCCTAACCAAGACCAGTAGATAAAACATTTTTTTTTGGGAAGGATGATGTTTTCATAAGTTTTGCTCCCCCTCAATATGTACCTCAAAATTTGAAAAGAGTTTTGCACATACTAGAGGGAACCTGCACATTGAGATAAGTGATCACGCTTCAAATCATAGGTTTAAGATAGATGCTCTCCCTCAACATGTGCATGGAAAATTTGAAATCGTTTGTCACATGTGGGAAGAAGAGCATGTACATCCTTATAAAACCATTTACCTAATTATCGCTTTAAATCCAATTTAAATCACACATTCTTCCCCGATCACAATTATTAAATCATTTGAGATTTGTGATCTCTTATAGATTTAAATTGATTTTGAAAGCTTTTAAGGAGAATTGTGACTTGATTATGAAAGCGTTTTAACCGATAATGATCGGATTTTAAGACTTTAAACTCCATTGATAAAACATGCCTGAATATCTTTTGAAAACAATTGAATGCCAAATAACTTTTAATTTAATTGAAATCATTCTCCCCTCAATCAATGACATAGGTTGTTGATTGAGAGATTGATATTTTGACAAATAAGTCCAGATGATTATCAAAAATAGAGACCGAGTTATTTTTCAAAGCAGTTAGTTTTCAGCAGATAAATGTTTAAAGAATCGAGCATGGAATTTTGAAAACATGATAAAGTATGGCTCGTTCTTTCTTTTGAAAAAGCAGTTATCACCGAGATGACAATAAGCCATTGTTTCTCCTTCTCCCAAAAATAATAATTTTTTTAGGAATTAACAACATCTAAAGTCCCGTGTCATTCTTTGAATGACAACACAAAGACCGTAGATATTATCGAACCGAGAAAACGCATGACAAAATGACAATATTTTTTGAAGATTTTTTAATTTTTCGATTTTTATGGATTTTGAAGGTTTTATAATTTTGTATTTTGATTTTCGAATAGATATATACAAGAGATAGATGAAGATAGACCTTTGATCCTCGTCTTCCTCCCAAGACGCTTGATGCTTTCGTTGAAGACTTTTCAAGCCAAGACGTGGAAGAATAAACTCAAAACGTTCTCTTGGAAGAGCTTTGGTGAAGATGTCCGCTAACCGATATTCAGACCTCACAAAATAGAGTTCCACCACACCTTTTTCCACTTGTTTCCCGATGAAATGATGTCGAATGTCGATATGCTTTGCTCTTGAGTGTTGAACGTTGTTGCAAGAGAGAGCAATAGAACTTTTATTGTCACAAAGATGAGAGGATTTTGTTGAATTCAAAGCCATAGTCCGATAATTGAGATCTCATCCATAAGACTTGAGCACAACAAGATGACATGGCTATGTATTCAGCCTCTGTAGAGGAAATAGAAGTACTCATTTGCTTCTTTGAAGACCAGATCACAAGCTTATCACCCAAAAACCGAGCACCTCCAGATGTACTTCGACGAGTATCTTGACACCCTGCATGATCAAGATCTGCGATAGGTCGTTAGTAACATACCGGTGTCCTTCCGGTACCAAAGACCCATATTGATGGTTCCTTGGAGATACCGAAAGACCCGCTTAACCGCTTCAAGGTGCTTTTCGGTAGGCTTAGCCTGGTATCTAGCACACATGCAAACAAATAACAAGATGTCCGGTCTACTAGCTGTGAGGTACATCAGGGATCCAATCATACTACGATATTTTGTTTGGTCAATCATGATCCCTGAGTGGTCCTCATCTAGTTTGGTTCGATCAATCATGGGAGTGTCAACAGGGTCACTTGAATCAAATCCAAATTTCTTTAAGATCTCAGTTGCATATTTAGATTGATTTATGAAAATGCCTCCGGACTTTGCGAAATTTGTAATCCCAAGAAAAATGACATTTGTCCCATCATTGACATTTGAAATCTTGAACTCATTTCATTAGAAAACGATCACATTCCATTGGGTCTGTCGAGGCAAAAATAATATCATCAACATAAATTTGAACATGAATTAAATGTTTGCCCGACTTCCTGGTGAACAATGTTGGATCAATCAGCTCCTTTTCTAAATCCGTTGATAGAAGAAACTTTGAAGGTATCATACCATGCCCTTGGAGCTTGCTTTAAACCGTAAAGGGCCTTCTTCAAACGATAAACGTGAGTAGGATGCTCTTGATTTACAAATCCTTCAGGTTGGCTGACGTAGACGACTTCTTTAAGATCTCCGTTCAGGAATGCCGTCTTTACGTCCATTTGATAGACTACTGGTATGTGCTAAAACACATACCTTTTCTTTATCAAAATAGACCCAAAATAACCAAGAAAGAGCCGTTTATTGCTAATATTTGTGGTTTTCTTGAGTTTGAGCTTGTGCAGGTACGGATATTTAAAACACACAAAAGAAGCCAAAACCAAGAAAACCGGCACGAGAGAGAAGAGTGCAAAAGCTATGCCGGATGCTATTTCATGGACTTTGATGCTCAAAAGTGCAAAATACGGAGTTATGGATCATGTGTGGGAGTTTTCACGAGTTACCGTCATTATACCACTTTTTCACAATTCACCCTTCAAGTTTCCCAATTTATACTTTCACACCTTTTACTTTTCCATATTTACCCTTATTACCCTCACCTCTCACTTTTCCCAATATCCCAAATTCACCCTTCACTTTCACAAAATGTCACTTTTGGTCCTTGGCTTTTGCTTAAAATACATGATTGGTCCTTGTAATAATACATGTTGCACCACTAGTCCAATATTAATGCCAAATCCATTATCCAATAACACTACACCTGCGGCCCAAAAATATACCCAATCCAAGAACATTACACCATACCCGCCACTTGATATCAAACCCCGTGACCGACACCTTATTATTACCCGTCAACACCAAGATACCCGGTCAACTTGAATTGAAAAATATTAAACAATCCCAAACAAACCCCCCCAACAAGCATTCTTTAACCTTTCTCCTTCCTCCCTGTCTCAACCAAACACTACCCATTTTATTACCAATCCCAAACACTCAACTTAGTACTAAGCATATTATCCAAGTTCTAGAACCCTCTGACAACGTGTCAGAGGGTGTGTGTCATTGAGAGTGCCAGCTGGACAAATGAAGCCTTCCCATTGGCTAAGACACCTCACAAGAATGATCCGTGGTCGGTGAAATGATTGTGATGACAAGTAGATAGATCAATGGCTCTAATTTGATGATCCGTAAGCTTCCCAATCCTCAAGCTTGGCTATATAAAGCCCTTCTCTGTCACAAGAACTGTCGTCCAGCTTTTTTATGTATTTAGAAAAACTTAGGCCATTTAATTCTCAGATTTTAATCATTGTCATTAGTGTAGTTGTTTATTTTAAAATGTAATTTCATTTCAAGAGTTGTAAGTCACTTTTTGATTTAATGCAAATTAAGGTTTTTGTCTCAAATACTTTAATCACTGGTT
This sequence comes from Chrysanthemum makinoi, assembly GCA_910596185.1. Classification (NCBI taxonomy): domain Eukaryota; kingdom Viridiplantae; phylum Streptophyta; class Magnoliopsida; order Asterales; family Asteraceae; genus Chrysanthemum; species Chrysanthemum makinoi. Next base: position 339,911,668 of record OU343224.1, read on the forward strand.
GTTAAGCTCATTTGTTCTTAGTTTAGTTTAAATAAGCTTTAATAAGGTTTTGTGGGTTAATAATGGTTTAAGTTTGCTTTAATTTCAGGATTTGTGAAAAAAGTCAAAATAAGTCAAAGTTCATAGTCAACTCAGTTTTGGATAAATTCTGATTTCAAGGTGTTGAAAAGTTAATTTTAGTGTTATTTTGTGCATTTCAATTCTGTCTCAGTTACATTTCATCAAGTTTTTAAAGTTCACTTGCAAATTGGCAACATTAAGGAGTGTTTGGATTTAAAAGTAAAGGTAATTTGAATGTGATTTATACATGGATTAGTTTTGAATAATGGAGCATTTGCCTTTTAGAAACTTTGCTGAGATTTGCAAGTAAGTTTGTTTGTCCTGTGCATCCATGTATTCATCAGCTTGATGTAAGTTTCATATGCAGTTTAGTAGATTAAGATTTAGTATAGAATTTAGTTTGAATTGATAGAATGGTTTAGTCATTAAGATTCTAGTGTAGCTTGCAATTTTAAGTTCTCACAAGCTTTTAGTGATTCCTTTCTGTCTTTTGATTTGAGATCCTTATCAATACATTGAGTTTTGGTCTGCCGAGAAAATTTTGTTTCAAGTATCGTCCTTTCGCTAGTAGCTAGCTGATTTAGGTTTATTTCTTCAACATTACTGCTGAATGGTAGCTTCTTAGGGTAGCTTTAGGACTAGATATAAGTCCTTTGCCTTTAGATAGAATCATAGTGCTTATTTGTGTGCTTTTTGGCCCGCAATTCCTGCTTTTGGTTCATCGCTTTGACCGCATCGCCAGACTTTGATGTTCTAGCCATTTTGCTTGATCTCCAATTGCTTCAATACTTGTCCTTATGATCTGAAACTTTGGTTACATATTCTCTGGTTGGTGGGCTTGAGCCCCACACTGTTGGTTTTCCCTTTAGCATATCGATAAGCGCTAGATAAGCTCAAAAGTTAGGGCCTGTTTGCTTATTGGCTTAAGTAACAGTTTGCTCAAATCCTAGGTAGACTACTCATTAGGTGTTAGAATTAGCTATAACCAGTTGCTTTAGAGTAGTTTAGATATTACCTAGCTTCTTTTATCAGTTTGGTTGCTTATCTTGCTTATTAGCTTATTTTCCATTGCTTATTCCCACTAGTTTACATTGCCAGCTTTTCCTACATAAGCCCATGTTTTCTTATTTTTCATAGATCCAGAATAACATTTTAATATTTTCCTGAATTTTTCATTATTTTTGGTCACTGTTTAGTATTTTTCTTATTTAAAAGTAGTTTTTAATCCTTTTTAAATAGCTTTAATTGCAATTAATTGAGAAAAAGTTCAAAAAAAATAGTTTTTCAATTTTAATAGATTAAGATAAATATAAAAAGCATAAAAAGATTTTTCCATATTTTTCCCCCTTTATTTGGTATTTTTCATAATTTAAATTAGATTTAAATAGATTTAAATTCATAGAAAATAGGGAATTAATCTGAAAAATACAAAAATAGTTTTAAAAAGTCTTTAGTGTTATTTTAGATTTTTAGAAAGTAATTTCATAATTTTCCCCTTTGTTTTGATAATTTTTAGATAATTAGTTCATTTTTATTAGTTAATAATTAGTTTTAATTAAAATAAAATCAAGAAAATTCCTAAAAAATAATTTTAATTCATATTTAGTTTTCTCATATCATTTTTAGTATAAAAGTAATCTTAGGTTATTTTTAGGATCTAGATTAGACGTAGTTGCTTTTATTCGCTTCGCTTAATTTCGCTTTTTGCGTTTTAGCGTAGAATTGCGTAGTTTGCCTTAGTTCTTAGGATTTCCCATAGATTTTAGTTTCTTATGCTTTCCTTATCCCGTAGTTTAGATAATATCATATTGCATCCCCTTTTCTCATTCAATCCGATTATTGAGACGTGAGTTGAAATTCCATTCAACCCTCGTTCGGAACGATCTCGGTGCTCAAACCTAACACGTTTGAGTTACCCGTGTACTACATACTTCTTATTATTGATTTTTAATCTGAAATCAATTTTTGGCCGCTGCCGGGAGGGCTTGTAGCGAAGTTTTCGTGATTCGCCTCGTATCGTGTGCATTTGAAGATCCTTCCTCGTGAAGTTATCGTTGATATTTGTACATATCCCTTTTTCAAAAACCCAAAAAGATTTTCCTTTTCAAAATATGATTTCTAAAAATCCAAAAATATTCTTCTTTACCCTCTCGAACCGCCAATTCTTTATCTCTTTACCCTCTCATTCGTATAATTCTTCTCGATGTCTTCGTCTTACCCTTATGGTTGTCAATGGTGTGGGGACCTCAAAATGGTGGGAATTGTCCCGGTTGTAGCATTGTGAATACAGGAGACGAGTTTGTCTACGACCAATATCCCTACAATGATACGACCGATTTCCTTAACCAATCCCCATACCATGAGACGGAGTCATACTCGTGTGAGTACTGTGGAGGTCCTCACCAAGGTTTTCAATGCCAAACTCAATATAACAATCAGACCTTTGGTTATGAACCTTATCCAAACCCGTCACAACAAACATACTGTTGTGAGTATTGTGGAGGTCCGCACGTTAATTCCGATTGTCGATGCGTAACCCGATTGCTTACGAGCAAGTTCCTTGTGATAATTACGACTATCCTTATAACCCACCTCCACAATACCAAGAAATTCAACCACAACCTCCGCAAATTCCTCAAGATAGTTTCCAAAGATGTATTAATACACTCGAAGAATTTATGGATCCTCATCAGAAAACGTATGGTGAATTACTTGCCAAAGATCGTGCGTCTCGCAACGAAAGATCTATGATAGAATTACTCGAAGAAGAGGAACGAGCAGCTCAGATTAAAAAATGCCTTGAAGAAATACGAATTGAGGAGCAAGCACTTGCAAGACGTGCCCGATGGCTCGCGACTTACATCGACGATGATGATGAGGATTCCATCCAAATGAAAGAGTACTATGCAAGTTTGTCGGATGAATCCCTCCCGCTTTCGAAGCCTTTCATTTCCGACCCTTCCCCTTCACTCACGCCGGTTGAGAGAAGTGACGTTCCTTTGGAAGAGGTCGATGATTCTATTTCTTCAGACATTATTACACCCGTTGATTCTCTCATAATGGGGGATGAGCATCTTAGTACTATTCCGGAAACGGAATCTTCTTGTGTTGAGAGCCTTATCCCAATCCCAAGAGAGTCTGGGTTGTTGATGATATTTGTGATGAGCTTTCTCTTGATATTTCGAATGATCATGATGAGATGTTTTCCGATTCCGAGGATGTATCTGATAGTGATTGTGATTCGCTTTTATGTGATTCTCTTGACATTTCCGAGGTTACTTCCAGGATTTTCTCAAATCCTCTTTTTGAACTCAAAGATGACTACACCTTTTGCGAAGTTAATCCTCTTTTTGACCAAGATTTTGAGTCCGATTCAGAGACCACAACGGAAGTGGTGAATATTGCTAGCTCTCGAGAGCACACCACTTGTCCCATCTCTCGTGTTCACCTTTCTCTCCGTCATGTGATGTTGAAAAAGTGATGAATCCGACATCGAGGTTATTATGGAGATTGATTTTGAAATGGTTGAAGACGATATTCTTGATAAACCGCCACGTGATTCAGATATGGAAGAAATAGACTTACCTATTGATGACCCAATACCACCGGGTATTGAGGATGTTATGGTTGATCTTGATGGTTCTCTTGACTCTCCTTCTTCTGATGAGTCCACCATCATGTATCCCGTTGAACCCGCATGTGAAGACAAAATCTTTAAACCCGGGATATTCATTGATGAGTTCTTTGTTAAAACCGTTGTTAGAGAAAAGGATCCTCCGATGGATGCCTTCATTTGTGAGCCTACACTTCTTATCTTTTACCATGAGCTCCCATCTTCTTTGGAGTTTTCTCACTCTGATCCGTCATCCCTTCGTCCACCCGCTAAACCACCGGATGATGGATCATTCTTTCATGATATACCATTTGTGCTTGAGCCCGACACCTTCTTCACCACCCAACCCACCCAGTCTCATTCTTTCGGGAATGAGGACACCGTTTTTGACCCTGGTATCTCTACCACTTTCTTCCCCAAGGACAAATGAATTCGGGGACGAGTCAGGCTAGCGACTCGGTGATCAAAAAAAGTAGCGCTTCGTGGGAGGCACCCCATGCTTATCCATCTATCTTCTTTCTATTTTCTAATAAGTGACGTGAAGGGGTTCGCCTCTTCGATTTCTCGTGTTTGGTTGTTTATGATGTTGTTTAGGATGTTCCCGATATGAAGACTCTCGTGCTCGAAGTTTGTCATTTCTCCACTCGAGTTTCATGATCGATGCTGATGGAAATCCGATATCCTAATCTTATCGACTAACATTTATCTTCTAGCATACTTAATAAACGGCTTTTAGATTTTCGTGATACCCTTGCTTTAAACATTGAGGACAATGTTCCATTCTAGTCTGGGGTAGGGTAATCTTCGATTTGATTTGACCGCACTTGCTTATTTCTGTTGTGTTTCTCTCGTAACCCCGTTTTTCCTTATAAAATGAAAAATTGTGCAAAAATGTGAAAATTTAAAATTTTTTGTAAGCTTTTGTTAGTCTTTTTGATTGAAAGGTTTTGCTAGTCTCTTAGATTAGAAGCTATAAAATGCGAATTCTAGCTCAAAAGGCCAAGATTTTGCAAGTTTCCCTGAGTGACTTTAAATATGCATGACTTGATTTCATTAGACGAAACATTTGCTAAGCTAATATATGTTTTGACACCTTGATTGACTTTCCGCTAGTGAGAGTAGGAATAGAATTCTGACTTGACCGGCGTGTTGAGCCCTAGCTTGTTCCCTTAACCATAGATAATCTAAAAATAATCGGCTAAGCATCTGATCTCATTATTTGGGATTTTAAATTTGCAGAGATCGAGAAATGATAGAGTTACTTATGAGTTTAGATGCTAAACGTGGAGTAGTTGGTTCTCTTTAGAGCCCATCGAAGGTACTTATGGCTTTTTGTTCCCACAAAATTGTTTCACCCCATATCTGTCTAAATAATTAGAGATGTCGAGTTTTTGGCGATGGTTAGTTCTTTATCTTCTTAAAAGAATCTTTGTTTTAAAAATTGGGTACACATCAAGGATCCGTAATAAATAAATAAATAAGTGATATGTGAAAAGTAATAAGTAAAGTTGTGAGCTGCGGTGTCGAGATCGGACCCTTGGATCTTTAGCCGGGATTGAATGAGGTCTTAGCCTAGCCAGCCGGGATTCTCATCTCATGAAGCCTATAGTCTTGGAATTACCCCGTGAAGCTCCGTGGTTCACAGCTCATAAAAGTAAAAGTTCAAGTGCAAAAAAAAAAAAAAAAAATGTTGAAAAGTTGAAAAATCAAAAGTAAGTGAATAAAAATCCTTGATGTGGACCTCATTTTTACGACAATGGTTCTTGAGAGAAGATGGATAACTAATTATCGACTTAGCTTTGTATCTTTATCCGAATAAAAGTTATCGAAACGAGAATTTGAAGAAATTCATTTCTCACAAAAATAAAAATTCTAGAGGAAATAGGAAAATGGGAACAAAAGGTAATTACACAAGTAACTTCCATGGGTAGTGTTAGCATCTAGAGTCATATTTGTAACAATGATTTCGGTTTTACGCTTAGTTTGGGACTTGTGAAAAATCGGGGACGATGTATTCTATCCGTATGGTCACTTCACTTTGTGTTGTGTTTTCTACTCCGTGATCCTAACATGTCGCTTTGAAAAATGTTTGAGTTATTGATCGACATGAAAGTTCAACAAACCGTCATTCATAATCTGATGTGCTTAATCTTAATATCTATATGAGAATTAAAAGGTAAACGGGGCGTTTTTAGAATTAAGGCTTTCTTAATCTCTTTTGAGGAATCTTTGCTACTTCTTCATATGTTTAGTAGAAAGAGATTGAAATCCTTGGTTTTAGAAGCGTGAGTTGATTGCATTGCGTGAGGACACGGCAATGGTTTCGTCTGGGGTATTTTGGTATGTGCTAAAACACATACCTTTTCTTTATCAAAATAGACCCAAAATAACCAAGAAAGAGCCGTTTATTGCTAATATTTGTGGTTTTCTTGAGTTTGAGCTTGTGCAGGTACGGATATTTAAAAACACACAAAAAGAAGCCAAAACCGAAGAAAACCAAGCACGAGAGAGAGAAGAGTGCAAAAGCCGATGCCGGGATGCTATTTCATGGACTTTGATGCTCAAAAGTGCAAAATACGGAGTTATGGATCATGTGTGGGAGTTTTCACGAGTTACCCGTCATTATATCACATTTTCACAATTCACCCTTCAAGTTTCCCAATTTATACTTTCACACCTTTTACTTTTCCATATTTACCCTTATTACCCTCACCTCTCACTTTTCCCAATATCCCAAATTCACCCTTCACTTTCACAAAATGTCACTTTTGGTCCTTGGCTTTTGCTTAAAATACATGATTGGTCCTTGTAATAATACATGTTGCACCACTAGTCCAATATTAATGCCAAATCCATTATCCAATAACACTACACCTGCGGCCCAAAAATATACCCAATCCAGTAACATTACACCATACCCGGCCACTTGATATCAAACCCCGTGACCCGATTACCTTATTATTACCCGGTCAACACCAAGATACCCGGTCAACTTGAATTGAAAAATATTAAACAATCCCAAACAAACCCCCCAACAAGTCTTAACCTTTCTCCTTCCTCCCTGTCTCAACCAAACACTACCCATTTTATTACCAATCCCAAACACTCAACTTAGTACTAAGCATATTATCCAAGTTCTAGAACCCTCTGACAACGTGTCAGAGGGTGTGTGTCATTGAGAGTGCCAGCTGGACAAATGAAGCCTTCCCATTGGCTAAGACACCTCACAAGAATGATCCTGTGGCTGAGAAATGATTGTGATGACAAGTAGATAGATCAATGGCTCTAATTTGATGATCCAGAAGCTTCCCAATCCTCAAGCTTGGCTATATAAAGCCCTTCTCTGTCACAAGAATCCGTCGTCCAGTTTTTTATGTATTTAGAAAAACTTAGGCCATTTAATTTCTGTATTTTAATCATTGTCATTAGTGTAGTTGTTTATTTTAAAATGTAATTTCACTTCAAGAGTTGTAAGTCACTTTTTGATTTAATGCAAATTAAGTTTTTGTCTCAAACACTTTAATCACTGGTTGTTAAGCTAAATTGTTCTTAGTTTAGTTTAAATAAGCTTTAATAAGCTTTTGTGGGTTAAAAATGGTTTAAGCTTGTTTTAATTTCAGGATTTGTGAAAAAAAGTCAAAATAAGTCAACGTTCATAGTCAACTCAGTTTTGGATAAATTCTGATTTCAAGGTGTTGAAAAGTTAAGTTTAGTGTTATTTTGAGCATTTCAATTCTGTCTCGCCATTTCATCAAGTTTTTAAAGTTTACTTGCTAATTGGCAACATAAAGGGGTGTTTGGATTTAAAAAGTAAAGGTAATTTGAATGTGATTTATACATGGATTAGTTTTGAATAATGGAGCATTTGCCTTTTAGAAACTTTGCTGAGATTTGCAAGTAAGTTTGTTTGTCCTGTGCATCTGATGTATTCATCAGTTTGATGTAAGTTTCATATGCAGTTTAGTAGATTAAGATTTAGTATAGAATTTAGTTTGAATTGATAGAATGGTTTAGTCATTAAGATTCTAGTGTAGCTTGCAATTTTAAGTTCTCACAAGCTTTTAGTGATTCCTTTCTGTCTTTTGATTTGAGATCCTTATCAATACATTGAGTTTTGGTCTGCATCTGCTGAGAAAATTCTTGTTTCTGTTACTGTCCTTTCAGTTAGTAGGCTAGCTGATTTAGGTTTATTTCTTCAACATTACTGCTGAATGGTAGCTTCTTAGGGTAGCTTTAGGACTAGATATAAGTCCTTTGCCTTTAGATAGAATCATAGTGCTTATTTGTGTGCTTTTTGGCCTGCAATTCCTGTTTTTGGTTCACTGTTTTGCTGATCTGCATCAGCAGACTTTGATGTTCTAGCCATTTTGCTTGATCTCCAATTGCTTCAATACTTGTCCTTATGATCTGAAACTTTGGTTACATATTCTCTGGTTGGTGGGCTTGAGCCCCACACTGTTGGTTTTCCCTTTAGCATATCTGATAAGCAGTTAGATAAGCTCAAAAGTTAGGGCCTGTTTGCTTATTGGCTTAAGTAACAGTTTGCTCAAATCCTAGGTAGACTACTCATTAGGTGTTAGAATTAGCTATAACCAGTTGCTTTAGAGTAGTTTAGATATTACCTAGCTTCTTTTATCAGTTTGGTTGCTTATCTTGCTTATTAGCTTATTTTCCATTGCTTATTCCCACTAGTTTACATTGCAGCTTCAGTTTTTCCTACATAAGCCCATGTTTTCTTATTTTTCATAGATCCAGAATAACATTTTAATATTTTCCTGAATTTTTCATTATTTTTGGTCACTGTTTAGTATTTTTCTTATTTAAAAGTAGTTTTTAATCCTTTTTAAATAGCTTTAATTGCAATTAATTGAGAAAAAGTTCAAAAAAATAATTTTTCAATTTTAATAGATTAAGATAAATATAAAAAGCATAAAAAGATTTTTCCATATTTTTCCCCCTTTATTTGGTATTTTTCATAATTTAAATTAGATTTAAATAGATTTAAATTCATAGAAAATAGGGAATTAATCTGAAAAATACAAAAATAGTTTTTAAAAGTCTTTAGTGTTATTTTAGATTTTTAGAAAGTAATTTCATAATTTTCCCCTTTGTTTTGATAATTTTTAGATAATTAGTTCATTTTTATTAGTTAATAATTAGTTTTAATTAAAATAAAATCAAGAAAATTCCTAAAAAATAATTTTAATTCATATTTAGTTTTCTCATATCATTTTTAGTATAAAAGTAGTTTTAGGTTATTTTTAGGATCTAGATTAGACGTAGTTGCTTTTTATTCGCGTTTCGTTTAATTTCCGTTTTTGCGTTTTAGCGTAGAATTGCGTAGTTTGCCTTAGTTCTTAGGATTTCCCATAGATTTTAGTTTCTTATGCTTTCCTTATCCCGTAGTTTAGATAATATCATATTTCATCCCCTTTTCTCATTCGAATCCCGATTATTGAGACGTGAGTTGGAAATTCCATTCAACCCTCGTTCGGAACGATCTCGGTGCTCAAACCTAACACGTTTGAGTTACCCGTGTACTACATACTTCTTATTATTGATTTTTAATCGAAATCAATTTTTGGCGCCGCTGCCGGGGAGGGCTTGTAGCGAGTTTTCGTATTCCGTCTCGTATCGTGTGCATTTGAAGATCCTTCCTCGTGAAGTTATCGTTGATATTTGTACATATCCCTTTTTTCAAAAACCCAAAAAGATTTTCCTTTTCAAAATATGTTTTCTAAAAACCCAAAAATATTCTTCTTTACCCTCTGAACCGTCAATTCTTTATCTCTTTACCCTCTCATTCGTATAATTCTTCTCGATGTCTTCGTCTTACCCTTATGGTTGTCAATGGTGTGGGGGACCTCAAAATGGTGGGAATTGTCCCGGTTGTAGCATTGTGAATACGGGAGACGAGTTTGTCTACGACCAATATCCCTACAATGATACGACCGATTTCCTTAACCAATCCCCATACCATGAGACGGAGTCATACTCGTGTGAGTACTGTGGAGGTCCTCACCAAGGTTTTCAATGCCAAACTCAATATAACAATCAGACCTTTGGTTATGAACCTTATCCAAACCCGTCACAACAATCATACTGTTGTGAGTATTGTGGAGGTCCGCACTTTAATTCCGATTGTCAGATGCAAAACCCGATTGCTTACGAGCAGGTTCCTTGTAACAATTACGACTATCCTTATAACCCACCTCCACAATACCAAGAAATTCAACCACAACCTCCGCAAATTCCTCAAGATAGTTTCCAAAGATGTATTAATACACTCGAAGAATTTATGGATCCTCATCAGAAAACGTATGGTGAATTACTTGCCAAAGATCGTGCGTCTCGCAACGAAAGATCTATGATAGAATTACTCGAAGAAGAGGAACGAGCAGCTCAGATTAAAAAATGCCTTGAAGAAATACGAATTGAGGAGCAAGCACTTGCAAGACGTGCCCGATGGCTCGCGACTTACATCGACGATGATGATGAGGATTCCATCCAAATGAAAGAGTACTATGCAAGTTTGTCGGATGAAACCCCTCCCGTTTCTGAGCCTTTCATTTCCGACCCTTCCCCTTCACTCACGCCGGTTGAGAGAAGTGACGTTCCTTTGGAAGAGGTCGATGATTCTATTTCTTCAGACATTATTACACCCGTTGATTCTCTCATAATGGGGGATGAGCATCTTAGTACTATTCCGGAAACGGAATCTTCTTGTATTGAGAGCCTTATCCCAATCCCAAGAGAGTCTGGGGTTGTTGATGATATTTGTGATGAGCTTTCTCTTGATATTTCGAATGATCATGATGAGATGTTTTCCGATTCCGAGGATGTATCTGATAGTGATTGTGATTCGCTTTTATGTGATTCTCTTGACATTTCCGAGGTTACTTCCGGGATTTTCTCAAATCCTCTTTTTGAACTCAAAGATGACTACACCTTTTGTGAAGTTAATCCTCTTTTCGACCAAGATTTTGAGTCCGATTCAGAGACCACAACGGAAGTGGTGAATATTGCTAGCTCTCAGAGCACACCACTTGTCCCATCTCTGTGTTCCGACCTTTCTCTCCCGTCATGTGATGTTGAAAAAAGTGATGAATCCGACACTGAGGTTATTATGGAGATTGATTTTGAAATGGTTGAAGACGATATTCTTGATAAACCGCCACGTGATTCAGATATGGAAGAAATAGACTTACCTATTGATGACCCAATACCACCGGGTATTGAGGATGTTATGGTTGATCTTGATGGTTCTCTTGACTCTCCTTCTTCTGATGAGTCCACCATCATGTATCCCGTTGAACCCGCATGTGAAGACAAAATCTTTAAACCCGGGATATTCATTGATGAGTTCTTTGTTAAAACCGTTGTTAGAGAAAAGGATCCTCCGATGGATGCCTTCATTTGTGAGCCTACACTTCTTATCTTTTACCATGAGCTCCCATCTTCTTTGAGTTTTCTCACTCGATCCGTCATCCCTTCGTCCACCCGCTAAACCACCGGATGATGGATCATTCTTTCATGATATACCATTTGTGCTTGAGCCCGACACCTTCTTCACCACCCAACCCACCCAGTCTCATTCTTTCGGGAATGAGGACACCGTTTTTGACCCTGGTATCTCTACCACTTTCTTCCCCAAGGACAAATGAATTCGGGGACGAGTCGGGCTAGCGACTCGGTGATCAAAAACAGTAGCGCTTCGTGGGAGGCACCCCATGCTTATCCATCTATCTTCTTTCTATTTTCTAATAAGTGACGTGAAGGGGTCTGCTTCTTCGATTTCTCGTGTTTGGTTGTTTGTGATGTTGTGTTTAGGATGTTCCCGATATGAAGACTCTCGTGCTCGAAGTTTGTCATTTCTCCACTCGAGTTTCATGATCGATGCTGATGGAAATCCGATATCCTAATCTTATCGACTAACATTTATCTTCTAGCATACTTAATAAACGGCTTTTAGATTTTCGTGATACCCTTGCTTTAAACATTGAGGACAATGTTCCATTCTAGTCTGGGGTAGGGTAATCTTCGATTTGATTTGACCGCACTTGCTTATTTCTGTTGTGTTTCTCTCGTAACCCCGTTTTTCCTTATAAAATGAAAAATTGTGCAAAAATGTGAAAATTTAAAATTTTTTGTAAGCTTTTGTTAGTCTTTTTGATTGAAAGGTTTTGCTAGTCTCTTAGATTAGAAGCTATAAAATGCGAATTCTAGCTCAAAAGGCCAAGATTTTGCAAGTTTCCCTGAGTGACTTTAAATATGCATGACTTGATTTCATTAGACGAAACATTTGCTAAGCTAATATATGTTTTGACACCTTGATTGACTTTCCGCTGGTGAGAGTAGGAATGGAATTCTGACTTGACCGGGCGTGTTGAGCCCTAGCTTGTTCCCTTAACCATAGATAATCTAAAAATTATCGGCTAAGCATCTGCGGATCTCATTATTTGGGATTTTAAATTTGCAGAGATCGAGAAATGATAGAGTTACTTATGAGTTTAGATGCTAAGCGTGGAGTAGTTGGTTCTCTTTAGAGCCCATCGAAGGTACTTATGGCTTTTGTTCCCACAAAATTGTTTCACCCCATATCCTGCCTAAATAATTAGAGATGTCAAGTTTTTGGCGATGGTTAGTTCTTTATCTTCTTAAAAGAATCTTTGTTTTAAAAATTGGGTACACATCAAGGATCCGTAATAAATAAATAAATAAGTGATATGTGAAAAGTAATAAGTAAAGTTGTGAGCTGCGGTGTCGAGATCGGACCCTTGGATCTTTAGCCGGGATTGAATGAGGTCTTAGCCTAGCCAGCCGGGATTCTCATCTCATGAAGCCTATAGTCTTGGAATTACCCCGTGAAGCTCCGTGGTTCACAGCTCATAAAAGTAAAAGTTCAAGTGCAAAAAAAAAAAAAATGTTGAAAAGTTGAAAAAATCAAAAGTAAGTGAATAAAAAAATCCTTGATGTGGACCTCATTTTTACGACAATGGTTCTTGAGAGAAGATGGATAACTAATTATCGACTTAGCTTTGTATCTTTATCGGAATAAAAGTTATCGAAACGAGAATTTGAAGAAATTCATTTCTCACAAAAATAAAAATTCTAGAGGAAATAGGAAAATGGGAACAAAAGGTAATTACACAAGTAACTTCCATGGGTAGTGTTAGCATCTAGAGTCATATTTGTAACAATGATTTCGGTTTTACGCTTAGTTTGGGACTTGTGAAAAATCAGGGACGATGTATTCTATCCGTATGGTCACTTCACGCTGTGTTGTGTTTTCTACTCCGTGATCCTAACATGTCGTTTGAAAAATGTTTGAGTTATTGATCGACATGAAAGTTCAACAAACCGTCATTCATAATCTGATGTGCTTAATCTTAATATCTATATGAGAATTAAAAGGTAAACGGGGCGTTTTTAGAATTAAGGCTTTCTTAATCTCTTTTGAGGAATCTTTGCTACTTCTTCATAGGTTTAGTAGAAAGAGATTGAAATCCTTGGTTTTAGAAGCGTGAGTTGATTGCATTGCGTGAGGACACGGCAATGGTTTCGTCTGGGGTATTTTGGTATGTGCTAAAACACATACCTTTTCTTTATCAAAATAGACCCAAAATAACCAAGAAAGAGCCGTTTATTGCTAATATTTGTGGTTTTCTTGAGTTTGAGCTTGTGCAGGTACGGATATTTAAAAACACACAAAAAGAAGCCAAAACCGAAGAAAACCGGGCACGAGAGAGAGAAGAGTGCAAAAGCCGATGCCGGGATGCTATTTCATGGACTTTGATGCTCAAAAGTGCAAAATACGGAGTTATGGATCATGTGTGGGAGTTTTCACGAGTTACCCGTCATTATATCACATTTTCACAATTCACCCTTCAAGTTTCCCAATTTATACTTTCACACCTTTTACTTTTCCATATTTACCCTTATTACCCTCACCTCTCACTTTTCCCAATATCCCAAATTCACCCTTCACTTTCACAAAATGTCACTTTTGGTCCTTGGCTTTTGCTTAAAATACATGATTGGTCCTTGTAATAATACATGTTGCACCACTAGTCCAATATTAATGCCAAATCCATTATCCAATAACACTACACCTGCGGCCCAAAAATATACCCAATCCAGTAACATTACACCATACCCGGCCACTTGATATCAAACCCCGTGACCCGATTACCTTATTATTACCCGGTCAACACCAAGATACCCGGTCAACTTGAATTGAAAAATATTAAACAATCCCAAACAAACCCCCGCCCAACAGTACCCTTAACCTTTCTCCTTCCTCCCTGTCTCAACCAAACACTACCCATTTTATTACCAATCCCAAACACTCAACTTAGTACTAAGCATATTATCCAAGTTCTAGAACCCTCTGACAACGTGTCAGAGGGTGTGTGTCATTGAGAGTGCCAGCTGGACAAATGAAGCCTTCCCATTGGCTAAGACACCTCACAAGAATGATCCCTGTGGTGAGAAATGATTGTGATGACAAGTAGATAGATCAATGGCTCTAATTTGATGATCCAGAAGCTTCCCAATCCTCAAGCTTGGCTATATAAAGCCCTTCTCTGTCACAAGAATCCGTCGTCCAGTTTTTTATGTATTTAGAAAAACTTAGGCCATTTAATTTCTGTATTTTAATCATTGTCATTAGTGTAGTTGTTTATTTTAAAATGTAATTTCACTTCAAGAGTTGTAAGTCACTTTTTGATTTAATGCAAATTAAGTTTTTTGTCTCAAATACTTTAATCACTGGTTGTTAAGATCATTTGTTCTTAGTTTAGTTTAAATAAGCTTTAATAAGCTTATTGTGGGTTAATAATGGTTTAAGTTTGCTTTAATTTCAGGATTTGTGAAAAAAGTCAAAATAAGTCAACGTTCATAGTCAACTCAGTTTTGGATAAATTCTGATTTCAAGGTGTTGAAAAGTTAAGTTTAGTGTTATTTTGAGCATTTCAATTCTGTCTCAGTTTCATTTCATCAAGTTTTTAAGGTTTACTTGCTAATTGGCAACATAAAGGGGTGTTTGGATTTAAAAAGTAAAGGTAATTTGAATGTGATTTATACATGGATTAGTTTTGAATAATGGAGCATTTGCCTTTTAGAAGCTTTGCTGAGATTTGCAAGTAAGTTTGTTTGTCCTGTGCATCTGATGTATTCATCAGTTTGATGTAAGTTTCATATGCAGTTTAGTAGATTAAGATTTAGTATAGAATTTAGTTTGAATTGATAGAATGGTTTAGTCATTAAGATTCTAGTGTAGCTTGCAATTTTAAGTTCTCGCAAGCTTTTAGTGATTCCTTTCTGTCTTTTGATTTGAGATCCTTATCAATACATTGAGTTTTGGTCTGCATCTGCTGAGAAAATTCTTGTTTCTGTTACTGTCCTTTCAGTTAGTAGGCTAGCTGATTTAGGTTTATTTCTTCAACATTACTGCTGAATGGTAGCTTCTTAGGGTAGCTTTAGGACTAGATATAAGTCCTTTGCCTTTAGATAGAATCATAGTGCTTATTTGTGTGCTTTTTGGCCCTGCATTCCTGTTTTTGGTTCACTTTTGATCGCATCGCAGACTTTGATGTTCTAGCCATTTTGCTTGATCTCCAATTGCTTCAATACTTGTCCTTATGATCTGAAACTTTGGTTACATATTCTCTGGTTGGTGGGCTTGAGCCCCACACTGTTGGTTTTCCCTTTAGCATATCTGATAAGCAGTTAGATAAGCTCAAAAGTTAGGGCCTGTTTGCTTATTGGCTTAAGTAACAGTTTGCTCAAATCCTAGGTAGACTACTCATTAGGTGTTAGAATTAGCTATAACCAGTTGCTTTAGAGTAGTTTAGATATTACCTAGCTTCTTTTATCAGTTTGGTTGCTTATCTTGCTTATTAGCTTATTTTCCATTGCTTATTCCCACTAGTTTACATTGCAGCTTCAGTTTTTCCTACATAAGCCCATGTTTTCTTATTTTTCATAGATCCAGAATAACATTTTAATATTTTCCTGAATTTTTCATTATTTTTGGTCACTGTTTAGTATTTTTCTTATTTAAAAGTAGTTTTTAATCCTTTTTAAATAGCTTTAATTGCATTTAATTGAGAAAAAGTTCAAAAAAATAGTTTTTCAATTTTAATAGATTAAGATAAATATAAAAAGCATAAAAAAGATTTTTCCATATTTTTCCCCCTTTATTTGGTATTTTTCATAATTTAAATTAGATTTAAATAGATTTAAATTCATAGAAAATAGGGAATTAATCTGAAAAATACAAAAATAGTTTTAAAAAGTCTTTAGTGTTATTTTAGATTTTTAGAAAGTAATTTCATAATTTTCCCCTTTGTTTTGATAATTTTTAGATAATTAGTTCATTTTTATTAGTTAATAATTAGTTTTTAATTAAAATAAAATCAAGAAAATTCCTAAAAAATAATTTTAATTCATATTTAGTTTTCTCATATCATTTTTAGTATAAAAGTAGTTTTAGGTTATTTTTAGGATCTAGATTAGACGTAGTTGCTTTTTATTCGCGTTTCGTTTAATTTCCGTTTTTGCGTTTTAGCGTAGAATTGCGTAGTTTGCCTTAGTTCTTAGGATTTCCCATAGATTTTAGTTTCTTATGCTTTCCTTATCCCGTAGTTTAGATAATATCATATTTCATCCCCTTTTCTCATTCGAATCCCGATTATTGAGACGTGAGTTGGAAATTCCATTCAACCCTCGTTCGGAACGATCTCGGTGCTCAAACCTAACACGTTTGAGTTACCCGTGTACTACATACTTCTTATTATTGATTTTTAATCGAAATCAATTTTTGGCGCCGCTGCCGGGGAGGGCTTGTAGCGAGTTTTCGTATTCCGTCTCGTATCGTGTGCATTTGAAGATCCTTCCTCGTGAAGTTATCGTTGATATTTGTACATATCCCTTTTTCAAAAACCCAAAAAGATTTTCCTTTTCAAAATATGTTTTCTAAAACCCAAAAATATTCTTCTTTACCCTCTGAACCGTCAATTCTTTATCTCTTTACCCTCTCATTCGTATAATTCTTCTCGATGTCTTCGTCTTACCCTTATGGTTGTCAATGGTGTGGGGACCTCAAAATGGTGGGAATTGTCCCGGTTGTAGCATTGTGAATACGGAAACGAGTTTGTCTACGACCAACATCCCTACAATGATATGACCGATTTCCTTAACCAATCCCCATACCATGAGACGGAGTCATACTCGTGTGAGTACTGTGGAGGTCCTCACCAAGGTTTTCAATGCCAAACTCAATATAACAATCAGACCTTTGGTTATGAACCTTATCCAAACCCGTCACAACAAACATACTGTTGTGAGTATTGTGGAGGTCCGCACTTTAATTCCGATTGTCAGATGCAGAACCCGATTGCTTACGAGCAAGTTCCTTGTGATAATTACGACTATCCTTATAACCCACCTCCACAATACCAAGAAATTCAACCACAACCTCCGCAAATTCCTCAAGATAGTTTCCAAAGATGTATTAATACACTCGAAGAATTTATGGATCCTCATCAGAAAACGTATGGTGAATTACTTGCCAAAGATCGTGCGTCTCGCAACGAAAGATCTATGATAGAATTACTCGAAGAAGAGGAACGAGCAGCTCAGATTAAAAAATGCCTTGAAGAAATACGAATTGAGGAGCAAGCACTTGCAAGACGTGCCCGATGGCTCGCGACTTACATCGACGATGATGATGAGGATTCCATCCAAATGAAAGAGTACTATGCAAGTTTGTCGGATGAATCCCCTCCCGTTTCTAAGCCTTTCATTTCCGACCCTTCCCCTTCACTCACGCCGGTTGAGAGAAGTGACGTTCCTTTGGAAGAGGTCGATGATTCTATTTCTTCAGACATTATTACACCCGTTGATTCTCTCATAATGGGGGATGAGCATCTTAGTACTATTCCGGAAACGGAATCTTCTTGTATTGAGAGCCTTATCCCAATCCCAAGAGAGTCTGGGGTTGTTGATGATATTTGTGATGAGCTTTCTCTTGATATTTCGAATGATCATGATGAGATGTTTTCCGATTCCGAGGATGTATCTGATAGTGATTGTGATTCGCTTTTATGTGATTCTCTTGACATTTCCGAGGTTACTTCCGGGATTTTCTCAAATCCTCTTTTTGAACTCAAAGATGACTACACCTTTTGTGAAGTTAATCCTCTTTTCGACCAAGATTTTGAGTCCGATTCAGAGACCACAACGGAAGTGGTGAATATTGCTAGCTCTCAGAGCACACCACTTGTCCCATCTCTGTGTTCCGACCTTTCTCTCCCGTCATGTGATGTTGAAAAAAGTGATGAATCCGCTAATCGAGGTTATTATGGAGATTGATTTTGAAATGGTTGAAGACGATATTCTTGATAAACCGCCACGTGATTCAGATATGGAAGAAATAGACTTACCTATTGATGACCCAATACCACCGGGTATTGAGGATGTTATGGTTGATCTTGATGGTTCTCTTGACTCTCCTTCTTCTGATGAGTCCACCATCATGTATCCCGTTGAACCCGCATGTGAAGACAAAATCTTTAAACCCGGGATATTCATTGATGAGTTCTTTGTTAAAACCGTTGTTAGAGAAAAGGATCCTCCGATGGATGCCTTCATTTGTGAGCCTACACTTCTTATCTTTTACCATGAGCTCCCATCTTCTTTGGAGTTTTCTCACTCTGATCCGTCATCCCTTCGTCCACCCGCTAAACCACCGGATGATGGATCATTCTTTCATGATATACCATTTGTGCTTGAGCCCGACACCTTCTTCACCACCCAACCCACCCAGCCTCATTCTTTCTGGAATGAGGACACCGTTTTGACCCTGGTATCTCTACCACTTTCTTCCCCAAGGACAAATGAATTCTGGGACGAGTCAGGCTAGCGACTCGGTGATCAAAAACAAGAGCGCCGTGGGAGGCACCCCATGCTTATCCATCTATCTTCTTTCTATTTTCTAATAAGTGACGTGAAGGGGTCCGCCTCTTCGATTTCTCGTGTTTGGTTGTTTGTGATGTTGTGTTTAGGATGTTCCCGATATGAAGACTCTCGTGCTCGAAGTTTGTCATTTCTCCACTCGAGTTTCATGATCGATGCTGATGGAAATCCGATATCCTAATCTTATCGACTAACGTTTATCTTCTAGCATACTTAATAAACGGCTTTTAGATTTTCGTGATACCCTTGCTTTAAACATTGAGGACAATGTTCCATTCTAGTCTGGGGTAGGGTAATCTTCGATTTGATTTGACCGCACTTGCTTATTTCTGTTGTGTTTCTCTCGTAACCCCGTTTTTCCTTATAAAATGAAAAATTGTGCAAAAATGTGAAAATTTAAAATTTTTTGTAAGCTTTTGTTAGTCTTTTTGATTGAAAGGTTTTGCTAGTCTCTTAGATTAGAAGCTATAAAATGCGAATTAGGTTTATTTCTTCAACAATACATTGAGTTTTGGTCTGCATCTGCTGAGAAAATTCTTGTTTCTGTTACTGTCCTTTCAGTTAGTAGGCTAGCTGATTTAGGTTTATTTCTTCAACATTACTGCTGAATGGTAGCTTCTTAGGGTAGCTTTAGGACTAGATATAAGTCCTTTGCCTTTAGATAGAATCATAGTGCTTATTTGTGTGCTTTTTGGCCTGCAATTCCTGTTTTTGGTTCACTGTTTTGCTGACCGCATCGCCAGACTTTGATGTTCTAGCCATTTTGCTTGATCTCCAATTGCTTCAATACTTGTCCTTATGATCTGAAACTTTGGTTACATATTCTCTGGTTGGTGGGCTTGAGCCCCACATTGGTTTTCCTTTAGCATATCGATAAGCAGTTAGATAAGCTCAAAAGTTAGGGCCTGTTTGCTTATTGGCTTAAGTAACAGTTTGCTCAAATCCTAGGTAGACTACTCATTAGGTGTTAGAATTAGCTATAACCAGTTGCTTTAGAGTAGTTTAGATATTACCTAGCTTCTTTTATCAGTTTGGTTGCTTATCTTGCTTATTAGCTTATTTTCCATTGCTTATTCCCACTAGTTTACATTGCAGCTTCAGTTTTTCCTACATAAGCCCATGTTTTCTTATTTTTCATAGATCCAGAATAACATTTTAATATTTTCCTGAATTTTTCATTATTTTTGGTCACTGTTTAGTATTTTTCTTATTTAAAAGTAGTTTTTAATCCTTTTTAAATAGCTTTAATTGCAATTAATTGAGAAAAAGTTCAAAAAAAATAGTTTTTCAATTTTAATAGATTAAGATAAATATAAAAAGCATAAAAAAGATTTTTCCATATTTTTCCCCCTTTATTTGGTATTTTTCATAATTTAAATTAGATTTAAATAGATTTAAATTCATAGAAAATAGGGAATTAATCTGAAAAATACAAAAATAGTTTTAAAAAGTCTTTAGTGTTATTTTAGATTTTTAGAAAGTAATTTCATAATTTTCCCCTTTGTTTTGATAATTTTTAGATAATTAGTTCATTTTTATTAGTTAATAATTAGTTTTTAATTAAAATAAAATCAAGAAAATTCCTAAAAATAATTTTAATTCATATTTAGTTTTCTCATATCATTTTTATTATAAAAGTAGTTTTAGGTTATTTTTAGGATCTAGATTAGACGTAGTTGCTTTTTATTCACGTTTCGTTTAATTTCGCTTTTGCGCTTTTAGCGTAGAATTGCGTAGTTTGCCTTAGTTCTTAGGATTTCCCATAGATTTTAGTTTCTTATGCTTTCCTTATCCCGTAGTTTAGATAATATCATATTTCATCCCCTTTTCTCATTCGAATCCCGATTATTGAGACGTGAGTTGGAAATTCCATTCAACCCTCGTTCGGAACGATCTCGGTGCTCAAACCTAACACGTTTGAGTTACCCGTGTACTACATACTTCTTATTATTGATTTTTAATCGAAATCAACTACCATGTTCTTACTTGCAGCATTAGCCAAAAAGATTCTAATTGCCTCGATTCGAGCCACAGGAGCAAAAGATTCTTCAAAGTCTATACCCTCCTCTTGACGGTATCCTTTAGCAACTAATCGAGCCTTGTTCTTCAACACATCACCATGCTCATCAAGTTTCACTTTGAAGATCCATTTTAGAGCAATTATCATAGCACAATCTGAGCGTGTACTAACTCCCATACATCTAGTCGATCGAACTCATGAATTTCATCTTGCATAGCATTGAACCCGCTATCTTCATTCATGGCGGTTTTAACATCTTTTGGTTCGATCTTAGAGAGTACGGAGTTGAAGAAGCACCATAAGGCATCGGTTGCAAGTTGTTTTCGTGTGGATACTGGACGAGAGGGATTTCCAATGATGTTGTCTAATGGATGATCGTGAGTCCATTTTATGAGGTGTTCATGTGGTAGTTGTTGAGGGACTGAAGTAGCAGAGTTGATGTCTCCTGGAAGATGGTTCGATGAAGATTCAGAGCAAATATGTTTTCAAATGGAGCATCTTCGGGAGTAGCAAAGGGATTAACTTCATCATTGATGCCCGAAACAGTTCCATGATGTACATTTGAAGAATGATGATTTGTTGATGAGATCAAGGATCAAAGCAGGTGCTTCTTGACTTAAAGATATTGAGACTGAGGGATTGACTTCATTTACTGGAATATGAGCAGCCTCTGTTGTAGGGATCAACACCTCATTAGTACTCGGATCATAAAGTTCATCAAACATAGGATCAAACAATTTCTTTAAATCATCTTCGGATGGAGGTACATATGGAGTTTCTTGAGAAGAGTTTGGAACAAGGGATGAACCAATTGGACTTATTTGAAGTGCGGGTCCGTGAATTGAATTGTTCAGAGCCGTTTGACCGGTCAACTCATCAAACGTAACGTGAATTGTTTCCATGATGTTTCGGGTTCTTTTGTTGTAGATTCGGTATCCCTTTTTGTTTGGTGCATACCCTACAAATACTCCAATGTCCGCTTTAGCTCTAAGTTTGCCTAAGTCTTGACCCTCATTAGTTGGATAGCACAATGCTCCAAACACACGAAGGAAAGAGAGATTAGGTTTTCTGTTGTGGACAAGTTCATATGGTGTCTTTCCATGAATAGTGTGAATCAGGGAACGATTTTGTGTGTAGCATGCAGTGGCAATAGCTTCAGACCAGAGAAACATTGGAACTTTTGAGTAAATCAGCATTGTTCTAGCGGCTTCTACAAGAGTTCGATTTCGTCTTTCAACTACACCGTTCTGTTGAGGAGTTCGTGGAACACTTCTTTGATGGCTGATTCCAATGCTTTCATATAATTCACTAAGTTGTTTGTTAACAAACTCAGTTCCATTGTCCGTCCGGATAATTCTGACGGTTTTGTTAAGTCGAACCGCACTGTTTGATGAGTTTGATGATGATATCTGGAGTTTCATCCTTTGTCCTTAAGAACTTGACCCCGGTGAATCTAGAGTAATCATCAACTATAACTAACACATATTTCTTCCCAAATATATTCTCGCACTCTCATTGGTCCACATAAATCCATATGAATTGTATGAAGAACTTCCGTGACAGAGTTAGTAGGTTTGGGTTTATGGGCATACTTCTTGCTTTTTCCCAATTGACATGCTGAACAAAGATGATCCTTTTCGTACTTTAGTCGAGGTAAACCTACAACTAAGTCCTTTCTCTAGAGATCATTGATGGTGCCGAAGTTCAAGTGATTGAGACGTCGATGCCATAACCATGACTTTGTTTTTGAAGCCTTTGACAGCAAGCAAATTGGAGAAGACTTCATCATATCTTCTATAGAGATGATGTAAAGATTTGAACCACGAGTTCCTCTTAACAGTTCCTTACCATCAAGTTCTCTAACAAAACAAGTATGTTTTCTGAAGGCTACTTCAAGATCAGAATCACAGAATTGACCGACAGAGAACAGATTATGACCAAGACCTTCCACATAGTATACTCTAGAGATAACACTGTCACCAACAACATAATCACCATAACCCATAATTGCACCGAAATGATCATTACCGAATCTAACTGTCCCGATGAATTTGCTCACGAAGTTCATGAGCCGCGACCGGTCTCCAGTCATATGCTCGGAATAGCCTGAGTCCAGTACCACGAACGATTTGAACGATCTGCAGTTGAACGCAGACAAGAATGGATAACTGGATAATTGGGATCCCCATGCAAGAATGGGTTCCACTTTGTTAGTAACAGTAATTGGAGCACCCACATCAGAAACAGAAACATCCATATCAGAAGTAGAAGCAATGGAATCATTTGGAATAGATGCAATGTTTGGTGTCTCAGATTTGAACTATTCAAAGTATGTTCACTTCTTAAGGGAATAGTTCTACCAGTAGGCATCCATTTTCTAGTGGGCATAATCTTAGTAGTTTGAGAGGAAAACTGATTATTCTTATGGCCAAAAGGTATCCAATAATAACCTATCTTTATAAAAGATCTTCCTGTGGGTTTCTGCTTTCTAACAATCTTTCATTTTTGCCTTTTGCCTTATTAGCATTAACAATTTTAACGGGCATTTGACATCATTAGACAAAGCATTCACACCACATTCATGATTAGCAAAAGAATTCAAGCAGACATCATTACAAGGTTTGCAAATAGTATCGAATTAATTAATTACGACGCCTAAGGCTAATACTAGAATCAACACGATTCGCTTTATTCAACTCAAGCTTAAAGTTCCTAGGTTGGTCTTCTACTCTCTTCCAATGCACATTTTAGCTTGCGAGGTCCTATCATTCCTTGTATTGTCTTGAGACTTTGACCTGCTTGCTTTAATGTCATTGATTACTCCTGTAGAGGGAATGAGAACATTAGTTGGTTGATCTAATTTTTGCATTCTTGAACTTGATGTGCAAGGATCTCAAGTACTAGAAGGCACATTAGTGTATACTTTCTTAAGACTGTGATTTGAGCTTTTGCACACTAAAGTTCATTTTCTTAGCACTAACATATCTCGAATCTGAACTACTTGAAGGCACATTAGTGTTTCCTTTCTTAAGACTGGGCATAGAACGGATTTCCTGCTTGGCACTAGGCATAGAACAAGGCTTCACAGCTTTGCCTTTTCACCTAAGGGTTTTGGACATGTTGCAATTACACATTCAAGCAGCTCTTGAGATCGTTTGGCCGGAGGCAAGCAAACCTAATTTCTCTATCAAGAGGTTTATTAATGAAGTCCTCTTCAACAATCTCACGGAGACATTCTAGACTATCCTTAAGGTGAGCACAATAGTCATGAAAAGCATGTTCATTATTCCTAAGATGAGGAGGAATATATTTAACTATCACAGTGTATTTGCAGTCTAAGGGTGACTTTGAGACAACATTCTTATTGAAAACAAATGGCGCTTCCCATTTCCCGACTTCTCGATTTTCAATTTCCTTTTGTAAAGACGTTATTTTTCGTTGTTTTGGTCACGGGTGACTTTCATTGAATCATATAACTCTTTAAAATGTCGTTTAACTTTTTCATTTTCTTCTAGAAAACTCTCGTTTTCCTTTTGTAAGGCATCAACTAAGTTTTGAAGATGAAAAGTTTGAGAATTCCGAGAATCTAAAGGAGGAGGCATTTGGGAGCCTGTCATATTGTTCGTTTGACCCTTTAATTGAGAGATTTGGGCTTTCAACTTTTTGATCATGTTACAATGAGCTTGAATCGTTCATCACGCTTGTTAATTTGAAAATCGCATCAAACTCTGGAGCATCCGAGGATGTCTTGATATTTGAAGTTTTGACATTTTCTTTAAGATGTTGATATTTTAGTTGTAAATTAAAATGCTCAACTTCTAGTTTAGAAAAATGTTTAACCAAATTGTCGTGATCATCCAGTTCAATTTTCTCGTTTAGTTCAGAATTTGTTTTTCAAGCTCAATGACACGATCATGGGAGACTTTCAGTGCAACCGATAATTCATGAAATTTGGAAGCATTAATGGAACAATTTGTAGCAGTGAAAAACACATCCTGAGCAATACATTCCGAAATCAGGTTCTCATTTAGTGTATGCAAGTTCTTCCTCTCAATCTCATTATATTTTAGTGCTCGCTCATAGTCACTAACTTCAACTATCATTGCATCAAATTCCTTTTCCATTCCCTTAATATCAGTTTCTATCCCCTTTTTAAGACTCTCAAAGTGATCTTTTAGAAGTTTAAAGAAAGGCATGACCTCAGTTAAATAACATTCTTTCATTTGCTCAAAACCCCTTTCTCCTTCTGTAATACCAATGGGTGTGATCCTTTTCTTGCAAGTTTTCTCAAAATCAACAAATAGTTGAAGTATAACATATTGGCTAATTAAGGTCTTGCTTTTAGTGGCAATTGTTCTAGGAACAAGATGCATTGGTGTATTAGGAGGATACACAGTCGCTCTAGGCATTTTCCAAAGAGGAGGGATTGTTTCAACAATATTATCACTCGCTTATCTAAATCCATTTTCCGAAAACTTGTTCGGAGTCAACAATGTCCGAGGTTTAAACATGTTCAAGAAAATCCAGTTTTCCTTCTTGTAATCATGGGGAGTGATCTTTATTTTCTTATCTCTACATTTAGGATCATCTAATTTCTTGTTCATCTTTTCCCTAGTGACTTCATCTGATTTCTTATCTTCCTCAGTGCACTCAACGCAACTAGGTTTCGTCTAGGTTTAAGGATTTCATTGCCATCATAAAGAACCTTATGAGCATTTCTAGCCCTTTTAATGACCTCCGGATTTGGTTCCTTAACAAGGGGAATGCTATGCTTATCGCTTAGGACCCTATGCTTTGTGATCATGTGAGCAAATCAATGGTGTTCCCTTGTATGTACAACTTGTTTTCAAGTTTGTTTTTCAAAGTTTTCAGATTAGAAAAATCTTTCAAGAGTTTTGATTCCTTAGCATTGAATTCTTGCTTAAGCATTTTCACATTTTCTTGAAGTTCTTGTTTTTGCTTAGCAGTTTTAGAAAGCTTTTCTTGCAAGGAATTTAACTCTTGTTTTAATACTTCTTCTCGAAAATTACTTTTTCTAATGATTGTACGCACTTGGTCATCCATTTCCTGCTCACGAGTGGTCAACTCAAATTTTGCACGTTGTTCATAAATAGCAACACGTTCTGTATAGGCATTTAGTTCGATATTACTGACTCATCAGGGCACAGTAAAGTGTATTCATCAAAAATATAGTCATTGTTGAATGCAGGAGATGCATCACTTGGTACAACTTCACTTTCACTTTGTTTCACATATTGATCATATGGGACAACATTGATATTACCCATATTTTCAATATTTGATACAAAAGTTTTAGTTGATAGTACTTTGTCATGCATCTTTTGCACATCAGCATCATCGTATAGTTTTAGTACCTCTGAGATGAGTTTGTCTTTGGATGGGCAAGCTTGTGGTGAAGAGGAGACCTTGGGAGAAACCATTGGAGAAATGCTAGCCATAAAGATTGTGTGTGCAGTAGGTCCATCATCCACATCCGAGTCGTATGCATCACAATCAGCGACTTGAAAGGCATTCTGATGATTGTGACCTATCTCCTGAATAGGCTGCTCATCCACATCGCATCATAGGTCTTGGCATTGCCCTCAGCTAGAAACAACAATTCCTCTTCATCCAAAGCAGCACCATTTTCTTGAGCTTGCACAAGCAAAGATCTTATCTCAAGTAATCAGATTCGTGGACGCTTTGGAGATGTGCCGTTCCTTGCAATGTGTCCCTCACCACCACAATTATAACATTTGATCAGCTTAACTTGACCTTGATTACCATTCCTTCCTCGATTCTGATTACCAACATAACCTCTACCAGCTCCACCTCTTCCCCGATCATACTGTCTTTCCTGAACTGGTTGCACCACGATCCTCCCATCTTTAACAAAGAGCTTGATTGTGTGGGTTAGATGTCGCTTCGAGGTTGTTATTGGTTTGTGGGAGAGAATTCATGTTTTGACTGATCATAAGAGCTAGTTGATTAATGAAATTACCCACGTGTGCATCAGCATCAGCTTGTTTGAACATAGGATCATGAATTAGTTTGTGATTACCATTTCCCATGGGTATGACTTGTGAGGCTTTGGTTGTGATTCCGATGTTTGAATAGAAGGCAGTTGAGTCATTAGACGAGCTTGTCTCTCCCTGGTTGGTTTTGAACCGATTAAGAACCAATTTTTCAAACATAGCATGTCTCTCATTCTCAAGGAGGAAGGCATAGAGTTGCTCATAGTTTGTATTCTTCAATCCTTTAGTGAGCTTCACAGAGGTGACAAACTTGTGCCATTCGGGATTCATGTTGTTCACAAATTTTGAGTTCAACTTAATGTTAGGCATAGTTATTCGATGTTCCTCATGTCATTCACCAACTTATGAAATCTCACATAGTACTCATAGACACTCTCATCCGGTTTCATCTTGAAGTGTTCAAATTCGTCATAGAGTTGTGATTCTCTGTCTTCCATAGTTAATTCTGAACCCGAGAGAAGCATCTTGACATTATCCCATACTGCCTTTGCCTCGGTGTTGTGATTGATCTGCTTGTAGATGTCTTTAGGAAGACCTTGAAGAACAATGTTAGAAGCCCGATATCAAGATCGAATCTCTTTTTTCCTTATCATCAAGCTCATCATACATCTTTGGTCTGTCCATTCCGTAAATCCGAGTTCCATCTTCAGCAGTATCAAGTACATCTCTAGTCGTCTCAACTCGATACGGTCCTTTATCAATGGATTTGAGAATGTTGACACCATTTTCCTTTCCAAGGCAATACAATCTGATTCGTTGAGCCCAAGAATCGTAGTCTGTTCTGTCAAGCATGGGTGGACGAGTATTTGAACCACCGCTTGAACATCCTCGCAAATGGAGATGATAGTAGGAACGTTGGTAGACATGTTAACAGATTATACGGGATTTTATAACTCTATGATTAAACCGGAAATAGATTCTTTCACGGGATTTTACTAAATCAAGAGAAAACCGTAAACAATCACCCAAGTCGCTAGAAGATAATGCACCAAGTCGCTAACACCTAATTTGCTACACCCCCAAGTCGCTAAAGTCCCAAGTCGCTAGACAAATGCAAGTCGCTAAGTAGTAACTCGCTAAGCCTCAAGTCGCTAGCAAAATTTTGGCAGCAATTCGCTACTCAAGTCGATAAAGAGCAACTCGCTGCACCAAGTCGCTACCACCAAGTCGCTACCCGTAGTGGAGAGTCCACTACTTGTACTGTTAATCGCTAGGTCTAAGTCGCTAGCTCCAAAACTGTAACTCGCTACAAAATTGTGAAGCAAGTCGCTACGAAGAAAGAGATCCGTATATCAAGTCGCTAGCAAGAAAAACCACATAAACATCACTTTTCAATCCAAAACAACCCAACCAAGATGATTCAAGCTTACCAAATGAAAACCTAAACACTTGTGATGATTCTAAACATAAAAGTACTAACAAAATCCAAGCTTTAACACAAGAAATCAACCAAATGATGCACAAACCACTAAACTTTTTCAAACTCAAAACCACCTAAAAACCACTAGAAATCCAAAGATGTGCAAGATATGATCTAACCTTGGCTCTTGATACCAATTGTAGGATATTGGTTTTCACATACACATCAAACCATAGCACAAAGTAGGCGTAAGTGGAATTCTAGAGAGAGAAAGTTAGAGGTTTAGGGAACTTTAGTGAGAGAAAGAAAATTCTTATTATGAGCTCCAACTCTCTACCTTGGGAGGTAGAGAGTATTTATAGTCTTACATAAAACGCCACACAACGGGTCGTGGATCGTGCATACAGTGGGTAAAGACCCGTCCGTCATCCACGGTGTTACTTAACTAAATACTACTTAACTAAATATAACTATGACTACGAGCTTTCTAACGATTACATATACTTGAGGTGACCGACTCTTTAATACCGGGAATTTCTAATTCCTAACACACAAAAACAGTGGTAAATAGAATTAGATGTCAAATCAAAATGTGCTTGAAATAAAATTAGATGTATGAACAGATAAGCAAAATGCTATTGATTTATGCAAACGAAAGGATAACTGATTAACAATAGTAAATAAAATTTGATGTCAAGAGTATTCATAATATCATGAGCAAATAGTGCTTGAAAGAAAGATTTGATATTTCGTATGTACAAAAATGCAAATGAGAGGGTATATAAAGAGAGATCGATGACTCAATTTAATATAAACTGGAGAATCATAAATCTTCATAATAGTAAAGAGGAAAGATGTAGAGCATCAATAGAATAAATCAATTAATCGAGATAACCAATGAATCAACCAATAGCCAAAAAAGGCCAATACTGAAAGACAACATTCCAAATGAGATCAAATAATCAATGATACAGGCAATAAGTATCACAAATGTCAAATGAGAATGAACTGAGAATAATCAATAAATAAGAAGGACAATATCATGAATGCAAATTTAGAATAATTGAAAACAATCCATAAATGAGAAGGTCAATAAGCATCAAGAATGTTAATTGAAAATATCTGAGAAAATCAATGAATGAGGAATGCAATAAGCATTATTAGGGTAAACAAGAGTAACAGCAAACAGGAAAGACAATGAGTGTCACGTATGATAACATACGATCAATAAAGAGTAAATGAGTACCACGAATTTTTAATTGAAAATGAATGGAATCAATCCATGAATAAAATCAATAAGTATCACAAATGTTGATTCAGTGTGACAAAATATCCGTACGTAGATGAAATAATGGCTCTTTTGTTCATCTTTCGAGAGGTTTTCTTTAAGTGATTGGTCTTTTGATTTGAGTTCAGTTTCCATAGCCTTGTCCTCGGATGACTTTGTTTCACTGTCAGCATATGTAAGTAGGTTTGTGACGTGAATGTTGAAATAGTGGCTGACAAGTTTTCCAATTTTCCCTCGTAATCGAGAATATAGTATTAAGTAAGGATAAACATTGTTGTCTTGTTTTGTTGTTACCCTCTTGGCGACGTGAATCTCCAAAACCGCAAGAAGTGATAAGGACAAAGATGTTATAATGTCGTGACTTGAAAGTGGGTGATCCAAGGCGGCACGTTACAATGTGATAAGTTAAAGTCACGTTCTGATCTAGCTGACGTGTTTCTTCACAGTGGTTTACGAGGCAACGTAGGTGCTTCAAATGTATGACGTTACAAAAGCATGGGACAGGCGTTCAAATTTGTCTCCACAGACGGTTAGTAAGGTAATCAAGGGAAAATCGGCATAGTGTAACGAGTTGTATGTAAAACGACGTCATGTGTTGTTATGAAAAGTTTTAGAGACCACTGTATCTCTCCCAGTGTCTTGGAAGTAATGTGGCCATTTGTGTCTCTCACAATGTTTTAGAAAAGTTGTAAGGACTATCAAAATGTATGAACATGTATGACGGTTTAGTGACTTAATCTGTGAATAGCGTCTAACACGACATGTTGGTGGTGAGACAAGGGAGTGAGAGCGACTTCACCCTCCTTGAAGGCTTCGTCTTGGCATTCGATGTTATCGGTGATGAGTCTGGTGTTGAGTCGACTGATGTTAATATTGTGGTAGGGAATGTCAAGGTATCCTCTACGTCGGAGTCTGAAGAAAGAATGGGTATTTGAAGACATTTATGTGACAATCGATGTGAAATGAAAGTAAATATCCCGCATAATGTATGTATGAAACCGCATGTATAGTGAATATGCACTTATGATGAAATGATGAGATGCTATGATAATGTAGTTATAGTCTAGGGTCAATGATGCAACATAGTTCTCTATAACCTTTGCTCTGATGCCAATTTGTCACACCCCCAAAATACTTGTTTTGTAGCGGAATGGAATACCTGGGGGATGACTGCCATAGCATTACAGTTACAGTTATATTGAACGACCTAAAGTGTCGTTTTAAAAGCACATCGTTTGATATATTAAAACATTCAGAGTTTAAAAAATATAGGTCCCAAAAGATAGCCAATGTATGCGGAAATAAGTTTGTTACAAACCAAACGATGTATTAAAGTGCAATAATATACAAATGAGCCGCGTCGTCACCGCGACTATATGATAAGTCCTTATGCATGCCATGAAGTATATGCCTTAGATACCTGAAAATACATTGCTAAAACGGTCAACAATAATGTTAGTGAGAATCATAGGTTTATGTAAATGTTTTGTACGGCTACCACTATGTATGACAAAAATGCCACATGAAAATGATACAATTGCTATAAGCTCATAACCCCGAAGCTAGACTGATTATGATGTTCGCCCCAACAGAGTGTTTGTCAAACAACTCTCATTCTGTTATTAAATGAAATGCATCTGTTTGACCGGTTGGATCTACCAACCCGGATGGAGGAGTCACCCTCAATAGATATATTCACTCACTCTCGCTTACTCTGTAATTAACGGTTCATGATAAAGGGGTGGGGACATTAATATGGCAATGCGGTAACTTAAGCAATGTAAATGAATTTGATATACTTGGGCTCGTAGTAAAATATTGTGCAATGTATTCTCCCCCGTAGGTTTGAAATGAAATATTAACTTGAAAAATGGGGCTATGAAAACTCACATGATACAATGATTATGATGACAAAAGTGGATACACTGAAATGAGGCACAATCTCTAACTGCAACTTGTAATATGAAGAGGTTTTGGTAACAAGGTATTTAATTACTTCTAGGTTTTTATTTCAAAACCTTAACTAGAAGCACTAATAGGTTTAGTAAATCACTTGATCTTGAAAAATTGATGATTCCTTCTTCCTTTTGATGTTGGATCGAGCCACAAGAGAGAGCAAGAGAGGAAAAATGGATTGAAGGGCTATTGATTTTCTTATATATTGTAGAAAAGGGTATTCTTGTAATTTCAACACAATGCATTTTGGTAAATAAAGGAAAAGGGTAAAATGGTAATTTCAATAGATTAATGAAGATATCTTAGATATTTTGGATAATTAACTAGATATTTTGGTTAACAACTTAATTAAGAGTATCGGGTACATTGTTCATGTATAAAAATCGTGTAATAGCTTTTATATTGATTTAATAAATATAAACAAATAACAAGGCAAATACTGATAAGACCTTCATGGAAATGATGATGCTGATGATATATAGACTAACTCTAGTCTATATGATGTGTTCTCAATGATGTTCCATGAATACACGGCTTAACCCTCACGGTTACGCGAATTTGATACTCGTAAACCTAGTTTACGAAATGATGAATAATAACCATGAATATTAATTTTTATCCAGAAATAAATAGTGTTTCATGAATAGTAAAAATTTGAAATAATCTCTTAAAGTCGCAAACTGACTTAAAAAATGATGAATAGTAATATGTGAATAGTAAATTCCCGAGATGAATAGTAAAATTTTCAAAGTTTGAGAAATGACCTGAAATTACGATTTGTCACATTATCTGTCTAGTTGACTTGTTTAGTTTGCCATGCTATGTTCTTGTTTAGTTAATTCATTCAATTATGATGTTCGTTTGGTATTCCTACCTAATACATGTGACTATCATGCTTATACTGCTGTTAGTATTTTCGCTGGTTATGATACTTGTTCTATTTATTAATTGTGGGTTATCTGACTTGTGTGATTGCTATGTTTACATTCAATTTAGTTGCTTCCGCCTGCTTATAGAATTCAACTTGGCTTATACGTATTCTAATTATCTGATTTATTTGTGTTGCCATATTTAGGTTTAGTTGATACGCTGACTGCTATGCTTGTACCTTTGCTTGGTTACTTGTTTTGTTTATGATAATCGTTTATCAACCCCTATTTGTTTATGTTCGTATCCGTATGTTTGGTTATTTATACGTACTTATATCTATTCACGATGCGCCGCTTTGTTTTGGTCTCCTTCGATTGTTGTTCTTCTTGTTATCTGTTAATATTGTGGTCTGCAGGTTCCTCATTGACTCATTTTGTTCATTGCCATGACCTTGATATCAGTTTCATTTGATTCCCTCGATCTTTATTTTGTTTAGTTTTTATTTTGTCATATCTGTTCACTGGGCTTTTTAAGCTCAATCGTACTTTCTTTTTCATGTGGCATGTACCTAGTAGGATGCTGGGCTTGATGGGCTGAGAGTAGGAGCATTTGAGTGAACCGACCCTAGTTTCCCTATCTTATTGGACTCTTTTTGAAGATCATTGTTTTGATATTACATTTTTGACATATTGAATTTTGTATTTTTCCTTGTAAGTCATTCGTTTATATGACTTGGTATTTTATTTTATAAGACTTCCGCTTGCAAAATTTTATTAGTATGTTCTGATATGACTCCATAATGTGACATTTGGACCCTTGTAGAGTTGGGGTGTTACATAAAATGTCCAGTTTAGCGTGTAAACTTAAAATGATGTTATTATGGCCGCATTTGCTTTGCATAACTACATTTGTAATAGTGATGAAGAAGATATGATATTCACTATGATCGAGCAAAGATCCAAATTACATAACACTTGATGAACTTCACGATGTTCGTGGCCATGAAAAACTAAAAATGTCTCTCAATGAACATCTATTGAGATTAAACGAATCTGGAAATGATATTGCTACATCAATATAGAATGCACTTCGTCAATAAGTTAAACCGACCTCACCTTATTTGGTTCGGTTTCGGTTTCGATAGCTATTTCTAGGTTTGCATTTTTACTTTGTCGATTTTCGGTTTGGGTCGGTTTTTGTCGGTTCAAGCCGGGTTTGACTCGTTGCTCATCCTTATCTCCTCCAACACGAGTCCTAGTTGTTGCGCTGCAGTATGTTTTCTAGTTTCGCTTGCGCGATTTTTACTTTTGATGGGTTCCATCCATCCCCAACCCTAATGAATTGAGTATGAAAGGGTCAAACGGTTCGGGTTTTCAGTCAGTTCCCATCCACCTTCCCCCCTCATAGTCCATTATAGGAAAGGATCATAGGATGAAGAAAAGAAAAAAAAAAAATGCAAGGTGAAATGAGTTCAAATATATTTGTTAAGAGTTAAGACACGCTTATTTAGCATAGGCTACGGAGTGAAGTTGGAAGGTTCGATGAACTACGCGACTTTCGTAGAGGATGCTTTTTATTGTTTTTTTTTTCGAAAAGAAAACTCCAAAATATTTAGTTTCAATCTCTTGCCTTTCGACAATCAAACCAGTTTCCGGTTCAAACAGTCAAAATGAACCCGGGGTTTAAATGAAAAAAATTCGGTTCATTTGCATCAAAGTTGCAAAACAATAGCTTTAGCTTACATGTCGACACACTTTCTCACCTTAACCAAAAATTATAGTTGAATTCCATCTTTTACAATTAGGACATGCTTGGTAAAGGGTTATATGGGGTAAGGAATGGGAAAGGTAATGAATAATGATGCTTGGTGGAGTATAATGCAATGACCCATTACCCAATAGTGGGTAATGAGCCATTGCACAATAAATCGGGGGGAATGATTTTATTTACCTTTGTCTTTCCCCACTATAATCATTATCTTTGCCTTTACCTTTCCCAAATTTGAACCAAGCACACCCTTAATGTATGATGATCCTGGTCTATGCATCGTGGGCCATAATCTCATAACGCTTGGGTCCATCGTATGGTCCAGAATTGACACGAACTATCATATTTATTGATTTAATGGACCGTTTGATTTTAGTCGTCGTCTACTTTGCTTGCACTTATGAGTTATGAGTAATGACATCTTACTTGCTCTTTTTTCACCTCTTGGAAGATTTGATCAGCCTAGTAGTAACACATGCGGAGTTAGGTACGGAACCAGGACTAAGTATGATTGAGTGCACAAATAATTTTGAACCGTAATATAAAAACATATTTGGATGGACCGGGTGCATTTAAAATGTATTTAGAAAAAACTGATGTTTTATTTACAAAAATTAACATTACATCGAAAAAATTCATAGGTGTCTCGAGACCCACTGAGAATCCTTGGTTCCGTCCCTGTACGGAGTACTAGTCTTTTTATTATGTCATTTTGTTAGAAACGCATATCATTAAGAAAGTATCCTCTCCTTACAACTTTAGTTTTAAAAAAAAGGTTACATTGTTGGTTACTTGGTCTAGTGATAAAACCTAGCAAGATTGTGGACATTCGACAATTTCAAAATCATATAACTAGACAAATCAGCAATCTTAAGTCAATGGATCCTAACATGTCTTTAAAGGACATAAAAATATACTCGTGTTAAGAATTGATTTTTAAATATTATAGTATTAAATTTATAGCGAAACGATTAACAAATACAAAGAGCCGTCATCGACACGACACTTTCACCCACATACTTATAAATAAGTCAATCAGTTAGGCTACTCGTAGTAAGGAGAAAACGATTGATCAACTTTTTAGTCCCGATCGGTCGGCTTACTGTGGCTAGTTGGTCACATGTAGGTCGATTTTTATTTTATTTTAATGATTTCGGTCGTGCATATGATCAACACAAACACACACATAAAAACAAAACTCCCACTTTCCAATTAATTTTATTAAAGGTCGTCTCTACTGTGGCAAAAAGTCGTCTGTAGGTCGCTAGAGAGAGAAAGCACAATTAAAATGAAAGTCGATCGCCTTCCTTACTGTGGGCAGCCTTACATCTTGTTACCAAACAACTTATTTTGTAAAAGCCCTTTCGTAAACCATACACATTTAACAATAATCGAGTCATGGTTCGAGTCATCTCAAAACTCGTGCTCAGCTCATTTAACCGTATAGTTCAAACTTAGCTCGTTTTAAGCCTTAAACTTCTAGCCGAGGCCCGGACTCGTTTAAGCTCAACTTGTTTCGAGTTTTCATAGAGTCAACTCAAAATCTCGAGTAGCTTACAAATAACTTTTTAGGCTTTTTTACACACGTTTTTTTAAGCAGAAGTCACTTTCTTATCTCTAAATTCACATAAAAAAAGAGGGGGAAAACTAGATGTTAAATACTAGTTGTACACTCTCAAGAGAATCAAATACACCACTTTTTCACATCCTTACAAACTTTCTTCCACATTTCATCATTCAGCAACCTTAAACCTTCAATAATTCACCACTTTTTAACCAAAATGCTGTCGCTCGTGAACATCCGAACCACCTACGGCCTCCCGTTATGTCTCTCGGGCGTCACACGACATGATCACCTTCATTTCTCCAAAGAGTATACTATACACATATATCTCTGTTTTCATTTATATCTTTTGAATTTGTGTGTTTTTTGACATTGGAATTGTTGCAGGATCGCGGATCATGATCGCAGACGTGAGGAAATGAGGCGAGCAAAGTCGGAAAGTGAACCTGTGATAAGATCATCAGATCTGATCCATTCAATTGGTGATAATGATGATCATGGTCAATTGTCAGTTCTTAACACTCATTGTATTGCAAAAGCTGCTTAGGTGTATTACTTTTTTTCGGCTTTGTATACGTGCTGTGATGTTCATGAATCTGTTTCGTATTTGGGTCACTTTGATTTGTGTAATTACTGTCAACTATGCTTATTCAATGTTATGATCAATTTGCTTATTGGTATCTGCATAATGGTGAATTCAATGTCTTGTGAATGTGTGGACCATTTTGGAAGTTGCATTGCATCATTAAAAGGTGTTATTGCGACTTTTCTTGCGTGCCGTAAACCAAGTTGCAAACTTACAATATATTCAAGGGCGGACCTAGGGGATTTTAGGAGGTTCACGGAAATTCGATGAATATACGTCGCTCAGTGTAAATTTTCGTTAAAAGTCTTGGTTTCTCATAAATGAACATGGTCCCCGAAGTTTTGTGTCATATAAATACATGTCTTATTTCCTGTAGACTTGTAAAAAATTTTGTGCACATGGTGATTTAGAGTCTTGAGTGCGCCTTAGAATATAGTGTATCTCATTAAAGGATTTTGAGAGGTCAGGGGTTCGATCAGTTGGAAAACCCCTTGCCTCTCAACCGAGAGGTCAGGGGTTCGATCCTCACTCCCTACAAAAGGCCGGAGGTCCTTTCTACCTTTGGTAGAACTGGAAGCAGCCTCTCTACCTTAGGTAGGGGTAAGACGGCGTTGGGCGTTACTTTACTTTACTTTTTTTTCATTAAAGGATTTTGATCTTAGTTAGGGGTGTTTAGAACTTTGGATTAGCACTGTAATGGCATATTATCACTTTATTGAAATTTTGAAAAAGAAAACTAGTATTTTTCTTTTGCTTATGAGCTGATTAGAGTCATAAGCCAATAAAAGTGAAGTTAACGGTTTTCAGCTCATGAGCTTATTCACGTTATAACCCGATAGAATTGGAGTTAAAGACTTATTTAAGATTTGAATAAGACGATAAACTCATCAAATAAGCAAATCCAAACATCCATCAAAGCTCTATATCAGCAACTTAAAACAAACAATTTGTATTAGTTTCAAAGTACGAATGAAACCATAAATTTTAGTTTGTCAAATATTCATTATGCGGGTATTCAAGAAAACTCGTTATAGCGTATTCTCAAAACTAAAAATCACACATTTCCTAAGTAGATGAATATTATCATGTTGATCCAAATTTCCTTCATAACATATCCAAACTGGCCAGATGTGAATGTGTTGGTGCTTAAATGGAAAAAATCATTTTCATGAAAAAGAATAACATGTATGATGCACGGATGCAGTGAACCACATGTGCAAATAAGAAGGATATGACAGTTATTTTTAAGAGGTAAATTATAACTGCGGTTACAATAGAAATTACTCCGTAATAACTAGCAATCGGCGTGGAAGAGGCAAGTTTATATAACAATCGGTTTGTGCCTTTGCGTTGTTAGACATTGTTGTAGTTTTAGCCTTTTAGTCGTCTGTCGTTGTGATCCTTTTGAGTCAAGTTTTTCAACTGTATATTTTAATCAACCGGGCGACTCGTTGGTGGTTCATGTTTGAGGCAACAACCATTCGTTTACTCGATATTCATTTTGGTAAATGTGGGATTTGCATAATGTTAACATAGTTGGTAACAAAGGACGGCAATAGTTTGAATATTTCATATCAATCATGTATTATACTAATCAAGTAATTAGGTAGTTCAAACACAATATCTTATTGATGTCAATGCATTATTGAGATGCTCTCATTTGTACTTTGTAGAACTAATATAGTTTAGTGAAAATAAAATATTTTTTTCCCATTGAATAATTGTTAATTAGAAGTTGTTGAGCTGTATGTTCAAGTTTAGAGACAATTTATATGGGACAAACAAGTGCTACTTTTCGACCTCACATACAAAGCACACCAGAAAGTTTTGCTTGTCAAAAGCGTGTCAACACTGTCCCGATAGAGGTATGGCAAATGCGACGTGCTCCCATAGCGAGTACTTAGATGATCATCACCATCTGTCGAAGCTCAAAAACGCGCATGTTGCAGAGTGGTTTCTCACCTACTATAGAGGGTACTGGGTATGTCATAAGATTCACACTTAATGAAACCATTCATCACTTACTGAAGGTCACAAAGTTTTACATTACAAAAACACTCACGCTATTAACCACACCCAAATTATTACACGTTACAAAGTTTTACAAATGCACTTATTTACGATAACCTTTTGTATTCTCAAAAATTCACTTAAATAAATGTGGTTTGTAACACTCTTAACAAGTTTTTAGGAGTAAAAAATGTTTCAATTCCCAAAATATTAATTAAATGAATGTTTTGCTAAATATAAAACTTTGAAATGTGAATTTATTGATATACAACAACTCATACTACAATGACTTCTAAAGTTTTAATTGTTTCAATAACAACACTGTAAGTTCGACAATGTGACACCTCTATTTTTTTAAGGCACGTATAGGTAGGCCATTCGAAGGTATCATAAGAAAAAACCAATGTTAAAAATAGAAAATAAGGAGTAAATGATCCTTGTTCATGTTATTAAAAAAGGTTGAACGTTTTTTGCTACAACTCAAATGGCTTAACTTGTTTTTTCGTGACTGACAATTTTAAGATGTTCACTTGTTAATCTTTGAATGTTACCCGGCTTAATATATTGGTGAATAAACATTTTGTGATAATTATATAAAAGTTCAAAGACAATAATGAAAATACGAGACAAAACGTATACATAATAGCCAACAAGTTTAACTTTCTCGTACAACTTTAAACTGATACCGTAAGCCGGTTTAAGGAAAAAAACCGATCAAATCAAATGCAAAACTAAAAACATAAATTTAACTGAGTCAATAAAGAAAAGACTTTAAAACATCAAATAACTCTCTATAATCTATTTAAAATTTTAAAAGTACCTAAAAAAGAAAAGAAGATAACGAGTAAATAATTGTTGTTCATGTTATTAAAAAGAATGAACCTTTTTTTGCTATAATTTACACGACTTAACACGTGTTTTCGTGACCATTTTTAGATTTTTCTCTGAAAATTTTAAAATGTTCACCTATCAATCTCTGAGCGTTGGTCTCTTCTGAGACGTGGGTTAAAAAATTAGATAAAGGTTCAAAGACGATAACGAGAATACTAGTTGATGTGCGTTGGTTGCAAAGCAAACGTTACAACCCAATAGGCAGTGTATCTGACCGTTGTAGTGTAGTATAGGCAGTCTAAGGGATTGATCGTTCTTTAGAGTAATAGTGATATAGACTCGTAAAGTATGACGAAAAGATCTAAGGGACGAAATAATATTCTTTTTGGTATTTTGTTTATTTTATTGAAAGCAAATAAATAATTGGGTTTTGGAGATTTTGATTTTAAACTAATATTAACTTAAAGACAAAAAAATAAATAATAATAATAATAAATACAAAAAATAATAACAAGAAAAGTAAATTTGTGAAAACTTATATGATGGGACAACGTATTCACTTAAGAGCACTACTATTTATTGTTATCTAGTTGTATCTACTGAACGTGTCACGATTTTATGCCTAAGTTTGTTAGTGTATTTTTTCGCGATTTTATGTGTTATTTTTTTTCCATCTCGGCCCTCCCATCTAATGTTTTTCCTGAAAAAAATTTTGTTTCGGCCCTCCCATAAAAAAATTTCTAGCTCTGCCACTGTTATGGAGGATATTTCTAGATTAATGTAGTGACTTGGTTCAATTCCTACACTCTATAAGAACTAGCCTAACGCCTTGGTCCAACTCCTATAACTAATACCCGTCTATATCTCGCAGTCCAACACCGCTACACGGTTGCTATGTGTCGCACATAAACTTGATCAAAGAACCTTAGGCAACTCAACTAGGCTAATAACGTCAGCAAATTATAAAGTTTGTGTGGTTCTTACTCCAACTATTAACAATTATTGCATAATTATCACCATTGAAGATCTAATCAATTCACATGCAATAAATAATCACAAACACCGATAAGAAATCAACACACACATATAAACAATAATAAATTTAATGCAATCCTAAGTAAACACATAGAGATATAACCTATCATACCATACAAAAAGTGAAAAAACAATAAATTAATAAAACCAAGCAAATAATGATAACATAATTGAATGATTAATGTAATGACTTAGTTTGATATTACACTTGAGTTATAATGAATAAATTGACCGAAAATCTCATAAAAATTGGTTAGGTTTCTCTCTTTAAAGTTTCACACGAATTATGATAAATAGCAAAAATAAATATTGAGATCAGGGTGTGACGGTGTCATCCCGGCGTATTCGATTTAAGGTTTTTTTCACCGACTTGGTCTGACGACGTCATGTTGACGATGTGACAGTATTACAAAATGGGTTGTGTTGTGATGGCCGTCTCCATTCAATGGCTAGTCACAAAAAATCTCAAAATTTCACTTTATGGGCATATTTGGTGATTGCATCAATTATGCTAGTCACAACTTCAAACTTTGTGTTTTTTTCAACCAAAACTTCGTTCAAATGAGCGTAAAACTTGTACGATTCTAGCAAATGCATGTTTCATGACCTAAAACCAAATAAGAATGATTTAAGCCATAATAGGAAAAAAAGACGGCCTCTAAACATTGTTAACAAATTGCACCTCATTACTAGTTAAACTGCATACATTCATGGACGGACCTTAGTGGAGATAAATGAGGGCCACAACTCTCTCAAAACTTTAAGGGCCCGTTTGGTTCGCAAAATATTTTTTAAAGGAATTATGATATGTCAAAAGAACTGCAATGTAATATGAAATGAATTGTAATCTATCTAAAGAATTGTAACTTT
The DNA here is from genome assembly GCA_910596185.1 of Chrysanthemum makinoi. NCBI lineage: Eukaryota > Viridiplantae > Streptophyta > Magnoliopsida > Asterales > Asteraceae > Chrysanthemum > Chrysanthemum makinoi. Next base: position 339,952,512 of record OU343224.1, read on the forward strand.
AATCTTAATTAGTTGTAATGTAAATGTATTGTAATCTCTTGTAATTGTAATTCAAAATAACAACAACAACAACTATAATAATAATAATAATAATTAATTATTACAAAATAAAAAAATATTTAAAAAAAATAATGAAAAAATAATAAATAATAATAATAATCTCAAATAATTAAAATTTGAGAAAATTAATTAATTATTTAATAATAAATTATTTAAAATAATAAAAATAATATAATAATAATAATATAAATAATGAAAATATAATAATAATTATAATAATATAAATAAATTTCTAATAAAGTGATGTTTCATAAAAATAAAATAAAGTAACAACAACAACAACAACAATAATAATAATAATAATAATAATAATAATAATAATAATAATAATAATAATAATAAATATTGATGTTTTAAATTATAAATTATAAATTACAATGTAATTTAAATCTTTCCATCCAACTTGCTATCTAATATGGATTCATTCATTTAATGTAATTGAAGTGTCTGAATTTCAATTACATTGTAAACCAAACAACTTATGTAATGTAATATGAATTACATGTACATTTATTCTACAAATCAAACAACCTGTATAATGTAATCAAATTACAATTACATTCAATTACGTCAGTTTACAACAAACCAAACAGGGTATGAGGTTTTACTTATATTTGCTAGAAAGAAAATACAACTTTAATCCTTCTAAATTAGCTGATATAACACTTGAGTCTCCTAGTAAATTCACCCTAGTTCCGTTTATGCATACATCTAAGCCAAAATGTTCAACTTTTATGTACAACCTTAAACGGAAACAAAAGCCTTACCTGATGATAAGTTAAAACTAAATTTGAAAGCACATGTTCAACTTTCCCCTATAACCTTATGGATACCAAAAAAACGTAAAAACTCATTCAAGTCTATTAAAAAACCGGTTTATAAAACATTAAACACCTCCGTATTTAGTTTTTTTTTTTTTTTCAATTAACTAAACAATAAAATATTTAACCATAACAATAAATATTAAGATGATGAAAAAATAAATTAATAAGGTCCTGCCATTTTTTTAAAAATTTAGCAATTACTAGGTTTCTAAGAATTAGCAAGGTTAACATTGCATTTTTTTTAATAGATAGATATTGTTATTTATTTAAAAAATTAGCAAGATTATGGATAAATCTTGCAAATTTTTAAAAATTCGTAAAATATAGCAATACTTTACTATTTAATGAGTAATTTTACTTTACGGATAAAAATTAAGTATTTAATAAAGGGTTTGTTAAACACAAATAAGCATTCCGAATTTATGAGAATGACAATTAATTAACTCATATAATATATAATTATATAGTTTTAATCAATATAAAAGAGTTAAGTGATATTAATTATTGAATGTTTAGAGTTCATTGAGTGTTCATTAAATGTTAATTATGTTTTTATATAAAGTTTATACATAACTCATTGAGTTTAGTCAAAACACTTTAATAAATCATGTTTTAAAAATTACTTATTTTTATCATTTTTTCCAAATAAAAAATACCACAATTTAATTTAAACGATAATTAGAAAAAAAAAAAAAAAAAGGCACCTCTAGGGCATCAACGTGGAATCCACGGCTGAATAAATACCAAAAAAGCAAATCTAATCGTAGCCATCAAACGAAACAATCCAACGGCTGAGAAAAAACCCTAAACCGAAAAGAGCACTTTATAAAGTCTCATTTGCAAATCCTATCTTCATTCTCTCTATCGCTGCTCTCTTTCATATCGGCGACTCTCACACACACACTTTTCCTCACTCAGATTCATCGCTTAGGTATAACTTTAATCTCTCATCTATTCATTTTCTATACATTAATATGTTTACACATCATCTCTACTGCTTAAATCGTGCTTATTATGATATAATTTGCTGCTTATTTGTGATGATTTACGGTTATAAAGTTATATTAAGCGGTTAAAAAGTTAGTTGAATTTGATGTTTAGTTATGAATCTGTATGATATGTTTAGTGTGTAAATCGTGCTTATTATGATATAATTTGATGTTTATTTGTGTAAATGTTTAGTGTTTGAATCGTGTTTATTTTGTGATGATTTACGGTTAAAGGTTTGTTAAATTTGTGCTTATATTGTGATAAGTTGGGGTTAAAAAAGTTGTGTATTAAGCTGTTGATGATGTATATGTGTGTTTATTTGCGGTTAAAAGTTAGTTAGATTTGAACTTATTTTGGGATAAGTTGCGGTTTAAAAGTTGTATTAAGCTGTTGATGATGTATCTGTATGTGTATTTGCGGTTAAAAGTTTGTTAAATTTGAACTTATTTTGGGATAAGTTACGGTTAAAAAGTTGTATTAAGCTGTTGATGATGTATCTGTATGTGTATTTGCGGTTAAAAGTTTGTTAAATTTGAACTTATTTTGGGATAAGTTACGGTTAAAAAGTTGTATTAAGCTGTTGATGATGTATCTGTATGTGTATTTGCGGTTAAAAGTTTGTTAAATTTGAACTTATTTTGGGATAAGTTACGGTTAAAAAGTTGTATTAAGCTGTTGATGATGTATCTGTATGTGTATTTGCGGTTTAAAGTTTGTTGAATATGTTGTTTCATTATCAATCTCTATGTTATAGAGTGTGATAAATCATGTTTGTTTTTGATAATTTATTGTTAGAAAGTTATATTAAGCTGTTGATGATGTTTATCTATGTGAATTTGTGGTTAAATGTTTGTTAGATTTAATGTTTAGTTATGAATCTGTTATGATATGTTTAGTTTGTGAATCGTGTTTGTTATGTACTGTTAAAAGCTTGTTTATGTTTTAGATGATTATTTTGCTTATTGTTATGTTAGTTATGAATCTGTTATGTTATGTTTAGTTTGTAAATCGTGTTTGTTATGTACGGTTAAAAGCTTGTGATGATTATCTTGCTTATTATTATTTTTTCTGTTTGAAACTTGCTTATTTTGATGTATTTTACTGTTAACTGTTTGATAATGATTATTTATGATTATTATTGTGTGAATTGTGTTTGTTAGTGATAGTTTACGGTTAAGTGTTTGATTCTGATGTAGGTAGTGATTCTGTATGATTATTACTGTTTAAATTGTGTGTGTTTTAGTTTACGGTTAAAAGTTAGTTGAAGTTGTTGATAATGATTTTGTGTGATTTTAAGCTTAATAAGTTGTATAAGATATGATGTATACCGTGTTTGTTTTGAACTGAGTTATTGTTATGTAGTTGATGAGACAAGATGCTTACTATATTAAATGCTGATTTTGTATAATTTTGTTGTATTTTATATGGACTGTGTTGTGTATGTTGTATATGTCACGGTCTATAGCTTCTTTGATGTAGTTATGGCGTTGTTTAGAACTGATCTATGGTTAAGAGTTTGAGTATGCTGTTCATGATGGTTTTAAATGTTTTGTTTGTTGTTATCGTGTTTAATACAGATGCTCATTGAATTGTGTTGATTTGATATAATTAACAGTTTAGTTATTTATTAATCTCTATGTTTTGATATTTTTGATTTGGTAGTTGTTTGTATGTATTGTGTTAAGGGAGAGCGAATGATTATATCTTCAGTTAGTTGTGTGTGAAAAAGTTGCTTCTGGACTTTTTTGTTGTGGTTGATGATAATCTGTGTGTATTAGTTGAATTGTTTAGTTCAGTAATTGTTTTTTTTGAATGTTTATGCGTCTTTACATTGTAACTAGTGTCTGATTTTATAGCGATTGTTGTATGCAATGTTTTGGATGTGTTTATGCGTCTTTACATTGTAACTAGTGTCTGATTTTATAGTGGTTGCATGTAAGTTGCACATGTTGTACATTTCTGTCGCCCTGATCGGGCTGAGATGGGGGATTCACCCCATCCTTTGTACTTCAAAGTTTTTTGGTGTATTGCATTTTACCAGGGTGAAAAATCCCTTTTACCCAAAAAAAAATGTTTTGGATGTGTTTGTATTGTTTTTAGTGGTCTTATTTATTCGTTTAATTGCTTGATTTTGGTGATTTGTGTTGAAAGAGATGTTTAGATGCTATTATGGCTTAAATGTTTTGTCATTTTTGGTTTGTTAATGTGTAACTTGTACTGATTGAATTCTTTATCGACTATTTTGAATAAAGTTTATATGTTTTAATTTTACAGCCACCTTATATTGAGTAAGTGAATGTTGATAAGTTTCTGTCAGTAATGTCTAGGTTACAATTGAATAGGTGTTATGTTTCTCAACATATTTGCACTATTTTGATCGACCTGTCTTCTCTCTGTCTTACGGTTGATTTGTTTATATAGTTGTGTTATACTAATATAACTTTGCTGTTGATTATGTATTATGCTTTTTATAGTTGCTAATTTTTCTGACTTTTGTTGCAGATTGTTTGATTTCACATTATGGGTAAAGAAAAGATTCATATCAGTATCGTCGTCATTGGACATGTCGACTCCGGCAAGTCTACCACCACTGGTCACTTGATCTACAAGCTAGGAGGTATTGACAAGCGTGTGATCGAAAGATTCGAGAAGGAAGCTGCTGAGATGAACAAACGTTCATTCAAGTACGCATGGGTTCTTGACAAACTTAAGGCAGAGCGTGAACGTGGTATTACCATCGATATTGCATTGTGGAAGTTTGAGACCACAAAATACTACTGTACCGTCATTGATGCCCCTGGTCATCGTGATTTCATCAAGAACATGATTACTGGTACTTCTCAGGCCGATTGTGCTGTTCTCATCATTGACTCCACCACTGGTGGTTTTGAGGCTGGTATCTCTAAGGATGGTCAGACCCGTGAGCATGCTCTTCTTGCTTTCACTCTTGGTGTGAAGCAAATGATCTGTTGTTGTAACAAGGTAAAGTCTCGGTACTTGTTAATTTGTTTGTGTGATTGGACGTGTTTGATGAAGTTGTATTTGCAAGTTACTAATTCGTGTTATTGTTTACATTATGCAGATGGATGCAACCACCCCCAAGTACTCCAAGAGCAGATACGAGGAAATCGTCAAGGAAGTTTCTTCATACTTGAAGAAGGTTGGATACAACCCAGACAAAATCGCCTTCGTGCCCATCTCTGGTTTTGAAGGTGACAACATGATTGAAAGATCCACCAACCTTGACTGGTACAAGGGTCCTACCCTCCTTGATGCTCTTGACCAGATCAATGAGCCCAAGAGACCATCAGACAAGCCCCTTCGTCTTCCACTTCAGGACGTGTACAAGATCGGTGGTATTGGAACTGTGCCAGTGGGTCGTGTTGAGACTGGTGTCATCAAGCCTGGTATGGTTGTCACTTTTGGACCATCTGGTTTGACCACTGAAGTTAAGTCTGTTGAGATGCACCACGAGGCTCTAACTGAGGCTCTTCCTGGTGACAATGTTGGGTTCAATGTTAAGAACGTTGCTGTTAAGGATCTCAAGCGTGGGTATGTTGCATCCAACTCCAAGGATGACCCAGCCAAGGGTGCTGCCAGTTTCACTTCTCAGGTCATTATCATGAACCACCCTGGTCAGATTGGAAATGGTTATGCTCCAGTCCTCGACTGTCACACCTCCCACATTGCTGTTAAGTTCGGTGAGATCTTGACCAAGATTGACAGACGATCTGGAAAGGAGCTCGAGAAAGAACCAAAGTTTTTGAAGAATGGTGATGCTGGTATGGTTAAGATGCTTCCAACCAAGCCTATGGTTGTCGAGACTTTTGCTGAGTACCCACCTCTTGGAAGGTTTGCTGTTCGTGACATGAGGCAGACTGTTGCTGTTGGAGTTATTAAGAGTGTTGACAAGAAGGACCCAACTGGAGCCAAGGTTACCAAGGCTGCAGTGAAGAAGGGAGCCAAGTGACAAACTTGGTTTTGTTATGTTTCGTTTATCATTAGAGACTATTTTTACTTTTCTGTTTTGTTTTTGTTGGTAAGAAGTTTTGGTATCTGGTCCTGGAGCTTGCATTACTGTACTCTAGCCTCACTTGCGAGGATCTGTGGAGATATTGAGCAACTTGTTGCTTGATGACTGTGGTGTAAGTTTTCCAGGAACCAGCTTTGTTGAATTGTGAGTCTGTCGCTTGAATGGTTATGTTAAAACTTCTATGGTTTACTGGATATCTTTCCTAATTTGGTTTCTGTTATTCTTTCTGTGCGTGATTTAGAAATCTGCGTGTTCCAAGGTTTACTCAGCGTAATCTGATGTCAAATCTAGTAGACTTGTATGTGCAGAGTGTTTAGGTGACATACTGGGTTACTTTAGATTTGTATTGACTAGACTAAACCCTGCCCGAAGGAAGCAATATTCTGGTAATGCCTAATATGTTTCCTGTGCCATGCCGTTATCTGATGTTTGCTAAGCATGTGGCTAGCGATATCAGATGTGTAACCAGGACGCCCTTAAACAATTTGGCTGAGAATTCTAGCGTTCTGAGATTATCAACCATTTAAAAGAGTACATGGATTTCACTAATTCAGTATAATAATTGTAACTTTTTCCTTTAGTTTACAGTGACCTACCAAACTCGAACTCTAATGTGTTGATTCATATTCTTCATATTCTTCTCTAGGGGTGTGTACACTAGGGGTGTGCACTAAACTAAAAGACCAGCATCACAAACAAGCCGCAACTTGACATATTCGTAAATCGAGATGGTTAGAAAGAAACATACAATAGTTAGACAGGTAGTACTTTCCCTAATTGTGTTGTGATTTTCCACCACTGCGGTTGCTTGGTTCATTTTTTATAGTGGGTGTTGGTTTGGCAATCAACTACTCTTGGTTCATTCTTTATTTTGCTAGATCGGCATTTTTATTGATCTCGGCTACAGACTTATAACCATGAATAAGACTTGACTGGGATTTGGAAATCTTGCGCCGTCTATCCGAGATATCATCTGAATATGACCAACTTGAGTTGGTAGTCGTTAAATTCTGTTAAGTGAGAGAGATCCACCTGAAAGTGGTAATGAAATTCTTCGCCCCATAAGTTCAGGATTACTGCTCCCTTTTGGTAATTTTCATATGATTTTGCTGAGCATGCGACAAGTTTGACACTATTGCTTAGTTGTGTTAATTGATACTGACCAAAAAATAAGGCCAAATGATTACTTGGTATATTTTGATCTGCTTGTATTTTCGTTATATATTAGGCTCAAAGGAATATAGATGGCTTCCTTTTAGATTAGTTTCATGCTTAACGGTATTTTAATAAATAGACAAATTGCGATATGAGATTAGCATGTAACCTTATAACCGATAGACCCAACCCGACAACCCGCAACCCGATATACCTGAACCCGACTTAACCCGATTGACGCCCTAACGTTGGTCAGTGTTGGCGCTTCTTGGGTCGCCGTCGACAACTTACGCGACAGCTGTCGTCGAGGGCGTCGGTGTTGGCTGGTCGTCGTCGGCAGCTTAGGCGTCGGCGTCTTCAGCTTCGTCAACGTTCGGCGTCAGCAACGGTTGGCGTATGGGCGTCGTCGACGGCGTCGGCACGGCGTTGTCCGTCGGCGTCGTCGGCATCGTCACGTCGGCGTCAACGGAGCGTAGGCGTTGTCAGCTTTGTCGGCATCGTCGACACCATCGTCGGTGTCATCATCGTCGGCGTCGGAGTCAAAGCATCATCATTCAGCGTTGCGCGTTCGGCATCCTCATCGCGTCGGCTTTGAGTCGCCAGCGTCATCATCGTTGGCGTAGAAGGCGTCGGCGTCATCGTCAGCGTCGGAGTTATCATCGTCGGCTTCGTCGGTGTCGGCAGCAACGGCAGTGTCATCGGCGTCGTACAAAGGTTTCGACTTTTCATCAATAATTTTCCGAGCTAAATTTGAGAAAATAATTATCGACATCTTTAGCAAATGTATGGGAACTGTACAAAGGCGTTACAAAATGGGAGAAGAGCATGGTGGATGAGGTGAGTCATGTAACAGGGCCACAGGGGACTGGTTATATGTAACAAGAACAAACCATAAGCAACCAGTAATTACTACGAGAAAAACAAGTACAAATAACTCGGTCCAAAATACATGAAAAGCATTAACAGAGGAAAAACAAACAACTCGAAAACAGGCTCACTGAGCCTTCTACACATACTAGTTACAAACATGCTACAAATTAGTCCATCCCCATTGCCATATTGTAAGCAAAGCTGCTTTTCTTCATCTTTATTTTAGAATCCATCTTCTTCATCAACAATTCCGCCTCACCCTCCTCACCCTGCGGTTGATCGTCACCCCCTGCCTGTCGATCACCTCCACCTTCTGGAATTTCTTCATCTCCACCACCTGGCGACACAGCAGCCGAAGGCAAGATGGTTGTTTCAGTCTGAGCGTTGAGAAGATCCGCCATCCTATCTTCAGGCATACCAAACGCAGCTGCAAACTCTGGTCCTAACATAGTTTGCAGAAGAGAGTCTCTACCCGCCAAGAACTGTGGCCTGTTGTTTCGTGCTGACGTGGCGAACCCAAAGAACACAAATGGACTAGTTCGTGAAGCCACTTGACAAAATGGGAAGTAACGTGGAATCCAGAAAACGTCTCCTTCATTCACTTCTGCATCCATTGCTAAAGTTCCGTTTGGATACACGATTTGAATCCTACCGGTTCCACTTAGTACAACACCGTACTCTGTTGCTGTTGGATTGATGTGTGGTGCCATCATCGATCCCTGTGACCAACAAGTAGATCATGAACATTTCTTGAAATATTAATTTCATTTAAGAGAATTCCAAAATGGTCTTTGTGGTTGCCAATGTTTTTGACTATGGATATAATATTACCGCAGTGAGATTGACGAGATATGCTCCGAAGTCAGATAACTTAAGAGGGTCATAAGCATCTCCATTAACTGCAACACTCCAACCATAGTCGTTTCTGAAATCAGCCTTTCGATCATATATATTGTACGCGTCTAATGATGTGCTGGTCTTTTTGTTTTCTCCAAGAAGGGTAATCAAGAGGCTCCTCAACGACCATGTCGGTGACTCTACCTCTTTCTCGGCCTTTTGACGTGTACTCACAATTTTCTTCATTTGTGACTTCCTCTCGTGTGTTCCTTGCTCTAAGAACCTCTTCCACATGCTCGGCTCTCTACTTTCAGGCTCACTGCCATCAGGGTTCAAGAACACTATTGCTCCTTTTTGTCGGTTTGAAAGCAACTCACCAAGCGCATCATATGAAACCTGTCGAACAATAACAAAATAGCTCGGTTCATGCTTTCTAAAACACGAAACCGTATACAAACATTCGGCTCAAGTGTGGTTACTCACATTAAAAGCTGTTGCTAGAGTTTGCTTATCGAATCCTTTAAGCACTGAAGTTGGATTTGCTCCTCCACCGAGGTAAAACGACTGCAAAATCAAAGCAATCGTTAACTCATAAACTACAACATATCAACTAATTGCAGGCAATTTTTTTTTGCTATATTCGTACACAAATAAATCGAAAAAATCCAAGATTTAATAACCTATGTGTGGATAGCTTGGTCGTTACAATTTTTTTTAACGCATTACAAACTGATTGTTACATGTAAAGGTGTGGACAAACTATACACATTTGTAGAAGACTAAAAGTTTAATTGGGAACACTTTTTTTTTCCTCGACTTATATATCCGAGCAAGTTTAAAGCGATTAAACGGTGCTTGGGATTGCTTATTCTAGTACTTAATTAACTATCCAAGCAGTTTTAAGCGTTTACAAGCAGTTTTACGCGTTTACAAGAGTTACACTAAATTGTATGTAAATATATAAGAAGTTAATCTAAGCATTTATCCTAGTGTTTTGAAGATCGGATTACCTCAAAAGGTTCCGAATCTATGCTTTCGGCAGTATCAATGCTAGTAATGATATGCAACCTCTGACCCTGAGCCGAGTTCACTAGATAGAATGCTGAACCAGCTTGGATTCGGTACAAATCACCAGATTTCAGATCTTGTTCCACAAAGGCGTCGTTATAGATCGACCCGATTCTAGCCTCACCTACAAATAAAACATACTTTCTACATTTATCCACGGTACAGTTAACCAACTAAACATGTTACTTGGCTTTTAAATATGGCACTCGTTTTATATCGGGCAAATGATAAAAAAAAGTATTATACCTGACATCATTTGCTCTTGTGGGTAGCGAACAAATTTTTTTGCTTTTGTGGGTACTATACTTTAAAATTCATCCACTTTAGGGTATTTTGTGAAATTTTTAGACATTTTTGCCCCTCTCTTAGCTAATAGAATTTTTTTTTTCTCCCGAAGGGTAAAAATGTCACATAGTAAATAGGATGAATTTGAAATTATAGTACCCACAAAAGCAAAAAAATGTGTTCGCTACCCACAAGAGCAAATGATGGCAAATATGACATTTTTTTTATCAATTGCCCTTTTATGTTTTTCTAGATCGGCTTGTTATTACAAATCGATTGGATATGTTGATCCTAGATCGGCTTGTTATTACAAATTTTATGTTCTTATATGTTTTTCTAGCGTATGGCTAATTGAAATAAAACATTGCAGTTTAAAGAAAAGTGGAGGTGGAGCCAAAAAGTTATGATGGAAGCGGCAAACTTTGATAACTTTTAAAAACTATGCTACGAATCGTTTCGTTAGAGGGACAAATTACAAAAATAGCCAGATATTTAAACTATAGGTTTTTTTTTACAAGTCATGTGCCCCTCCTGTCTCCACCTCCGGGCAAAGTGCTCTGCATTTTCGGGCCACACAACTAGCCATCGTGACCAACCAGACCGAGACCGACTGGACCGACCACCAACTAGGCTTTTGGGATTCGGTCCTCGGTCGGTCCGGCAAATTTGGCCTTGATATTCGGTCGGGTCTCGGTCTGCCAAAGTTTTTGGACCGAGTATAGTATACTCTTATTAAGAGTAACCGAAATCGTTGTAACAATTTTTAAATGTAGTTAAAAACTAACCACGTCATCTAAATGAAGTGATCTAAATAGAGTAAAAGACCAATGATATATATCAAGCGATCTTTTATATGTTTTAGTCACCTTTTTTAAGATCATCTATAGACTACTGAAGTAATCCGTAATTTGTAATACATGCACTAATTAGCAAGATTATAGTATAGTCATACCTAGTTCGACGAAAATGATCAAACTGGAATCAAGATATTGTGGTATAAACATGCTATTTGGTTCCATAGTAATGAAGCCAATATGCATGGGACTTTCTCTAAACCTCCCACCAACACCTTTTACAACCCTCATACCCCCGGCATCCGTTGCCACCATCCGCTTCGTATCCGATAATATAAACTTCCTCATATCTGTCCATCCTCTCCCACCACCTCCACCACCAGAACCGCTCGGTTCTTCTGGTGGAAAATCTCTCCCACCTCCTCCACCAGAACCGCGTTCTTCTGGTGGGTAATCTCTCCCACCAGAACCACGTGATCCTGGTCCAGGTGGATACTGTCCACCACCAGAACCACGTGATCCTGGTGGATAACGTCTTCCACCAGGTGGGCCTATTTGTCCACTAACTCCTACCACCACCATTACTAATGCTAGTAAAATAAAAAGCCATTTTGGTGAAACTTTTGCCATGGTTGATTATTGTGTGTTTTGGGTTCGGGACATTATGTTAGTTTAAGTAATGAGGTGAGGTGGGACACGTGTCATCCATGCAAATAATGTTGTGTATGTGTGGCGTTTGAGTTGCAATGACACATGCATGTTAGAACTTAAGATATGGTAATGGTGTTGGGGTCTTTATTATGGTTGTACACTTGGTGCTGACTTTATGTACCTAACCATGACTGTTTTTTGTAACATTTCGTCGTTTTGGCCCTCTTTGGAACCACGTATTCTTAGAACATACTAGTTTGCAATTCTTCCTAATTTGTAGTTGTTTGTGATTGAAGTTAGTGTAAAACACAAACAGTGTTAACTGCAGACAATCTTTTGTCTAGCACTTGCTTAATTATAACAGCTTAAGTAAAATCATCAACTACTTGTAACGAATTCAAAACTTTATCTTCGCAATAATGTTCATCGTTAAACATTATTGATTTTGTTAGAAATTTAAGCCAAAGAAAAAAGACTATGTTCAAGCCTCTTATGTTAAGATGTTTTGAAGTCGTCTTGTTCTCATTTGTTTTGATAATGTAGAATAGTCGAAATAACAAGGTTTTCATAGCAGATTTAACAATCATTCTAAAATTGAATTGATGGTATTGTCTTATTAACTTATTAATGATTCTGTAATAACTTGTACAGACTCTATGAGTTAGGCTTTTTGTATCTATTTCTCTTATTGTTTATAAAATCTGTCATTCAAAAATCTCAAAACTTTTGGATACAATGAGTACGTGCATTGGTTCGACAATCCCGTATTAGCTAGTTGGTTTCCTTTTATAGCCAAATAGCATATATCTATTCATCCATATACTTGCAATATAATCCTAGTTGGTTTTATTTTTATGTTTTTACAAAGTCAAAGGCTGAAATTCGGATTTTTTTGTCGTTTAGTGACTTTTGACGAAAACATGGTGTCCTCGCCAAAACCTTCGTCGCCCGTTCTCCTTTTCCTTGCAGTGATCAGATCGAGGTGCCACAAGAATGCTTTATTAAACTCGTTAATCAAAAGGTCTTATTGATATATGAATGACCAATCAACCAAATAAATATTAGTACAAAATTGATCATACATCAGAATAAATTTTTTAAAGCATCACTCCAAATAATTCTATTCATTTCTAAGATTGATGTGATTCATTTGTCCATATAAGCTTGGTTATCTGCCATTGATTTACAAAATTTAACTTCAAGCCCAATCATATAGATAAATCATCCAAGTAAGGGCTACTTTTTTTTTTCTTAGCTGAAAACATGTTTAGTGCTTTGTGTTTGAATCTCTTGCCAAGGCGGAGAACATTTGTCACTGTAAGGATCTAGTTATCGCTAAAAGTTGGGAGTCGTATAGTAGGACACAAACACTCCTTGATTGGTTGGAGCACAACTTCCGATGGACGGGTCAAAGGGGCGACGAACATGCAGGGACCTAAAGAGACCTTAGAGACGAGCATATACATAGATTATTTCATCGTCATTGCAAACATAGTTGTTAAACTAGACAATCGTCATCACGCAAATTGTAAAATCTTGCAATACATCTTGCAAAAACAATCAGTTCTGACCACAGTCGGGGTAGGTGAATCTTTAACCAAACTCGTGTCATGATACTTCGATAACGTTACATACACTTATATTCAATTCCCTTTCTGGGTTCGTAACCACACTTTTCGCGCTTCTCGGCTCCCCCATAGAGTTGCAGGCTTCCAAACTGACTAAACCTGCATGTGTGCACTTGTGCCTAAACTCGGCTAACAAAATTTCGAAGACCAATTGTCGACGAAAATAAAGCTTTTCTAATTAGAGAGAAGCAAAATAGCACCCCGGTCTTTCATTTGTTGCTCTATACTTTTTGAAGGTTTTTACGAACTTAAAAGGTAAACACACGTAAATCTATGCAGGTCTATCAGAATCAGTTGTCTCTAATATCCATCACAATGCAGACACGGATATCGTCTCATAATTAAACAAAGGAGGTTAACCTGGCATGCTATAAGACCAGCCTCGTGTCGTATTGGAGAAACAACCGCACACGACTGATAAGGTATCACATAAATGTAGCATACATGCGATCATTCATTTATGTGAGTGGTGACCAACTATCGAGGACAAATCCTCTACTACTAAACTTGAGTAGACGACAAGGAAATCTATAGCGCAAGTTGTGATTTAGTTGTAATCCACTATTCTTTTGTAAACAAGAAAATGGATAAATCTGCATGTTGGCTTGCCCTGATCACATTTCACCCAATGAAAAACATTACCCATAGAACATAATTTACCCTGCAACAACATGCATAAATATAGCAAATATAAAAAGAATAATAAAAAAAAAAAATACTAATCTAGCTTCACTGACCTGAACATGTTCAAGGATATCAGGATTGAGTTAAACCGTTAGTAAAAACTACTTTTAAAATGCCTCCAGAATACTCTAAACCAAATTCTTTCTAAACCTCACAAACGTTATACTTTGTACATACAAACTTAAACAAAAGAATCCGAAAACGAGATAACCTGGCTACTAAAACTCCCATTTACCTTTCGTACCCTCCCTCCCTTCCTCAGCCAAGAATGATTTGCCGGGCCTCACCCGAAAATGACATCATTATGACATCACTTCATGGCAACGGCCCTCTGTGGAGTAGCATTGTTCGGTGGCATGGTAGACCACTGCTGTCCTAAAGAAGTGACCATACCGCCCCTAGTTTCTTCATACGTATGACCATTGCAAGAATTCACCATATCACCACTTGCTTCTTGGTGGGTGTTTATACTCTCGGTGGACTCAGAATTCACACGCTTCATACCTGATGAACTTGATGACGTTGAGTTCTTCTCGGCTTCAGTTTTCTTTGCGAAACGACCACCAGAACTCCTCATTCTTCTCATAGCGTGTTGATGTCGGGATTCATGAAGATACGGCTGTAAGTTCACATATAAAAAAAAGTACCATCATCATCAAAACATAGCATCACCAACAAGTATTGTCAAAAATACATGCTACTTAGAATTGGATGCTAACCTTTCTATCCTTTATTAGCTTCTTTTCAAGCTCTGCTTTGGCACGAGACTGTCTTCGCCTTAAGATTGCATGGTATTGTTTGGCATTCACGTAAACAGGATCCTGAGCCATTTCAAGGGGCAATGGCATCCTCACTTGGTGCATATCAAGAAACTGAGGATGAACCTAATAAACACAATTGTCAGACAGCAAAAACAGTTGCATACTTGCATCAAATGACAAGAACATTAATCAGATGACCATACTTGAGCTTAGTGGTGGAAAAGAGGGCGGGTCTGGTAATGGGTCAAAACACGTAATTTTGGTCTAATTCAGATCGGTCCAGAACCCATTTTTTGGAAACTTTAACATGTCCATTTAAAAGAGTTACAAATATAATTATTACTTAAAAAATGATATGATTTAGCAGGTCATGCGCATTAAAAATACAATTTGTGTTAAAAGCAAGTAGAACTGACATGCCAAAGTTAAACGATACAACTACAACTATTTTTCGCTATCTACTTTGCAGACTTGATATAAATTTCAGATAACTTGATATAAATTTAGTGCTTGCGAAGAAACTTAACATAACAATTATTACCATATGCTGACCATAAGCTGCCATCATCCCACCATAATACGGATCGTAATAAGGATTTGGAGCACAAGCCTGCAGAAGATAACATAAAGCTCAGGAACAACCAACATAAATGAGACATGCAACCCTTGACGTCAAGCTGTTGACTCTGAACATGCTACAATACCCACTAAAAATTAACATATTTTTGACCCATTTGCTTATCAAAGGTTATATTGGGTATGTTTTATCTTTAACGGGGTAAATCGGTCAGATATAGAAGAGGTTAGCAGGAAAGGGTTGCGTGTCGCCCAAATTGTAATTTTGATACATACCTCATCTATAGTTTCATAGTCGTACTTAAAATTGCCAACTATTTTAAAAAAAATTAGTATTTTCGGGTTAACCCAAATCCATTTGACCATGACCCATAAATCAACCCGCCCATTTTCAAATTATTGTAATGATTAAACTTGCAGAAGCTTACAACAAGTTCAGTTTGTGGTGCCTGTGCAATGGTTTCTTCATTTCTGGGAAGTATGTTTGTTGCTCCATTCTGGAAATTGTGCTGTCCTTGTCCATAGCTATCTGATCTCAAGCAATGAAACTCGTTATCAATAATACTATGAATAACGACGACACAAAGTAAACTTAAATATATTCATCTTGAATTGGTGCATAAGTCCGTAAAGTTTACGAAAGGGCTTTTCTTTTGTGAAACACACTATATATGAATATATGATACATAACTTCAAAGGTTATCGTATGGTATAAAATAAGTACTGCAACCGAGATGAGGTCAAAGATAGGTCAAGACACACGAACAAACTACAGATAAAGAATAAGCTCACTAAATCATGTTTTATGCTCATGCAAAAACTCAAAAGGAACATAATTTATGTATCTTAACATACACTAACGTGATAAAGATTAGCATATCAATTCGGAAAGCACCTGAACCAATATACGCCATGTTATGTGTTTCTTTGCTAACATCATCTTCTTCCTCACTTAAAACTTCATCAGACTGCGAGTCCTTGTCTAATGATTGTTCTTGTGAAGTCGAATCACCTGAATTTGCCCGCCGCATGGCAGTTGTAGCCATGGAGTTGTTAAAATATACCAGCAAGGCGTACCTGCAGAGATCAACGATATGGTCAATTTCTCAAACGTTTGCCCTCTATCACATTATCACATACAAATTCAAAGAATGCATATAAACGAAACATACACAAATAAAAAAAAACGAACTTCAAGTTCCTCCACAACCAGATGACAACCTTCCAAATTCCAATCACTAAATACGGTATAAACTTTAGACTTAAACCTTTAAAGCAACGATTAGCATATAAAATGCAGCTAAGACATACGTATTAACAACTGGTTTTAATGTTTACGACTTTGAACTATGTTAAAGAAGCATTTATCTAATACTAGATTCCCAATGATCTCAGTTTATCACTAAAGAACTGTTGGAAGTAAAGTAATCAAGAAAACATAAGTCTTGAAAGTAGAAGGACCAATGTTGTTAGATAGAAAGATTGTAACTGTTAAGTCAGTTTATTTAGAAATTGTGAAAGGGTGTGTCGCTTGGGTCACAACCCTTTGAACCGGTGTGATGGTTGGAACACAACCATTCACATGCTATAAATATGTACCAAGTGTAAACGTTTATTAGTGTGGAATAATATTAATATTAGTATCTTTTACATATCAAAAGTTCCCACCCTCTGTTACAACAAAGAGTCACTGCACAATCTGTGCATACTCAAACATGATTCATCCATGATTGATCCAAGATCCGTAGGGACAATAAGAACGAAAATCGTAATACAAATGAACAAACATTAATCAGTAACACGTTCATCTTGGAACTACCACTCCAAAAAACCTCCTCAAATTTCACAAATCATCAACAATTTGAATCCGAATTCGAATTCGAATACAAATACATGACAAATAAAATCCCATGCACCCAATTATATCACAATTAGTACTTTATCCATTTAATTATACCACCTTCCTAGAATTCTATCAAAACCATCAACAATTAGAACCCGAACTTCGAACTAAATTATGAACACATCATGCATCTAAAAAAATTATTTCAAGACAATAAACTTCATCAAGCAACACAAAAACTTATCTAAATCAAATTAACAAGATTATGGACTTCCTTAAAAGATAACTAATTAACCATAATTCCAAAACATAATTATAACTAAACAAAACAGAAAAAAAAAAGAAAAACTTCCAAATCATAACCAAAATCACTAATCTAGAGCAACATGCAAATAAAAAATAACCCATATAAATAAAAAACAAAATCCAAAAAACCAAATTAACATACTCAACATGCATAGATAATTAAGAACATATATTGAAAACTTCAAAGTACACATAATAACTAAAAACATTTAACCAATACTAAAAAGGGTGTTTTAAGTAATTACCAATAAAGAAATATATGATATGAATCTTGAAACTGAACAAGTTTTAAGGAAGAAACTGGTTTGAGAGATAAAAGTTGAAGTGTTATGTGAGTGTGTGTTTTTAGTGTGTGTGAATTTATGTCTATCTTACTAGTTGTCTTTTTCGAATGTGGCTTGAGTCATTCAACTTCTCATACGTACCCCCCACTTTTATTTTTATATCTTGACGCGTGTATCTTTGTGACACATCATTGGTTTTTATGCTCTTTATTTTATTCCACTAATTCACTAATACATGCATACTCACTAATTTTCTATGGCTGCTATTATTATGTAGTCAAAAAAATTGGAGATTCTTAACTTTTTAGGAATAAAATATGATTACGATGTTTATTCACTTTCTTCGAAAAGGGTTGGTTGTGGATTAGGGGATTGAGTAACTATATATATAATTTTATACTATTTGTTTAAACATTTTTTTTGTATAACCATGTTTTATTATTTTTTAGCAGAATAATTTACGGGTTTGAATTTATCGTCACACAAACTTGAAGCATGTAAAGGTTTTATTTTTTTAAAAGTTAGCATTTGCATCTAGCAAAAATTGAAAGGGTTTTTTTAACTTGTGCCCTAAGTACATGAGTTAAGCACACCAAAAGTACAACGAAAGTACACTAGGACCCACATAAAAGTACACATGTCTGTACTTTTATGTGGATCCATGTGTACTTTTTGGCGAGTCCCGATGTATTTTTGGTGTGGTTAACTTGTGCCCTATGACACAAGTTAGAAAAACCCAAATTGAAAATAAGACCTTACATATTTTAGTGTGATAATCACAATTTTTTTTTTGTCACTAAAACACCCCTGAATGGTTAATTTTTTAAACTTTGGTCATCAAAGCTTATGAATTATCAATATATGAAAAAACCTTCAATTTTGCCAAGGTATTATTTAAGTTAAAATGGTAAAATTAGTGACCATCTACGTGATTCACATGGGTGGCCCGATATCATGTTGAGGCTTTTTTTGGTTGAGGTGGTTGTATGTGTTTTTTAGTCGAGATCGTGTTAAGGTTTGTAAAAGTTATTTAAAAGTTGGACGGTTAGAATGGTGATCGTCTTCGGATGGAGTTTCACAAGTAGAGGCCAACTTGTGGTATTTGTTAGTCACTTTCTATCTTTTAAGTGTTTGTTTAACCAATGGTCTTAAAAGGTAGGATGTCGTTTTAACATGTATTATTTATCAAGGCGGTCTATTTTTAACACATTTCATACTTTTCTAATGGGCAATTGTCCTTAATAATATTGCGTTTGATGCGTGTTCGAGTCTTACATGGCTGTATATATGGATCTTCACATTCTAATGTTCGTGTTCGGTCCCAACATAGTATTAAACTAACGCCGGTTATCACATTTACTAAATTAGTTCGGTTAGTGTTGTCATGCAAGTGTACGTCAATGTTATTACTTATTCATCAACTTGCTAATTTTTTATTCTTCTCGCTCCAAAAGGATAAAGTATTGTGGTGATTGCTGTAGCAGCATAAAATATTTATCTTTCAGATAAATATTAAACAAATAATTACCAATAAAATTTTAGGTTACGTTTACGCAAAAAGTAAAAGCCTAATATAGAAAAGAATTTTTAGAAAAAATGAAAAATTCTAAACCATTTTTAGATAAGATATTTTTCAAAATAGTATAGGAATAGAAGATGGCTTTTCCAATCTATAACTAATTTTTATATAAATTGGATATGTAATTTTTTAAATATTTTATTTTTGAGATTATGTATTGAGAGGCCACTCAACTCTTAAACTTTTTATTTTTAGTACATCTATTTATCAAAAATAACTTATAGGCCATTCATTTATGGGTTTGTTTTCGTTTATACAAATTTTGGATAATTTTATCTCGAAATTTTTTGAAACAATGTGAATAAAGCTAAATATAACATATTAAGATAACACAAACGAGTATTGAAATGTAAAATGTCAGTTTTAGCCATTATTTAAGTTTTTAGTATTTAAAAGTAAATTAAGATAATTTAACTAATGTTTTACGTTTAAAATGTTAATTTAGTGAATTGATATGTTAAAGTTAGCTTTATTTTTGAAATTGTATGAAATCCAGTAAAATTTGAATGAGGTTGGTATAAAAGAAAAGAAACACATACTTGGGTAACCTATAAGTTAGTGTAGAAAAATAAACGGCCTAAAAATAAAATAAAATGCTTAATAGTTGGGCGACATTTGGATACATATAATTCATTTATTAAATTTCTTATCTAAAGACGTTGTTTAGAGCATGGGGTATGGAGCATTTCTTTTCTCGCCACTTCCTATGTGGCACTTCACCACTTCTTGCCACGACACCATGGCCTCTCACCACTTCCCATTTCGCCGTTACAACGAAATGGTAAAGAAGATAAAAAATTTGCATTGTTTGTTTTGTTTCTTTTGTGTTTGTGATGGGGTGAGTGCCCAGTGAAGAGGTTTGAGTAAAGTTGTGATTGGGGGGTATTTTTAAGTGAGTGTGTTGGAGTGATGTGGAGGTGAGGTGGCACACGTGAGACCCAAATGAAGAGAAGTGGGTTGCCCACGACACCCCATGCTCTTATAAGTTTAACATTTTTCGAAAAAATCAAGATTGAAAAATAATTACTACGTATATAAACGCACCTTTTATTGACTTTATTAATGACGTTTTTATATTAATTTTGTTGACCACACTAGAAACCACCTAAATATTGGTTACCTGTGCCATTCGACCGTTAATTGTACAGTTCCCGAGGTCCATTTACTATGCATAGGGTGGTAAAGTCCAAGTATACCACATGAACCCCTAAACAACCCTTTCACCAGCAAATGAACCCTCTTTATGACCCTTTATCATTTCCTAATTTCCCCCAATATTCAACAACTTTTATTCCGACGACCACCGCAACAAGTATCATGATTCCGATAATGAACCACCTGATTTAATTTAGTTTATGAACTGGTGTTTAGGTTTTGATTGGGGGTTCGATTAGGATTGAGAGGTTTATAGTAACTGATTGTTGATAATTAGGTTTCTTTTGGGGGGTTGGTTGGTTAGGAAGGCATGGATTGAGTTCATGCTCCATAAGGAAAATGTAATCTCAAATGTAAACAAATTTAATTAAATTGGTTTTCAATTTTCATTGTAACAAAGTGTTTTGTAAACTCAGTCTGTCAACACAATAACACTGTGTGCTTTCAGGATTTTTACGGGAATAAAGGAAAATGAATGATAGGATATTAATGACACCACCATACCTCACCATACGTCACCACTCACCAATAATATCATTGCACCTAATCTCATAACTCACAATAGTTTTTTAGTGACAATGGTCATTCCATACCTCACTCATTTTTTTTTTAATTTATAATTATATCAAACAATTAAATAAAAACCTAATATTTCATTAATAATTAAAAAAATTACATAATACTTAAAAAAAAATACATAATACTAAAAAAAAGTACGCATCTAAAAATCCGTCGGCCATCCATATTTCTCCGCGTACTCACGTTTTTTGGCAATTATTAACTCTCGCATTCTCGGATCGCATTATGTGATCGTGCGGTTGGTTATAGAACTTTAGTGCCTGATGATAAGCCTTTTCTTCAACATTACGGATTTGTGCCGCCAACAACTTTTCGGCCAAGTCATCCTTTGCAAACCTTTTCTCCGCTATCGATTCCAATATTTGTGTTTTCCTTACCGCGTAGTTGTCGAAGCTCTCAGCAATACTCTCGTTTGTCGAGTCGGTATCGGCCTTCTTGCCTTTTCTTTTCCGTGTAGGAGTTATGTCGTCATTCAAATCCGAAATTACGGTCTCAACATTGTCAAATAAAATTATATCAAATAAAATTATAACAAATAAATTATAACGAATAAAAAAAAAATAAAAAAAAAATACCAGTATACCGATTGGATTTTCTTGTTACGTTTCGGGAACATACTCAACGTCATCATCCTCGTAATCATATAGCGGTAGTGGTCGTTCGACACTTGGTTCACGCCGCGAATGAGCTTCACGGTAGTTATTGAACGGGTCGAAATCACTAGTCATCAACATCATGTACGGAGGTGGTTGGGGATAATATTGGTGTTGATGTGATGGAAGGTTCATCGGTGGAGATTGAGGATAATAGTGACCGGCTTGAGGACTCATTTGGGGATAGTAGGGAGATGGTTGTGATTGAACTTGCGGACGAACGGGTTGTGATCGAGAGCCTCGCCCACGACCTTTGGATGAGGTGGAAACATTTTTTGCTTTCCTAGCATCCATCTTTTAAAAAAAATAATAGTTTTAAGAAGAAGATGAGAATAATGTGATTTGAAATCGTGATTTAAAGTGTATATATATATATATATATATATATATATATATATATATATATACACACACACACATATATATATATATTTTGAAAATAGCCCAACGGCTACAAATTGTACCGTTGCCCAACGTTTCCTTTTCATTTAATGCCCACACCGAATCGGTATAAATTACCGATTACCATACCACACCACACCATGCCGAAGGTGTGGCAATGGTATTACCGTTCGGTTTCAATGCATGCCGAATGCATAACACATGCATTGCCACCACCCTTAGGATGTTAGTCGGTAGTGGGCGTTGCGACTCTTGGTATTCGTGTAAGCTAACTAACCTTATAATCACAAATTTAATGTTAAAGTTTAAAAAATCAATTTGCTAACTATTTACACTATTAATATTTTAAACGTTTTACTTTTGAAAAACATATATCTATCTACTACGTTATAAATTATTTATGACATGTTAAATAATAATAATTTAAAATGAAAAACATTTGTTCGTCACAAAAATAGTCACGGTATCTGCTAGTGCATTGTGCGGATACCCTTCTAGTAAATATATAATAAGTGTTTTGGTTTTATTACTATATATATAAAATGGGGACACGAAACGGCGCCCATGCCTGTCGTTTAGGACTGTTATCTTAATGGGCCTTTTTTTCCGGTTTTCTTTAGCCCATCCATCACTGGCCTCTTTCTACGCTGTTACATACTTGCACATCCTCGCGGATTAACATAAATCCTCTGAAAATACCGCCTTCGTATACGTGGCGTCTCTTTTGCATACGTGTCTTCACTGTAACACCCCAACCCGATAAGGGTAGAGATATTATAAAATGGTGTCATATCAAAGCATACATAATGAACATAATAAAGCAAATGGAAGTCTTAAATAAATAACCAAAGGAAATCCAACCAACACGGCTTAAACGTTACATAAGTTCATCAAAAGAAGAAGGAATAAATCCAAGACATAAATAAGCATAATCCGAGTCTAAATAATGTCAACATATTCAAGCATAACTAAGATGACTAGAGCCATAAGTCCCATATCCGCCATCACTCAAACCCATAGCTAAGATCCCAGCTTCTAGCTTAATTACCTGCCGCATGGAAAGAAAATGCGGCTGGGCTTAAAAAGCCCAGGAATGTGATATATATATAACAAAACGAATAATCGAAGGTTAAGTAATGAGGATATCATAATCATAAGGTGCAATGGAAATATCATAAGGCATATCAAAGGATAATAAGAGAAAGGAAATGAAAGGTCAGTCATATACCACGAGCCCATATCATATCAAACATAGATCATATCATATCATATCGTGTATTCGAGGGGTGACCTCGAATACCAAATATAATGGAGGGGAGACCTCAAGTAACAATGGAGTGATCAACTCCCAAAAATGTGAAGACGCGATTGCACACGACATCATTCACCATATAAATCTCCAATCGATCAAATCCCCGAAACATATCATATCTAGGATGCATCCATACGCCCCCCCAGAACATAATGGCCAAATCATATACATATAGTGAGCTCATAATCATATCATAATGGGGACGGTGTGGAACATCACTCAACCACACTAAAGTCATGCCATTGGTGCATCAATGACACGGTCAGGTTACCTTCCTGACTAGGAAACATATTTGGCCGGGTATCGACTAAAGGGTCAAAGCATATTCATATCATAAGGGTTCATATCAAAGTTCATATCAAAGTTTCATATCATAGTTTCATATCAAAGGTTCATATCAAAGGTTCATATAAGTTTCATATCAAGGGAGCATAGCAAAGTCATAGGGAAGCCCTAATCATGAGGCTTAGAGTAAAGCGTAATGTTCAAGCTAGTATCGAAAGATGTATAAGAATCACGAGAAACCTTAAGAGGTAAGGTCAGAATATCTGTACCTTATTTTGAGCAAATCACAACGAAAGTAAAATCAAGAAAGCAGATCAAACCCGTGCCGCCCGAACCTATATGAATTAAATAACGTTCTATAAGAATCAGATCACTAGTTTAAGACGGCTTTATATTTTTAGCAGGTTTCCACTTTTAGTAATCTTTCCATATTTAGCAAGTTTCCATAATTAGCAGGTTTCCATAATTAGCAGGTTTAGTTACTTATCTTAAGTTAAATAGTGAAAATGAGTGTTATTATGATTTAAGGATCAATTATGACAAGTTATAAAAGTTTAGGGTTTAAAATGTCAATATTGCAAAGTTTAGGGTTAAAAATGTAAATATAGCAAGTTTACTCATTTTACTCATTTAATCCATTTAGTTAACATATTAACAAGTTAATCCATCAAGTTTCATAATTTACAGAATAATCCCTTATCTTTATTAAATCATCAAATACAAAACCCTAGTTTTCGATTATGATTAACGTATAGGTTTTAACACATGTAGACTCGATTATCATAGATTACACAACATATTAACCAACACCCCATTTGGTTCGAGACATCCCTCACCAAGACATATTATGTACGCCCCATATATAACCAAAACAACCTCGTAAATCATTCGTTATTGATTCCATTTATCACATAATGATAATGATAGTTTCACAAGCTCATTTAACCCTTTAATATAAATCATGTATGTCGACATAATGAGAGACCAAAATCAGATTTGTATAAAGGTTTACATGTTACATATCATACGAATTATATAGGTTTAGAATCAAGGTTTTTTATGTAATCCATTTCATCATTTTATGTGACAAACTAAATCATTATTTTATGTGTTCCATATTTTCGACATACAAGCCCTAGAAATACATTCCATGGCCACGAATTGAACAAGAAACAAAAAGGAGGAGACGTGAGATGATGATACGTTACCCTAGTAGCGTGTACGTGACAAAGAAACAAGAATCAAACCACTACGATCAAACCAAGCCTTCCTTGGCTATACCAAACCCACGGCTACAAACCAAACCCCACGTCCAAGCTTATTTTCGAACCAAACACGATCACCACGTCCACCAATCGATCACACACTATCACGAGCCTCCTAGGATCCTTTGTTTGTATGATTTTCGAATGGAATGAAGAAAAATAAATGTATGCCGCCACTTAGGAGAAGGAAAATAGACCTAGGGTTTCTTGGTGTATTTTTGAAATGAAATGGAAGAGAATAATGGGAGTTAATAAAATTGATATGGAGAGTAAATGGGGTAGCAATTGTGACCGGCCATCAAGGGGGGGAAAGACCAAATCTTTAATTTCCAAACTTATCACATTATCATGTATGTAGTCTTGATAGTAGTCTAGGTTAATTGTGTACACATTGTAATGTTTATTTGTTACTTAGAGTTTAATCATTCATGTTCTTTTAATCTATATCATAAGTTAATTATTTTCATAATGTGTATATAATATTTATAAGATAACTTGTTAAATGATGTTGACGTGTTTCCCGAGTTTGTAAAATTTTAAGTTTGAGGGCAAAATTGTCATTTCACGCGTTTGAGATTTTAGGGTTTTACAACTCTTCCCCTCTAAAAGAAAATTTTCGTCCTCGAAAATTGAAAAGGAAAACGAAGCAATAAACGAAGACATACCCGATGATGAAAAGAAATGTGGATAACTAGCTTGCATAGATTCCTGTCTCCCGGTAGCTTCACGCCTCGGGTGATTCTTCCAAGAAGCTTAACAAACGGAATTACTTTGTTTCTCGTGATTCGATCTCGTCAATCTAAAATAGCTTCGGTTCTTCCGTAAGGACATATCCGCTGAATCTGGTCCAAAGGATAGGAAACCACGTGTAACGGATGATAGTTGTATCCCCGTAGTAGAGATACATGAAACACATCATGAACATGAGATAACTGAGGAGGTAGAGCTAGACGATAAGAAACCTCTCCAACACGCATCGAGAATCTCAAAGGCCCAATAAATCGAGGACTGAGCTTGCCCTTGATTCCAAACGCCACACCGAAAGGCGACACTTCAGTGAAATACCCGATCACCAACGAAACTCCAAATCACGCCTATGTTTATCTCAGATAACTCTTTGCCGCAGACGAGCCTCCTTCAACTTCTCCTTAGCGACTGCCACCTTCTCATTAGTGATCTCAATAATCTCAGGCCCCTCAATCAAACGCTCACCTACTTCGTCCCAACAAATAGGTGCTCTACATTTCCTCCCATATAACCGTTCATAAGGTGCAGCCTTGATGCTAGCATGCCAACTATTGTTGTAGGCAAACTCCACCAAGCATAAATACTCATCCCAACTCCCGGTCCACTCTAAAGCACATGCCCTCAACATGTCTTCCAATGTCTGGATGGTCCTCTCCGGATCGACCATCTGTCTGAGGATGAAACGCCGATCAACTTAAGAAGACGAGTACCCCAAGACTTATGCAAACTCTTCCAAAAACGAGACGTGAAACGAGGATCTCTATCGGAAACAATAGCAGTAGGAGTACCATGAAGTCGAACAATCTCTTCTTGTGAAAAATCTGCCAACCTACAAACACGATCATCATACGAATGGGTAAGAAATGAGCAGACTTGGTTAGCCGATCAACGACCACCCAAATCGCATCATGTCTTTTTCGAGTAGGAGGAAAACCCGTGACAAAATCCATGGAGATTTCTTCCCACTTCCATGTAGGAATCTCCAATGGCTGAAGTAAACCGCTAGCCCGCTGATGCTCTATCTTGACCTGACACATGTCATACACTTAGCCACAAACGAAGCCACATCCTGTTTCATGCCATTCCACCAGAAATGCTGCTTAAGATCTCGGTACATCTTAGTAGAACCCGGATGAATAGTGAATGGAGAACTGTGAGCTTCAGACAACACCGTCTCACGCAAAGCAGGATCATTCGGAACACAAAGTCGACCCTCATACCATACGACGCCGAAACCATCAACACTGAACTCAGTTTGCTTACCCGCCTCGATATTCTGAACTACGACCAAAGCTCACCATCATCCTTCCGAGCTTCCTTAATCAGAATATAAGGTTGGACTCTACCTTCAAGCTAGCCCAATAACCATCATAACCCCGGAAACAAAATTCCACCTCCATAAGCTCAAGATCGTGAAGAACCTTGGGTTCAATCTCCAAACTAGCAATCATACCCTACTTTCGGCTTAGTGCATCTGCAACCACATTAGCCTTACCCGGATGATACCGATGTTCGTGTCGTAATCCTTAAGAAGCTCTAACCATCTCGCGCTCATATTGAGCTCCTTTTGTGTGAATATATACTTTAAACTTTGTGGTCAGAGAAAGATATCACACGACTCACCGCACAAGTAATGCCTCCAAATCTTTAAGGCAAAACCACCGCAGCCCAACTCCAAGTCATGCGTGGGATAATTCTCCTCATACGATTTCAATTGCCTCGAAGCATAGGCAATCACCTTACCATGCTGCATCAATACACAACCCAAACCCTTCTTCGACGCGTCGCAGTAAATCTGAAAACCTCCGAACCCATGGAAGTGTCAAAAGAAAGCAGAAACCAATCTACGTTTCAACTCCTCGAAACTCTTTTCACGCTCATCCGTCCATTCAAACTTTTCTCCTTTCCTCATCAATTGCGTCAAAGGTAACGCCAATCGAGAGAAACCTTCAACAAAACGACGGTAATAACCAAAGAAGCCCCAGAAAACTTCTAATCTCCGTCACAGTAGTAGGTCTCGGCCATTTTGTGATAGCCTCAACCTTAGATGTGTCCATCTTGATGCCATCAGCAGACACAACGTGACCAAGGAAAGCAACTTGGCTCAAACGAATTCACACTTAGAGAATTTTGCATACAACTTCTGGCCTGTCAAGAGTCTCCAATACAATACGAAGGTGCTGCTCGTGCTCAGCCTCACTCTTAGAATACACGAGGATGTCATCGATGAAAACGATCACAAACTTATCGAGATACTCGTGGAAAACACGATTCATAAGGTCCATGAAAACTGCATGCGCATTAGTCAAACCAAAAGGCATAACCAAGAACTCATAATGGCCATAACGAGTACGAACGCGGTCTTAGAAACATCTTGTTCCTTCACACGTAATTGATGATAACCGGACCTCAAGTCAATCTTAGAGAAAAATTTTGCACCTTGCAACCGATCAAACAAGTCGCCGATGCGCCGAAAAGAGGATAACGTTACGGATAGTGATACGGTTCAACTCACGGTAGTCAATACACAACCTCATACTCCCATCCTTCTTCTTAACAAATAACACCGTGCGCGCCCAAGGTGAAACACTGGGCCTAATAAAGCCGTTCTCCAACAGTTCTTGCAACTGTTCCTTCAATTCCTTCAATTCGATCGGTGCCATACGGTAAGGAGCTTTAGATATAGGTTCAGCACTGTGAATCAAATCGATGCCAAATTCAACTTCCTAGCCGGGCAATACTGGGAAGTTCATCGGGAAAACGCGGAAAATTCGCGCACAACAGAAAAGACTTTCGATGGTCGGAACTTCAAGAGAAGTATCCTTAATGGATGCCGTGAAAACCAAGGCAACCATGCGAAATGAGAGTGCGAGCTTTCATAGCCGAGATGATCTTAACTGACTTAGGCGGTTGAGCATCGTGATAAACGAAATCAGGTTGGTGAATATTACCAAAGATAACAACATTAGCATAGCAGTCAATGGTAGCCTTATGCAAGGCCAACCAATCCATACCCAAAATAATATCGAAATCAAACATATCCAAAGGAAGAAGATTAGCCGAACGAATACCATCATCGAAACGTAGGGGACAATCCAAGTATTCACGGTCAATAAGTACTTGGTTTTTCATAGGGGTGGAAATAGAGACTCGGTTTAACAAAGGTGTGGGTGTCATATTTAATTTCCTTACTAACGAAGTAGATATCATAGAATGTGTAGCACCGGAATCGAATAAAGTAAAGGCAGTAATATCACCAATATAAAGAATGCCGGTAATGGTACCTGAAGAGTTTTTGCTTGGTCCCGAGTAAACGAAAACACACGGCCCTTGGTCGGAGCTGGTTTGGCCGTGTTCCCCGGAGTAGTCACTTTCCCCTGAGTGCAATCCTTAACCCTATGAGCAGTAGACCCACATGAATAGCAACCACCTGTGGCCTTGAAGCATACGCCCGGATGAGGCTTACCACAAGTGTTGCAAAGTGGAGGAGGAGGCAAAATCTCAGCTGGCTTCTTATGATATGAAGAACCGAAGAAAACGGTCCTGCCGACCACCACGATAAGATTGGTCCCTAACCTCGACGACGACCCCACAATCACGACCCCGACGTTCGTTTCGACTGTCATACCTCTGTGAACCCCGTCGAGTGTCCCGACGCCCACGGTCGTAACCACCCCTGAACTCCCGAGTACGGTCCTGTCGACCCCGATGATAAATAACGATCACCGCCCTCGTTCCTCTTGTTGAAGCCCGGATCCTCATGTAGCAACTCAATGTTGCGGCAGCATCCGCAATCGCAGCCACCTCGGTGTACTCGTATTAATCACCCCGCTCTAACACCCATTTCTTCAACCCCCATTTGTACTTCCGAGCCGACGACGCGGCATCTCCAACAATCTCACCTACAAACCCAACCAACCTCATAAAACGTTGCATGTACTCATGGGAAGTTCCCTATCCAGCTGATGTAGGGCGTTGTACTCTCTTTCATATCGCTGCTGTTCTGATTCAGGAAAATACTGTTTGTAGAAGATGTCCCTAAAAGTATTCCAAACACAAGTATCCAAAGTTCTCTTCCCCGACAAGAGATAGGCCTTCCACCGTTAAGGGCATCACCCTCGAAGTTTGAAGGTCGCTAGTCCGTTTTCACCTCGTCACCACAACCCAAAGACATTGAATAGCTTTTCCATGTGCGTAATCCAGCCCTCCTCATTAGGTGAAGCTGCCGAGCGAAAAGGGATTGGCTTAAGTTTGTTGAAGCGCTCGATCCAAACATGAATGGGTGTAGGTGGGTTGGCAACCCCACCATCATTTACGCCGGAGGAGCTAGCGCCATTCCGAACGTTATTAGTGATGGTAGCAACGATCTCGCATAGCGAGGCCGAGCGCCGCAATCAAAGCTTCTAAGTTAGGATTACCATCCCCGTTATCGTCGCCATTCCTTCGAGTAGTCACCATCTGAAGAGTTCATTAAACGATTAGCAAAGGTTAGGAAGTAAGATGGAGATCATGAACGGAAATGATGATAATGAACCTAGAATCTACCCAAACCTCACCAATCAAATCTTAAGCTCTACGGATTAACGCTTAGGGTCCATATGTCACAGGTCCCGACTACAAGTCGTAAACCTGGGCTCTGATACCATAATTGTAACACCCCAACCCGATAAGGGTAGAGATATTATAAAATGGTGTCATATCAAAGCATACATAATGAACATAATAAAGCAACGGAAGTCTTAAATAAATAACCAAAGGAAATCCAGCCAACACGGCTTAAACGTTACATAAGTTCATCAAAAGAAGAAGGAATAAATCCAAGACATAAATAAGCATAATCCGAGTCTAAATAATGTCAACATAATCAAGCATAACTAAGATGACTAGAGCCATAAGTCCAGATATCCGCCATCACTCAAACCCATAGCTAAGAATCCCAGCTTCTAGTTTAATTACCTGCCGCATGGAAAGAAAATGCTGGCTGAGCTTTAAAAGCCCAAAGGAATGAGATATATATATAACAAAACGAATAATCGAAGGTTAAGTAATGAGGATATCATAATCATAAGGTGCAATGGAAATATCATAAGGCATATCAAAGGATAATAAGAGAAAAGGAAAATGAAAGGTCAGTCATATACCACGAGCCCATATCATATCAAACACATATCATATCATATCATATCATATCATATCATATCATATCAGTGTATTCGGAGGGGTGACCTCGGAATACCAAATATAATGGAGGGGAGACCTCAAGTAACAATGGAGTGATCAACTCCCAAAAATGTGAAGACGCGTATTGCACACGACATCATTCACCATATAAATCTCCAATCAGATCAAATCCCTCGAAATATATCATATCTAGGATGCATCCATACCTGGAACATAATGGCCAAATCATATACATATAGTGAGCTCATAATCATATCATAATGGGGACGGTGTGGAACATCACTCAACCACACTAAAGTCATGCCATTGGTGCATCAATGACACGGTCAGGTTACCTTCCTGACTAGGAAAACATATTTGGCTCGTATCGGATCAAGGGTCAAAGCATATTCATATCATAAGGGTTCATATCAAAGTTCATATCAAAGTTTCATATCATAGTTTCATATCAAAGGTTCATATCAAAGGTTCATATAAGTTTCATATCAAGGGAGCATAGCAAAGTCATAGGGAAGCCCTAATCATGAGGCTTAGAGTAAAGCGTAGCATCAGTTCAAGCTAGTATCGAAAGATGTATAAGAATCACGAGAAACCTTAAGAGGTAAGGTCAGAATATCTGTACCTTATTCTGAGCAAATCACAACGAAAGTAAAATCAAGAAAGCAGATCAAACCCGTCGCCTGGAACCTATATGAATTAAATAACGTTCTATAAGAATCAGATCACTAGTTTAAGACGGCTTGCTTATTTTAGCAAGGTTTCCACTTTTAGTAATCTTTCCATATTTAGAAGTTTCCATAATTAGTGTGTTTCCATAATTAAAGAGTGTTTAGTTACTTATCTTAAGTTAAATAGTGAAAATGAGTGTTATTATGATTTAAGGATCAATTATGACAAGTTATAAAAGTTTAGGGTTTAAAATGTCAATATTGCAAAGTTTAGGGTTAAAAATGTAAATATAGCAAGTTTACTCATTTTACTCATTTAATCCATTTAGTTAACATATTAACAAGTTAATCCATCAAGTTTCATAATTTACAAAATAATCCCTTATCTTTATTAAATCATCAAATACAAAACCCTAGTTTTAGATTATGATTAACGTATAGGTTTTAACACATGTAAACTCGATTATCATAGATTACACAACATATTAACCAACACCCCATTTGGGTCGAGACATCCCTCACCAAGACATATTATGTACCCCATATATAACCAAAACAACCTCGTAAATCATTCGTTATCGATTCCATTTATCACATATGATATATTATAGTTTCACAAGCTCATTTAACCCTTTAATATAAATCATGTATGTCGACATAATGAGAGACCAAAATCAGATTTGTATAAAGGTTTACATGTTACATATCATACGAATTATATAGGTTTAGAATCAAGGTTTTTTATGTAATCCATTTCATCCTTTTTATGTGACAAACTAAATCATTATTTTATGTGTTCCATATTTTCGACATACAAGCCCTAGAAATACATTCCATGGCCACGAATTGAACAAGAAACAAAAAGGAGGAGACGTGAGATGATGATACGTTACCCTAGTAGCGTGTACGTGACAAAGAAACAAGAATCAAACCACTACGATCAAACCAAGCCTTCCTTGGCTATACCAAACCCACGGCTACAAACCAAACCCCACGTCCAAGCTTATTTTCGAACCAAACACGATCACCACGTCCACCAATCGATCACACACTATCACGAGCCTCCTAGGATCCTTTGTTTGTATGATTTTCGAATGGAATGAAGAAAAATAAATGTATGCCGCCACTTAGGAGAAGGAAAATAGACCTAGGGTTTCTTGGTGTATTTTTGAAATGAAATGGAAGAGAATAATGGGAGTTAATAAAATTGATATGGAGAGTAAATGGGGTAGCAATTGTGGCCGGCCATCAAGGGGGGGAAAGACCAAATCTTTAATTTCCAAACTTATCACATTATCATGTATGTAGTCTTGTTAGTAGTCTAGGTTAATTGTGTACACATTGTAATGTTTATTTGTTACTTAGAGTTTAATCATTCATGTTCTTTTAATCTATATCATAAGTTAATTATTTTCATAATGTGTATATAATATTTATAAGATAACTTGTTAAATGATGTTGACGTGTTTCCCGAGTTTGTAAAATTTTAAGTTTGAGGGCAAAATTGTCATTTCACGCGTTTGAGATTTTAGGGTTTTACATTCACCCTGTGCGTTTTTCGTCTCACTCAACGGTGCTGATCTTCATCTCCAGTCTATTGCTTTCAGACTCATCTTTTCTTCCAGGTGGGTAACTGGTGGTTCAATTCTTGCTTTTTGTTGTTGATTTTTTTGTGGTATGTGTTTTCGTTGGTTTGTTTGTTTCTATTGGCTGCTTTGAATTTCTTTGTTATATCCTATGTTTGGGGTGTCTAGGAGATTGTTGTTTTTTGGTCTTAAGGTGGGATGTGGAAAGTGTGTAGGAAATTGATGTTTTTCTGCCTTAAGGTGGGTTGTGGAACATGAAAATTAAGAGTAAGGTTGTGCGTAGGAATAGTAGTCGTTGTAACTTGCAGGAGGATGAATCGGTTACTGGTAGTCCTACTGTACTTGCCGATTCCTCAGTTAGGTCTCATTCAAATGATTTGGGTGTTGGTCAATCTTTTTTCGTCGGTTCCGGTTCCGGAGCGAATTCTATGGTTGATGAAGGAGATGACTTTGGTGATTTTATGGATGTGGATGATCATCTGCTTGCCGGTCACGTTTGGGATACTCTTGGGAATACGCCTGTGAGGATGACGGGGGGATAGTCATTAATGAGCTTGGCTCTTCTTGCGAACCATCTGCTAATCGTGGTCAGCGGTTGCCGGCCTCTGGTAGTTACGTTGGAAAGGGCAAGAGGAAATTGGATGAAGCTGTGCCGTTGTCTTTTGAAGGTTAGTTGCTTTTGATGTATGGTTGTTGTTGTATGTGCGGCATAATTTTTACATGTCAATGTTGTAACACCCTCAAAATATCGCAGCGGAAGATTGTGTCGTTGGGGTGCTACTTCATAATACAAAGTACAAGTTATAGAAAACGACCTCTAAATGAGACGTTTTGAAAAGTTACCATTCGATTAATGAAATCAGAGTTACAAACAATGAGGTCCCAAAGTATAATATATAATGTTTACAAAATGTTTCGAATGGTAAATGACAAAAGCATAAGTCTTCAAAATATGTCGTATGCACTCTATGTTCCATGCAACAGCTATCGTCTTATTGACCTGAGATAAACATGCTAAAGTGTCAACACAATGGTTGGTGAGTTCATAGAGTTTGTTTAGCGTGTAAAGCCTTTAAAGAATGTTCACACAGCAAAGGCATTGTAAATCCACTCAGTTCCAAGTTCTGCCCATACAAAACTTGCAACCTGTGTGTTTACAACCCACTGCTAAAATATAATACATTTAATAGTCAAGCACACATAC
Source organism: Chrysanthemum makinoi (assembly GCA_910596185.1). Lineage (NCBI taxonomy): Eukaryota > Viridiplantae > Streptophyta > Magnoliopsida > Asterales > Asteraceae > Chrysanthemum > Chrysanthemum makinoi. The sequence continues at coordinate 339,986,777 of OU343224.1, forward strand.
AGTCATAATAATTCACATTATTGCACTTAGTGTTGCTCCGTCTATATTGGGAGACTTTCATGCGAATGAGGGGACTGCTCCGTGTATGTTGGGAGACTTATCATCGTCTTATCATGTGAACGAGGGGACTGCTCCGTGTATGTTGGGAGACTTATCATCGACTTATCATGTGAACTAGGGGACTGCTCCGTGTATGTTGGGAGACTTATCATCGCCTTATCATGTGAGCAGGGGACTGCCCGTATGTTGGGAGACTTATCATCGTCTTAAGTATAACACAATCAAGTATAACGCAATCAAGTATAACGCAATCAAGTATGATGTAATCAAGTATAATGTTTCCAAGTATTTTTAAAAGTAAAAGCAAGTAGTTGAGCATGTATCTCCCCCAAAGAGTTTGTAAAACAAGCATTAAAAGTGTAGGGGCTATGACTCACCTTAATAAATGTGATATCCAATGTATAACGAATCGATGGATAAGCCGAGAAACCTTTACGCGCAACCTAGAATATGTTTTGTGTCTTAGGTTCTAAAATAACGATGTGAATGTATAAACATGCCTTATATAGTTATTACATCAATTATGCTTGGATACTTAACATTTGTGAAGTCGTATAAGTGTTTACGTTTCTTATATTTAAGTTTTCTCCGTCTAGATCTACCCGTTACTTCTAAACCGTAAATGATCATGACTCGATTTTTATGTCCTCGGAAAGGTAATTGAATGTACTAAACAGATTAGTGGGCCCTACTGCCCCAGAAATTATTTAACTAATGTGAAATTACCAATTTACCCTTGGATGTACTAGTTATTTCAATCAGCAGCAAACTGTCTCACGCTTTTGGTCATAAGTCGAGTTCTACAACTCCGTTTAACGCACGTCCAGCGGCCACGTTCAAGTTAGAGTGTTAGCTACAACTTTTATTCTTTGACCAACAGTTGGTTATATGGAAGTTTTATGATGTTTACCCGTTTGAAATCTGTTACTCAGATTTGGACACATTTTGCCGTTTTGGCTCTAGTTTATTCATCGGGATGAGTTACGGCACGAGCCACCCGGAAAAATGACCACAAGACATAGATCTATAATCCTATGTTATTACCTAAGTTTCTCAGTCCACGAATTTTACCCAGTAACTACGTTTACAGCCCCTGTCCAGATTCTTTTTTGCAAAACTAGTCCTTTTGACGATTTCTAGTGGTTTAGTCCATTTATCCAAGCACAATCAACCATAATAAGCATATAAAACATGTAACATACCTTAAATACTAGTAAATACAGTAAGAAAATGATAACATAAGAGTTTGCTTACAATCCTTGTGATGAAACAATTCAAGAACCAAGAACTAGGACACTAAAACCTAAACCCTTTCAATATGAACCCGAGCTTCCAAATCCTTAACACACCTTGCTAACCCTTGCTAGGCTTGATCTAACCTTGTAAGAACAATTCTAACTCAGCCCTTTTCACCTTGTATAGCTCCTAATCCAACCATGGAATCACCAAACAAACTCTTGAATCATGTAGAGAATAACTAGGCCTTGAACTTTGGTATGTAATTCGCAACTTGAAGATCAAAGGATCATGGTTTTGTGAATTAAGGGTGGCTTGTTTAAATGGAGAAGAAAGGAAGAGATGATACTTGTATTTATAGTGTAATGAGGAGGTTAAAGGTGTTGGATATTTCTTAAGACTTAAGTCTTAAGTTTAAGACTTAAGGCTTAAGTAACTTAGCACATGTATAAGTCTTCCTATGTAAGTTTCATGTCCTTATCTTGGTGATCACTTATAAAACGCCCCATATGGCTTAAATTTCGTTCAAGGCTTATCTAGGATGACTAGATATGAGTTGTTTGGTATTATCTTGTTTACGGACTGAGTTTTGGACCCGTTAATTGCTAATGTAGTGTAAAGTCACGAAACTTAAAACCGGGCATCCTAAAAATATGAAACTTATAAAAATGTTAAAACTTATTAATATACCCTATCTTAGCATATTAAATGATTGATAAGTTTGACGGAGCACGTAAATGCTGTTAAAACCTAGAATGTTAAGATATTTAAGAAGAGAATTTCAATTTGACTTCTCTTAGTGAGATATTTTGTAGATATTTAGTTAGGTATTATCTAAATAATATCTAGTTGATGACTAGGTATATGACTTGGCAAGGTAAATTAAGATGTATTCGTCAAAAGGTGGTGCGGGTATCGAGAGTGAATAGTAAAAAGTGAATAGTAAATACCCAAAAATGCGAATTATTACAGTCTCTACACCTTAAGGGAACTTCGTCCCGAAGTTCTATTGATGTTAACTACTTATAGTGTGTTTAAGAAAAGTGTGGTTTATAAAATAGTGGGGTTCTCTCTTATTCAATAGGAATAGTGTATGGGTTACGTTGTAATACACCCATAATGTGGTTAGGGAATCATATCGGATGAAAATAAGTCCAATTATTTATAATTCATTACTTACATAAAGAAGCGTCCAAATTTATGTAATTAATGGGTTATAAACTTATGGTTCGGTGGTTTATAACTTCTTTATTTGAATAAAGAGGCGTCCTAATCCATTCAAATAAAGAGATTATAAATCATCCTACTTAAGATTTCCCGACTCAAAATTCGCTTTATGAGACAGATAATAAGATAACCAAGTCATCAAATTCCTAAAGCTAAGTAATAATATTATTTAACTCAAATCTCATGTCTCATCAAACAAGAACTGTCACAAGATCAAGTTAAATAATTAGTTATTACTGAGCTCCATATTTTTAATGACTCGATTAAATTATGTGGTTTCTTTATTATTACTAAAGTCATATCATCCAACAACGTGGATCTAAGCAAACAACTAACAAGAAGCATATGCGCACGAAGTGTGTGTAAGGCAATCACAGTGGAAAGTCTTAACGTATAAGCAGCTATAGTCTAGGCTCTTAAATGCAACCTAGTTCTCTATAACCAATTCCCTGATACCAATCTGTAACACCCCCAAAATATCGCAGCGGAAGATTGTGTCGTTGGGGTGCTACTTCATAATACAAAGTACAAGTTATAGAAAACGACCTCTAAATGAGACGTTTTGAAAAGTTACCATTCGATTAATGAAATCAGAGTTACAAACAATGAGGTCCCAAAGTATAATATATAATGTTTACAAAATGTTTCGAATGGTAAATGACAAAAGCATAAGTCTTCAAAATATGTCGTGCGACTCTATGTTCCATGCAACAGCTATCGTCTTATTGACCTGAGATAAACATGCTAAAGTGTCAACACAATGGTTGGTGAGTTCATAGCGTTTGTTTAGCGTGTAAAGCCTTTAAAGAATGTTCACCACAAAGAAAGGCATTGTAAATCCACTTTCGGTTCCAAGTTCCCCATACAAAACTTGCAACCTGTGTGTTTACAACCCACTGCTAAAATATAATACATTTAATAGTCAAGCACACATACAGTCATAATAATTCACATTATTGCACTTAGTGTTGCTCCGTCTATATTGGGAGACTTTCATGCGAATGAGGGGACTGCTCCGTGTATGTTGGGAGACTTATCATCGTCTTATCATGTGAACGAGGGGACTGCTCCGTGTATGTTGGGAGACTTATCATCGACTTATCATGTGAACTAGGGGACTGCTCCGTGTATGTTGGGAGACTTATCATCGTCTTATCATGTGAACGAGGGGACTGCTCCGTGTATGTTGGGAGACTTATCATCGTCTTAAGTATAACACAATCAAGTATAACGCAATCAAGTATAACGCAATCAAGTATGATGTAATCAAGTATAATGTTTCCAAGTATTTTTAAAAGTAAAAGCAAGTAGTTGAGCATGTATCTCCCCCAAAGAGTTTGTAAAACAAGCATTAAAAGTGTAGGGGCTATGACTCACCTTAATAAATGTGATATCCAATGTATAACGAATCGATGGATAAGCCGAGAAACCTTTACGCGCAACCTAGAATATGTTTTGTGTCTTAGGTTCTAAAATAACGATGTGAATGTATAAACATGCCTTATATAGTTATTACATCAATTATGCTTGGATACTTAACATTTGTGAAGTCGTATAAGTGTTTACGTTTCTTATATTTAAGTTTTCCCCGTCTAAATCTACCCGTTACTTCTAAACCGTAAATGATCATGACTCGATTTTTATGTCCTCGGAAAGGTAATTGAATGTACTAAACAGATTAGTGGGTCCTACTGCCCCAGAAATTATTTAACTAATGTGAAATTACCAATTTACCCTGGGATGTACTAGTTATTTCAATCAGCAGCAAACTGTCTCACGCTTTTGGTCATAAGTCGAGTTCTACAACTCCGTTTAATGCACGTCCAGCGGCCACGTTCAAGTTATAGTGTTAGCTACAACTTTTATTCTTTGACCAACAGTTGGTTATATGGAAGTTTTATGATGTTTACCCGTTTGAAATCTGTTACTCAGATTTGGACACATTTTGCCGTTTTGGCTCTAGTTTATTCATCGGGATGAGTTACGGCACGAGCCACCCGGAAAAATGACCACAAGACATAGATCTATAATCCTATGTTATTACCTAAGTTTCTCAGTCCACGAATTTTACCCAGTAACTACGTTTACAGCCCCTGTCCAGATTCTGTTTTGCAAAACTAGTCCTTTTGACGATTTCTAGTGGTTTAGTCCATTTATCCAAGCACAATCAACCATAATAAGAATATAAAACATGTAACATACCTAAAATACTAGTAAATACAGTAAGCAAATGATAACATAAGAGTTTGCTTACAATCCTTGTGATGAAACAATTCAAGAACCAAGAACTAGGACACTAAAACCTAAACCCTTTCAATATGAACCCGAGCTTCCAAATCCTTAACACACCTTGCTAACCCTTGCTAGGCTTGATCTAACCTTGTAAGAACAATTCTAACTCAGCCCTTTTCACCTTGTATAGCTCCTAATCCAACCATGGAATCACCAAACAAATTCTTGAATCATGTAGAGAATAACTAGGCCTTGAACTTTGGTATGTAATTCGTAACTTGAAGATCAAAGGATCATGGTTTTGTGAATTAAGGGTGGCTTGTTTAAATGGAGAAGAAAGGAAGAGATGATACTTGTATTTATAGTGTAATGAGGAGGTTAAAGGTGTAGGATATTTCTTAAGACTTAAGTCTTAAGTTTAAGACTTAAGGCTTAAGTAACTTAGCACATGTATAAGTCTTCCTATGTAAGTTTCATGTCCTTATCTTGGTGATCACTTATAAAACGCCCCATATGGCTTAAATTTCGTTCAAGGCTTATCTAGGATGACTAGATATGAGTTGCTTGGTATTATCTTGTTTACTACTGAGTTTTGGACCGTTAATTGCTAAGCTGTAAGCCGTAAAGTCATGAAACTTAAAACCGGCATCCTAAAAAATATGAAACTTATAAAAATGTTAAAACTTATTAATATACCCTATCTTAGCATATTAAATGATTGATAAGTTTGTGAACACGTAAAATCTTTGTTAAAACCTAGAATGTTAAGATATTTAAGAAGAGAATTTCAATTTGATTTCTCTTAGTGAGATATTTTGTAGATATTTAGTTAGGTATTATCTAAATAATATCTAGTTGATGACTAGGTATATGATTTGGCAAGGTAAATTAAGATGTATTCATCAAAAGGTGGTGCGGGTATCGGGAGTGAATAGTAAAAAGTGAATAGTAAATACCCAAAAATGCGAATTGTTACAAATGTCGTGGCCTTTTATGGTTTTCATTTTTTTGTCGTTGTACTTGCTGTAGCTGTTGCCGGGGTGTCGGTTGTTCCTTGCGAGGTTGGATCTGCTGCTGACGGTAAGTTTTTTTACGTGTATCTTGGCTTTTCCTATTGCTTTGTTAGGAATTAGAAATTCCAGGTATTAAAGAGTCGGTCACCTCAAGTATATATATTCGTTAGAAAGCTCGTAGTCATAGTTATTTAATGTTAAGTAGTATTTAGTTAAGTAACACCGTGGAGGACGGACGGGTCTTTACCCACTGTATGCCTGATCCACAGCCCGTTGTGTGGCGTTTTATTGTAAGACTATAAATACTCTCTACCTCCCAAGGTAGAGAGTTGGAGCTCATAATAAGATTTTTCTTTCTCTCACTAAGTTCCCTAAACCTCTAACTTTCTATCTCTAAAAACCTTCTTGTACGTCACTTGTGATTATGGTTTAGTGTGTTTGTGAAATCCAATATGTTACAATTGGTATCAAGAGCCATGGTTAGATCATCTCTTACATATCTTTGGATTTCTAGTGGTTTTTAGGTGGTTTTTGAGTTTGAATAAGTTTAGTGATTTTTGCATCATTTGGTTGATTTCTAGTGTTAAAGTTTGGATTTTGATTGTACTTTTGTGTTTAGAATCATCACAAGTGTTTAGGTTTTGATTTAGAAGGCTTGAATCATCGTGGTTGGATTGTTTTTGGATTGAAAAGTGGTGTTTATGTGTTTTTCATGCTAGCGACTTAAGCCACGGATAAGTGTTCTTGCTAGCGACTTGCTTTGTTATTTGGTAGCGATTTGTAATTGAAGGTCTTAGCGAGTTGGATTAGCGACTTGTCTATTGAGACAAGCCGACAAAAAGTACACTTAGTGGATTCTCCACTACGGGTAGCGACTTGGTGTAAGTTAGCGACTTGTACTTTATATTGTTAGCGATTTGGTGTTAGCGAGTTGGTACCTAGCGAGTTGCTATTTAGCGACTTGAAAAATTAGCGACTTAGTTCTTAGCGACTTGCTGTCAAAATTTTGCTAGCGACTTGGATTGTAGCGAGTTGTTATATAGCGACTTAGGACTATTGCGACTTGGCACTTAGCGAGTTGGTTCAAAGTTTCCTAGCGACTTGGGTGATATCCTTTGAATACGGTTTTCTCTTGATTTAGTAAAATCTCGTGAAAGAATCTATTTCCGGTTTAATCATAGAGTTATAAAATCCCGTTTAATCAGTCATCATGTCTACCAACGTTCCTACAATCATCTCCACTGTTGCTGAGGATGTTCAAGCATGTTCGGATACTCGTCCACCCATGCTTGACGAACGACTACGACTCTTGGGCTCAAAGAATCAGATTGTACTGTCTTGGAAAGGAAAATGGGGTCAACATTCTCAAATCGATTGATGAAGGACCATATCGGGTTGAGACTATTAGTGACATAATTGATACAAATTGAAGATGGTACATTGATTTACGGAATGGACAGACCAAATATGTATGATGAGCTCAATGATAAGGAGAAGAAGAGATTCGATGCATATATCAGGGCTTCTAACATCATATTGCAAGGTCTTCCAAAAGACATATACAAGCTTATCAACCACAACACTGAAGCAAAGGCTGTATGGGATAATGTTAAGATGCTTCTCTCAAGTTCTGAATTAACTATGGAAGACAGAGAATCTCAACTCTATGATGAATTTGAGCACTTCAAGATGAAACCAGATGAGAGTGTCTATGAGTACTATGTGAGATTCCATAAGCTGGTGAATGACATGAGGAACATCATAATGACCATGCCTAACATTCAGCTGAACTCAAAGTTTGTTAACAACATGAATCCCGAATGGCACAAGTTTGTCACTACTGTGAAGCTCACTAAAGGATTGAAGAATACAAACTATGAGCAACTCTATGCCTTCCTTCTTCAGAATGAGAGACATGCCATGTTTGAAAAGAGGATTCTTGAACAATTCAAAACAAATCCAGGAGAGACAAGCTCATCAAATGATTCAACCGCCTTCTACTCAAACATTGGGATTACCCCTAAAGCTTCACAAGTTATACCCATGGGTGATGGAACTCACAAACTCATTCCCGATCCAATGTTCAAACAAGCTGATGCCGATGCACACGTGGGTAACTTCATTAATCAACTGGCTCTCCTGATTAGTCAAAACATGAACTCTCTCCCACACACCAACAATAACCTCAGAACAGCATTAAATCCACACAATCAAGCTTTCACTGTGAGATGGGAAGGTTATAGTACAACCAGTTCAAGAAAGGCAGTATGAACAAGGAAGAGGTGGAGTTGGTAGAGGATATGTGGCAAATAAGAATAGGGAAGAATGGAAATCAAGGTCAAGTTAAGCGATCAAAGTGTTACAACTGTGGAGGTGAGGGTCACATTGCAAGGAACTGCACATCTCCAAAACGCCCTCAAAATGCTGAATACTTCAGGGATAAGATGTTGCTTGTTCAAGCCTCGTGGATAATGGTGTAGCTTTGGATGAAGAAGAGTTGTTATTTCTTGCTGAGGAAATGCCAAGACATATGATGCAGATGTGGATGAGCATCCTATTCGGAGATAGGTCACAATCATCAATGCCTTTCAAGTAGCTGACGTGATGCATACGACTCGATGTTGATGATGGACCTACTGCACAAACAATTTTCATGGCTAGCATTTCTCCAATGGTCTCTCCTAAGGTCTCATCTTCACCACAAGTTGGTCCATCCAAAGACAAACTCATTTCTGAGGTACTAAAACTATACGATGATGCCGATATGCAAAAGATGCATGACAAAGTACAATCAATCAAACTATTGAGTCAAATATTGAAGATATAGGTAATATCAATGTTGTCCCATATGATCAATATGTGAAACAAAGTGAAAGTGAAGTTGTACTAAGTGATGCATCTTCTAGCTCAATACTGATGACTATGTTTTTATGAATACACCGCATGTGCCTCTCGATGATTCCTGTTATCTCTGAATTGAATGCCTATAAAGAACGTGTTGCTATTTATGAACAACGTGCTAAATTTGAGTTGACCTCCCGTGAGCAGGAAATGGATGACCAAATGCGTACAACTATTAGAAAAAGTAGGTTTAGAGAAGAAGTATTAAAACAAGAGTTAAACTCCTTACAAGAAAAGCTTTCTAAAACTGCTAAGCAAAAACAAGAACTTCAAGAAAATGTTAAAATGCTTAAGCAAGAATTTAGCGTTAAGGAATCAAAACTTTTGAATGATTTTTCTAATCTAAAAACCTTGGAAAACAAGCTTGAAAATAAGTTGTACGTACAAGGAAATACCATTCAGACTGCTCACATGATCACTAAGCATAGAGTTTTGAGTGATAAGCATAGTACTCCCCTTGTTGAGGAACCAAATCCGAGTTAAAAGGCTAGAGCTCATAAGGTTATTTATGATGGCAATGAGATTCTTAAACCTAGACAGAAACCTAGTTGCGTTGAGTGCACCGAGGAAGATAAGAAATCTGATGAAGTCACTAGGGAAAAGATGAACAAGAAATTAGATGATCCTAAATGTAAAGAGAAGAAAATAAATATCACACCCCATAATTACAAGAAGGAGAATTGGATTTCCTTGAACAAGTTTAAGCCTCAGACATTGTTAACACCCGAACAAGTGTTCCGGAAAAAGGATTTAGATAAGCAAAAAGCAGAGAATCTTGTTGTAACAAACCCTCACCTTAGGAAAATGCCTTCAAGCATCGTGTATCCTCCCAATACACCAATGCATTTAGTTCCTAGGACTATTGCCACTAAAAACAAGACCTTAATCAGTCAATATGTTATTCTTCAACTATTTGTCGATTTTGAGAAAACTTGTAAGAAAAGGATCACACCCACTGGGATAACTGAAGGGAAAGGGGTTTTGAACAAACAAAAGAATGCTATCTAACCGAGGTCATGCCTTTCTTCAAACTACTAAAAGATCATTTTGAGAGTCTTAAAAGGGGATAAATTCAGATATTAAAGGAATGGAAAAGGAATTTGATGCAATGATAGTTGAGGTTAGTGACTATGAGCGAGCATTAAAATATAATGAGATTGAGAGGAAGAACTTGCATACCTTGAATGAGAATCTTATTTCAGAATGTATTGCTCAAGGCGATGTTTTTACATCGCTACTAATTGCTCCATTAATGCTTCTCAATTTCATGAATTATCTGTTGCTCTGAAAGTCTCCTCATGATCGTGTCATTGAGCTTGAAAAGATTAATTCAAAACTTAATGAGAAAATTGATCAGGATGATCACGATAATTTGGTAAACATCTTTCTAAACTAGAAGTTGAACATTTTGATTTACAACTAAAATATAAACATCTAAAAGAAAATGTTAAAACCTCAAATATCAAGACATCCTTGGATGCTCCTGAATTTGATGCATATTTTGAAATTAGCAAAGCGTGATGAACGATTCGAGCTCATTGTAACACGATCAAAAAGTTGAAAGCCCAAATCTCTCAATTGAAGGGTGAAAAGAACAATGTGTTTGGATCCCAAATGCCTCCTCCTTTAGATTCTCAGTACTCTCAAACTTTTCATCTTCAAAACTTAGTTAATGCCTTACAAAAGGAAAACGAGAGTTTTCTAGAAGAAAATGAAAAAGTTAAACGACACTTTTAAAGAGTTATATGATTCAATGAAAGTCACCCGTGACCAAAACAACGAAAAAATAACGCCTTTACAAAAGGAAATTGAGAATATGAGAAGTCAGAGAAATGGGAAACTGCCACTTGTTTTCAATAAGAATGTTGTCTCAAAGTCACCCTTACCTGCACCAAATACAACTGTGACAATTAAATATATTCCTCCTCATCTTAGGAATAATGAACATGCTTTTCATGACTACTGTGCTTACCTTAAGGATAGTCTAGAATGTCTCCGTGAGATTGTCGAATAGGATTTCATTAACAAACCTCTTGATAGAGAAATTAGGTTTGCTTGCCTCCAGGCCAAACGATCTCAAGAGCTGCTAGAATGTGTGTAAAACCTGAAAATCTAAAACATGAATAAAGACTAAAATACCTTTGGAATCGAAATTTATAAAATATGTAAAAGATATTTATATTCATTCAACGAAATTAAAAACCTAACTTACGAATAATTAAAACTTAACGAATATGTGTACGTGATCAGAATTTAATACGGCGAAGATTTAAGCGTCTACGGCGTAAAAGTTTGGGCCTCGTCATTTGCCTAATTGTGATCCGATGGGCGTTAGTTTGATGGATTGTACTCAAGCCGAGAGCCATGTAATGAAGTGATGGGTTTGTTTGTTCGGTTGGACCTAAGCCGAAGCCCCATTACACGTGCAATAAGCCTAACCTATTTGTTTCACTATAAATACAATCACATTAACTCAAATTGGAACCTTAGTTTTGCCTCTTTCTTTTTCTTGTTCCATTAGGCGAGTTATCAACACCCTTGGTGTCGCGAGTTTAGTCCCAACGTGAGCAAGCTAAGGTATAACATGTTCTATTCGTCTTCCTTTGATACACCTTACGTTAATATGTGTTGTAACTTGTTTAGTTTTTGAATAGAGCTTGTGTTTTTCTTCTTTTGGCGACCTTATGCAAACCGAAACCAAACAAATAAATATGATCGGATCTAATATAAATGCGAGAACATGTAATGTAATATGTATTGTATGAAGGGTATTAGTATGAGGTCCGAGCTTAAGAAAACCAAACCACATATATCATGAATGGGACAAAAGGTAAAACATGCAAAGCGTGATTAGTAAGATCGTAGATGAGCTAGTGTTTCGTAAAACATGTTAGCGAAACCTACATGTTAGCCCGAACCATGTGAGGGTTTTTTGAACGTGTGTTAAGCGAGAAGGTCATGTAAAACCTAAACCCTAAGATTGAGGTGTGAACCGAACCATGCATGCGAACCCTAATTGGTTTTGTGAACAGGTGTATCATGCGTGTGTTGATATGTAAGCGTGTAGTGCGTGGTTATATCTAGTCTAAACTATGGTGCATGTGTGTGTAAATGTGTAACTAATCCGAGTAATAAGTAACTTTGGGGTCACATGAAATCATAAACGTGTATGGATATAAAAGTTGGCCATACGTATAATAATATGTGTAAATAAGTAGCGATATGGTTAAGTCATGAATGTGTTGAGTAAATAAACAAGAGTAATGGGTCATTAAATGACGTAACATATATAAAGTAATAAACGCATTAATATGATAATAAAAGAATGAGAAAACTCTAGAACATAAATGAGAGTCGATTAGGGTTTGAAGCTAAGTATAATAATTCATTATTTCATGTGTGAGTTATGACGTTTAAACTATTTTCACATTTAACCCTAAACTTTAATAAATGACATAATGAACTTTAATCTACAATATTAGTTTATAAAACACTTAAGTCTCATTTAATCATAAATCTCTAAAGTATTAAGATCACCGAATACATTAAGTATAAACTCAAACATTTTAAAGATCTTTTAAACGATTATGGGGATCATAAATAACATGTAAGATCGTTAATGTGTATGGGATTACGTAAGAAGAGTAATCCTTTGCTTTCCGTATTTCTGCTTTTTTCGATCATTTGCTTTGGAATAAGGTACAAATATTGACCTTTTTCAGTAAAGAGTTCCTTATAACGTTTTCTTTACGTTAGCTTTTATATTAAGGTTTCCTAAACCTTTACTATGAACCCATTACATTTTGTTTTTGAACATTTGCTTATCTGAACTCGATTTCGAATTATGAAACATCGATTTTGAACTATGTTAATATGAAAACTCTGATTTGGGAAATATGATTAATCTTCTGATAAAGTATGATCGTGTCAGTTTGACATTGACTGATTTGACCTAAGATAGTTTGACACCCGAGCCAAATATTTCACTAGTCATGGGGGTTCCATAATTAAAGTGTCGTGATGCACCTCTGACATGACTCTAGGGCCAGTAGAGTGATGTTACCACGTCCCTTATCTGTTATCTGTTATGAGCTCAAGTTATGTTATATGACCAATATGCGTACGTAGGTATGGATGCATCCTAGATCTGTTATCATTATCATGTATATATGTTATCGTTATCGATGATTGATGCTGCGTGCATGCACGTCCTTCATAACTCTGGTAGGTCTCCCCTACAAATGTTGCCTTATGTAAATATGATTATGATCGATATTTGTTTACGGGCTCGTGGTAGTTAACTATAAACTTTATTCGATAATTCAGATTTATACTTTGAAAATGATTATGATTTTGCTATCTTTAGATTCATTATATTTTGTATTCTAAATCGTTTCGTATTTGCTTTGCTTTTATATCTTTCACTGAGCTTTTTTGAAGCTCAGCCGCATTTTTCTTTTCTTGGCACGGTATCCCCTAAGCATTTGGAGGTTTTGCTTTGGGATGAGTGCATGAGTGGACTTACCTTAGAGATTTTTAGCTTTGATCTTATGATGTCATTTAAGACTTCATTATTTGGATATTTTTGTTGGGTTTATTTTTTTCCATTTGGGACCTATGTATTGAAGTCATGTTGACTTGAATTATTCCGTATTTATGTTAAGACTTCTTTTGGATAATTATGTTTGCTTTGATATGACACCATTATTTGTGATTCCTTTACCCTTGTCGAGTCGGGGCGTTACAATGTGTAATTGCAACATGTCCTAAATCCTTATCCTTAGGTGCAAAAGGCAAAGCTGTGATGCCTTGTTCTATGCCTAGTGCCGAGCATTCAAACCATTCTAGGCCTAGTATTAAGAAAGTGAACATCAATGTGTCGTCTAGTAATACAGATCCTTGCACGTCTAGTTCAGGAATGCAAAAGTAGATCAACCAACTAATGTTCCCATAATTCCTCTACGGAGTAATAAGTGACATTAAAGCGAGCCGGTCAAAGTCTCAAGACAATACAAGGAATGATAGGACCTCGCAAGCTAAAAATGTGCTTTGGAAGAGAGTAGAAGACCAACCTAGGAACTTTAAGCTTGAGTTGAATAAAACGAATCGTGTTGACTCTAGTATTAGCCTTAAATACTTGTAATTAATTTGAATTCGATACTATTTGCAAACCTTGTAATGATGTCTGCTTGAATTCTGTTGCTAATCATGAATGTGGTGTAATGCTTTGTCTAATCTTTGTCAAATGCCCGTTAAAATTGTTAAGGCTAATAATCGTGCAAAGAAAGCTAAAAGGCAAAGACGAAAGATTGTTAGAAAACATTGGAAACCCACAGGAAGAACATTTATAAAGATAGGTTATTATTGGATACCTTTTGGCCATAAGAATAATTAGTTTTGCCCTCAAACTGCTAAGACTATGCCCACTAGAAAATAGATGCCTACTAGTAGAACTATTCCCTTAAGAAGTGAACATACTTTGAATAGGTCAAATCACAGACACGACATTGCATCTATTACCAATGATTCCATTGCTTCTACTTCTGATATGGATGTTTCTATTTTCGATGTGGGTGTTCCAATTACTGTTACTAACCAAGTGGAACCCATTCTTGCATGGGGATCCCAATTTTCCAGTTATCCATTCTTGTGCTGTTGTTCAACTGCAGATCGTTCAAATCGTTACGTGGTATTGGACTCAGTTGTTCCAAGCATATGACTGGAGACCAGTCGCGGCTCATGAACTTCGTGAGCAAATTCATCAGGACAGTTAGATTCGGGAATGATCATTTCGGTGCAATTAAGGGTTATGGAGATTATGTTATTGGAAAAAGTGTTATCTCCAGGGTGTATTATGTGTAAGGTCTTGGTCATAACTGTTTCTCTGTTGGTCAATTCTGCGATTCTGATCTAGAAGTAGCCTTGAGAAAACATACTTGTTTCGTTAGAGAACTTGATGGTAAGGAACTTTTAAGAGGCTCACGTGGCTCAAATCTATACACCATCTCTATCGAAGATATGATGAAGTCTTCTCCAATTTGCTTGTTGTCAAAGGCTTCCAAAACAAAGTCATGGTTATGGCATCGTCGTCTCAATCATTTGAACTTCGGCACCATCAATGATCTCTCCGGAAAGGACTTAGTTGTAGGTCTACCTAGACTTAAGTATGAAAAGGATCATCTTTGTTCAACATGCCAATTGGGAAAAAGCAAGAAGTATGCCCATAAACCCAAACATACAAACTCAGTCACAGAAGTTCTCCATACAATTCACATGGACTTATGTGGACCCATGAGAGTGCAGAATATCTTTGGGAAGAAATATGTGTTAGTTGTGGTTGATGATTTCTCTAGATTCACCTGGGTAAAGTTCTTAAAGACAAAGGATGAAACTCCAGCTATCATCATCAAACTCATCAAATAGACTGCAGTTCGTCTTAACAAAATGGTCAGAATCATCGAACAGGACAATGGAACTGAGTTTGTTAACAAACAACTTGGTGAGTTTTATGAAAGTATTGGAATCAGTCACCAAAGAAATGTTCCTCGAACTCCTCAACGAGCGGTGTAGTTGAAAGCGAAATCGAACTCTTGTGGAAGCCGCAAAGACTATCTTGATTTACTCAAAGTTCCAATGTTTCTCTAGGGCGAAGCCATCGCCACTGCATGCTACACCCAAAATCGATCCCTAATTCACACTGCTCATGGAGAAACTCCATATGAACTTGTCCACAATAGAAAACCGATCTTTCATTCCTTCGTGTGTTCGGTGCTTTATGTTATCCAACTAATGATGGTCAAGATTTAGGAAAACTGAGAGCTAAAGCGGACATTGGAGTTTTTGTAGGCTATGCACCAAATAGAAAAGGTTACGAATCTATAACAAGAGAAGCCGAAATATCATGGAAACAATTCACGTCACGATTGATGAGTGACCGGTCAAATGGCTCTGGACATTCCATTCTGGACCCGCACTTCAAAAGCAGTCCCATTGGTTCATCTCTTGTACCAAACTTCTCTTCACAACTCCATATGTACCTCCCTCAGAAGATGATTTAAAGAAACTGTTTGATCTAATGTTTGATGAACAATTTGAGCCAAGTAATAATGATATGTCAATCCAATCAACAGAGGTGCTTCTATCCCGTCAATGAATTAACCCTTCAACTTCTATGTCATTAAGCCAAGAAGCGCTGCTGCCGACCAATCTGATTCATCAACAAATCTTCAATCATCAAGTGTACATCATGGAAATGCTTGATTCACAGGATGAAGTCAATCCCTTTGCTACTCCCGAAGATGCTCCATTTGAAAATATATATTCTCCTGAATCATCATCGAACCACCTTCTACGAGGAGACATCGACTCTGCTACTTCAGTCCCTCAACAACAGCCACATGAACACCTCGGAAAATGGACTCACGATCATCCATTAGACAACATCATTGGAAATCCCTCTCGTCCAGTATCCACACGGAAACAACTTGCAACCGATGCCTTATGGTGCTTCTTCAACTCCGTACTCTCTAAGATCGAACCAAAAGATGTTAAAATCGCCATGAATGAAGACAGCTGGTTCAATTCCATGCAAGAAGAAATTCATGAGTTTGATCGTCTCGATGTATGAGAATTAGTACCTGCTCCAGTTGTTGCTATGATCATTGCTCTCAAGTGGATCTTCAAAGTAAAGCTTGATGAGCATGGCGATGTTTTAAAGAATAAGGCTAGATTGGTTGCAAAAGGATACCGTCAGGAGGAGGGCATAGAATTTGAAGAATCATTTGCTCCGGTGGCTCGAATCGAGGCAATCAAATATTCTTGCCAATGATGCAAGTAAGAACATGGTAGTCTATCAAATGGATGTAAAGACGGCATTTCTGAACGGAGATCTTAAAGAAGTCGTCTACGTCAGCCAACCTGAAGGCTTTGTGAATCCAGAGCATCCTACTCACGTTTATCGCTTGAAGAAAGCTCTTTACGGTTTAAAGCAAGCTCCAAGGGCATGGTATGATATGCTATCAAAATTTCTTCTATCTACCGATTCACAAAGGAGCAGTTGATCCTACATTGTTCACCGGGAAGTCAGGCAAACATTTAATTCACGTTCAAATTTATGTTGATGATATCATCTTTGCCTCGACTGACCTCAATGAATGTGATCGTTTTTCAAAGAAATGGGTTCCAAATTTCAAATGTCAATGATGGGACAAATGTCATTTTCTTGGGATTACAAATTTCACAAAGTCCCGGAGGCATTTTCATAAATCAATCTAAATATGCAAATGAGATTTTAAAGAAATTTGGATTTGATTCAAGTGACCCCGTTGACACTCCCATGATTGAACGAACCAAGCTTGATGAGGACCACTCAGGGATCATGGTAGACCAAACGAAATATCGTAGCATGATCGGAACCCTGATGTACCTCACGACCAGATAGACCTGATATTCGTTCGCTGTATGCATGTGTGCTAGATACCAGGCTAAGCCTACCAAAAGCACCTTGAAGCGGTTAAACGGGTCTTTCGGTACCTCCAAGGAACCATCAACATGGGACTTTGGTACACGAAGGACACCGGTATGTCACTAACAGCATATGTAGATGCAGATCATGCAGGGTGTCAAGATACTCGTCGAAGTGCGTCTGGAGGAGCTCAATTTTTGGGTGATAAGCTTGTGAGCTGGTCTTCAAAGAATCAAATGAGTACTTCTATTTCCTCTACAGAGGCGGAATACATAGCCATGTCATCTTGTTGTGCTCAAATCCTTTGGATGAGATCCCAATTATCTATGGCTTTGAATTCAACAAAATCCCTCGTCTGTGAT
Organism: Chrysanthemum makinoi; assembly: GCA_910596185.1. Lineage (NCBI taxonomy): Eukaryota > Viridiplantae > Streptophyta > Magnoliopsida > Asterales > Asteraceae > Chrysanthemum > Chrysanthemum makinoi. Next base: position 340,004,272 of record OU343224.1, read on the forward strand.
AATTAAAGTGCTATTGCTCTCTCATGCAACAATGTTCAACACTCAAGAGCAAAACATATCGACATTCGACATCATTTCATCAGGGAACAAGTGGAAAAAGGTGTGGTGGAACTCTATTTTGTGAGGACTGAATACCAGTTAGCAGACATCTTCACCAAAGCTCTTCAAAGAGAACGTTTTGAGTTTATTCTTCCACGACTTGGCTTAAAAAGCCTTCAACCAGAAACACTCAAACGTCTTTAGGAGGAAGACGAGGAGTAAAGGTCTTTCTTCATCTATCTCTTGTAAAACTTAAAAATAAATAAATAAATAAATAAAATAATAATAATAATTTTTGAAAATTCCAAAAAATATTGTCTTTTTATCATATTTTTCTCGATTAGAAAAATATCTACGGTTTTTGTGCTGTCATTCAAAGAATGACACGGGACTTTAAATGTTGTTCGAATGTTCATATTAAAAAAAAAATCCAAAAATATTTTTGGGAGAAAGTAAAATAGATGGTTTATTGTCATTTCAGGCAATAACCCGCTCTTTAATGAAAGAACAGAGCCATGCTTTAAATTGGTTTTCAAAACTCATGCTCTGATTCTATAAAACAATCACCTACTATCTAATGAAAACTAATTACTTTGAAAATTTACTCGGACTTAATTTTTGAAAATCTTCTGTACTTAACAGTTGTCAAAAATATCTATCTCTCGATCAACAACTTATGTCATTGATTGAGGGGGAGAATGATTTTTCAAATTAAATCAAAAAGTGTATTTTTCAAACAATTGTACCAGACCTAGGTTACTATTATGTTTTCAAAAGATAATCATGCATGTTTAATCAATGGAGTTTAAAGTCTCATAATTCGATCCTTATCAGTTAAAACGTTTTTATAATCTAGTCACAATTCTCCTTAAAAGCTTTCAAAATCAATTTAAATCTACTGAGATCACAAATCTCAATGATTTGATAATTGTGATCGGGGGAGAATTTGTGATTTAAATTGGATTTAAACTGATGATTCGACAAATGGTTTGCAAATGGTTTTATAAGGATGTACAAGTTATCCTCCCGCATGTGACAAGCGATTTCAAATTTTCCATACACATGTTGAGGGGGAGCATCTATCTTAAAACACAAAGATTTGAAACGTGATCAATGTGTAGGTTCTCTCTTGTATGTGCAATAACTCTTTCAAACCTCGAGGCACATATTGAGGGGAGCAAACTTGTGAAAACCTCATCCTTCCAAAATGCTTTATCTACTTGATTTGATAAGGGAAGTGATGTTGATATCTTTTAAAAAATAGAAATCACAGAAGTTAATTCTTCCTCTTGCCTCCGTGTGCTAAACGATTTCAAATACATGATGCACATGTTGAGGGGGAGCTCTCTTTCTAAAAATATTAAAAACAATTCAGGTGCAAAATTCTTTGATAAAATATCACAAGCATCTGGATTGATTTTTCAAATGGTTTTCAATTGGTTCCAATGGCAGACGAACAATATCAAATAGACCGACCAACTTTACTTTATGTATGGTGATATAAGGATGATAAGGTTAGGTATTTGTTCCCATGATCCGCCAGAACCGGAGGGATCTACCCAGGGACTATCCACTAGTTAGTGTAGAGTTCTTAGGTATGATGATAAAAGGAGAAAAATGAGATATGGGAAGAGTGCGGACTGAGACTAAGCTAGTACTGGAATATACCCAACAAGGTTCTAGTTATGAAGTCTCGGTAAGCACTGAAGGGGTTGAAGAATGAAAAATAATTGAATGTGAAAAAGGGTGAAAACAAATAGCCCTCCATTTATTCAACCTTAGGGCAGTAACCGGGTTCAATTCATATACTACTGATGGCAACATCGGTATTGAAGACAAGAGGTCATGGACCCAGTGGCACTTGCACTAACTTCCCAAACTACTCAAGTTCCTCTTAAAAGGACTTGTTTCATTCTCACAGGGAACCGACATTATCTATCGACTTTCTCTTAGAGATTGTTGATATTAAAGAAGGAGACCCTCTCCCTAGTCTCCGTTATAGGATCCAAATATGCACAAATTGAGTCTAGAGCCACGAGATCATCAATAAATCTCATTAGGACACGTTCAATGAAGACTCTGTTTCACACAATGTGGAAAAAGAGATTATATCTTGAGTCCTTCGCATTATCCTTGTGGTATTGCCAGAACATCTGAGTGATATGCAATCATATTCACAATGAAGATGGAAAGCCTTCTGGAGCCAACATCAAACAAGCTCATGGTGGGTGGCATGTGAGATCTATTCTATAGATCAACCATGTGACAACCCGAGAAACGATGGGCGATTCAATCTTTTGAATCAATCCTGGTTCAGGTTATGGATTGACGGATACCTTTGAAAAACCGGTCGTTATGCTTAAAAACTCTTTTCTTTAGCACATCGACAGTGTACGAATATTTCAAATCAAAAGGTGTTTATGATTGATAATTTATTTTCATTAAAACCTTCGTTGTATTGCTAAAACAATTTCTATTAAGCGATACATGATTATTTTTCAAATCTCTTTTCATCAATCAGTGAATCTCAATTCGCTGGTTCACTCACTCCGTGTTGTCTTCTTTAAGACGTTCCGGTTTGAGAACGGCTAGAGCAGCTGCGAAACCCTGTCAAGGAGATTCTTCGGAATTATACGATCACAGGCGTACTTGTCTTGATCAACGCGGAACCGTGGGCCGTGTACCTCAATTCGACGAAAGTGGTCAAAGACACTCCGCGCTTTATTGCTAACGTTGTATGCAGTGCGCCCGACGTTTGCGGTGATCGAATGGAGCGGTCAATCCATTGCGGCATGCTCACACATCACATTCATTTTCAAAGAAATCATGATTAGTGCATCAATGACTCTGATATTATCACTCCATGCTTCTGCTACGCTGCTGCCAATATCATGAATCAACAAAAGCATCCGCTACTCTGATAAGAAGAAATCATGATCCAGAATGTGAGCATGTCGGTCCAAATGTCACAACATCACATAATATCAACACCACAAAGGAAGAGTCAGAGATTTAATGCGGCTGATGATCTCAAAGCTAGCTCAAAACTCATTATCACGTGGATCAGTAAAAGACCTCCACTTGGATTAACCAAACATGCAATGTGAAGAATCAATGACTACGAGCTATAGAGCAAAGTACTACATCAAGAGTGCAAGAACAATTTATAATGTAATATCTGTTTGTATTCAATGTAAGTTTAATGTGTGTTTGAGGTGACCTTCCTTAGGGGGAGATTGTTAGGAATTAGAAATTCCAAGTATTAAAGAGTCGGTCACCTCAAGTATATATATTCGTTAGAAAGCTCGTAGTCATAGTTATTTAATGTTAAGTAGTATTTAGTTAAGTAACACCGTGGAGGACGGACGGGTCTTTACCCACTGTATGCCTGATCCACAGCCCGTTGTGTGACGTTTTATTGTAAGACTATAAATACTCTCTACCTCCCAAGGTAGAGAGTTGGAAGCTCATAATAAGATTTTTCTTTCTCTCACTAAGTTCCTTAAACCTCTAACTTTCTCTCTCTAAAAACCTTCTTGTACACCACTTGTGATTATGGTTTAGTGTGTTTGTGAAATCCAATATGTTACATGCTTTAAACTGTTCTATTGCTTTTTAAATGTATCCTGGTACGTCTTTCAGTGCCGTTTTGTGAATCGTTTATGCTTGGAGTTTCTATCGTCTCTTTGTTTTATACGCTTCAGAATTCATTCTTTGCCTTATTATATGGCTTTTACCTTTTGCCTTTGCCATTGCAGGTGGCGTTACCTCATCTGCTCATGTTTCATTTGACATTAACACTGAACGTCATCAAGAGGTCAGCGTATCGGATTGCCCTTTTACTATGCCTGCAGGTATGCCGTCGGGTGGTCCTAGCTCCTCCGGCTGCCGTGCCTCTTTTGCAGCTGAAGGTATGTCTCTGAATTCACTTTTGTAGGCTGCTGCTGCTCGGTCTTTGTGTTTTCTGTTGGTTTTTTCGGAATCAGACTTGAGTGCCCGTTTTATTTTCTGATTATACCTTTTGCCCTTTTCGTTGCAGGTGGGGTGGCCTCTTCTGCTCACGTACCGTTTGCCGTTAACATTGAAAGCTGCCATGACGCCACTGCATCGGATAATTGTTTTGGTGTGCCCGGCGGTGTTCCGGCAGGTATTTCTCTGCTTTGTGTATCTGCGTGCTTTCTTTTGATTTGCTGTTATGCACGGCTGTGTTTTTAGCGTCATGCTTTAGGCTTTGATTTTTTCGAATCAACTATCGTAGGTTTTGATGCGCTAATGGTTGGTGCCTTGCCATTCAAGCCAATCAACTGTATTTGTTTCAGGCTCTCATGTTGCTGTCCCTGTAGCGACACCCTCCTGCGTGCGCCGCCGCCAACGTATGTTTTATGTTTACTGCTTTTGCGATGTCAGGTTCTTAGGTTATTAGGTGCTTTTGCTTTCGCTGTTTTGTTCGTGTTTTGTTTTGTACAAATTTTGAATGATATTTATGGTTTAATTTTTTTAGGGAGAATTGCATATATACCCACTAAAACTTAAAAACTTGCATATTTCCCCATAATACAAGTTTTTATTGCATGATGTACAATGCCTTTTAAGCATGTTTTGGGTATATATGCAAATATGCAAGTTTTAGTGGGTATATATGCAATTGACCTTTTTTTTTGTGTGTCTGGAAATTAACAAATTTATCTATATATATTTAGCGGGAGAGAATATTCTCCAGATGCTATCGCAAACACATAAACAAATACTTTTTCTGGATTCTGATGGGAGCCCAATAGCCTTACGCTGATGAGGCCCATTTTGTTTTTTTCTTTATCATAACTTGATCAAATATATCGGATAACTACAACCATGCTCATTACTCTATTAGCATGCAGAAATAACAATGCAGGTACTTGAAAAAATATATTGGCTAACAACTCTAAAGACATAATTTTAAGAACGTTTAACGTTAACTTTATATACATAGAAAGGCCTAAAGAAAAGTATGGTATTTTTTTCCACTCGGCCTCGGAGACGCTTCTCAAACAAACGGGTTGCAATTAGAACACCTTAAAAAAAATTCTCGGCCGCAACACGACGGGCGCTAGGCTTCTTGTTAACAAATATACACCAATTAAAAAAGATAATGAAACGCAATTTAATGGAGGTCATATTAGTCTTTTTTTTGGTTGAAAATTCGAATGTTAAGATAAGTAGCATGAGTGTAATTTTCTATCCCATCAAAATTGGGTTGATTTGAAAGAATACCCGGTAGTCATGTCTATAATCACTTTTAGATTTGGATTTGAATTTAGATTTAAATTTGAATTTTATGTAGGAGAGAGAAAAATATATATTTAAGATATTAATAATTATTTAATAAATAAATATATTAGTTTAAAACATAAAGGACAAAAAGAAATTTGTACAATTGGACATGGTTGCTTCACGTTGCTTATCACACTGATACCAATGTTTTATTTTTGAAATCCCACCCTTGCTGACTACTTTTGTCCAACCCCATGTTTTTTGTTTTATGTGGGCCCAAACAAATCTAAACTTTGAACCAAACGTTTATAATAAAGCTAAATCCAAATCTTTGGGGTGGTCCCCCTATACCAAACGGCACCTTATATACCTTTATAACATGGGTTTTACTATTGCTACCCCTAACATATAGACAAGGGCAAATCGCATAAAAAGGTACCGAACTTATGTCCAATTTCAATTTAAGGTACTTATCTTTTTTTCTTTCAATTTAAGGTATCCAAGTTTTTTTGTGTTGCAATGTTGAGAAACTTTTGCCCACTTAAAAGGTTGTAGGTTACCACCTCCTTCTTTCATCTGCCCGAGTCAAATTCCGACCAACATTCGGCCAAAAACTATTTTTCAGTTCTTTTATCGTTCTATATGTAATCATGTCGTTGTTAGCAAATCAGGTTCTCCAAAGTAGTTGGGTCGCAATCCAAATATTCACCAATATTAACGAGGGAAGCTGGTGAGTAGCCACCATGAAAAAATTTGGTTACCAACTTTATATGAATAAAATAGTACAAGAATATGGCTGGTTTTTCATACTGGCATTCTCAAACTACTCGTAAACTTGTTAACAAAAAACAAAAAGAAAACAGTATACGATCGATAAACGTTTTGGTAACCAGTAAAAAAGAATTATTTTATAAGGGAATTTCACTTTGATATCATCATCTTTGCCTGTTTCGTATGTCCCATGCCGCCGAAAAAAATGGTCCTTGGTAAAAAGTTTGCCGGAAAAGTGGGTGACCTGTTGATAATACATTTGTTACCTGTAAACCTATTAATTGTCTAACATTGCAACATAAAAAAACTTTGATACCTTTAATTGAAAGAAAAAAAGATAAGTACCTTAAATTGAAATTGGACATAAGTTTGATACCTTTTTATGTGATTTGCCCTATAGACAATATAAATGAATGACATAAATTAAATTTGTTAGTTTTCTACTCTTCCCTTTCAACTATATAAAATATATATTATGTAATGTTTTTCCATTACTTTCTTCAATCTACACTAAATAAAAAAATAAAATGAGCAACAAGTCAAGGATTGGAAAAGTGAAATGTGAAAAGTAGAAAATATGGTGTGCATGATAATTTTAGAAAGTATTCATGGTTTGCAAGTGGAATGTGAAAAGTGGAAAATGTGGTTTCCATGGTAACTTTGGGAAGTATTCATGGTTTGTAAAGAAAGAATAGCGGAAATACAAACTGAAAATCTGGAGCCATGGTGTTAATTACTTTCTTTTTGCTCGGTAGTTTTTTAAAAGAGTAAATTACACCGTTCGTCCTTGTGGTTTACGTTGACCGACAAATTTCTGTCAGTCCTTCATTTTAACGGGCCACACTAACTCTCGTTAAACTCCCACACGTGATACCCATGTGAGGGTATATCCGTCTTTTCCCACCTTTTTTTCCAATTCTTTTTTTTTTCTTTTTTGTCTCTATCTTAATCCATTGCATTTTCTCCATCACAACTACTCAATATACTTAATCAAAACTAAAAACCCTCAAACCCATTTCAAAATCTCAATAACTAAAAAACTTGAAATCTGCTTGATCTATCTTCATATATCTTTATCTATTCTTGTTTCTTTATTTATCACCAAACCACATTATGCTCATCACATGTTCATACACCAAATCAATTTAAACTATTCACAACCACAACCTGCAATTCTACCAACATCATCATCATCATCTCAACAACGCCGCAACCAGCCAGCCACTCCTCTTGAAACACCTGCGCGGTCAAGCAACCCTTAGCGCCCGAAATCTTGCAGCTGGCTGGTGGTCCTGAAGTCGTCACATGGCCACCAGCTGTGACACATCACCACCGCCAGATCTCGCGAGTCGGTAATGATAAGTGTTGCGCGAATCGGTTTGTTTAGTGGAGCAATTTGTTGGGTTTTTATTTGGGAATAAATAAGTTAAAAAGGGGTCAACTACCTAGTGAATGGTGGCGGTGAGGAGTGTGATATACCTAACAATCAACCAATTAGCATAAAAACAGTTAAAAAAATTACCTTGAGGTAAAAAAAATCTGGTTCAATCTTGCAAAATCACATAAAAAAAACTAAAAATCGTTACTTGAATCAAAGAACCAGATGACGAAGAAATAATGTTACCATAAAAAGAAAAGAATGAATGAATGAATTATGAGAAGTGTGCGAAAAATGAAGGGTTTTTAGAGAGACAAAAAATAAATTGAATATGAAGGTTGGGAAGTGATAATGGGGTATGGATGGATGGGTTTGGGGAGATAATTGAAGGGACGGTGGGTGGGTGGGTGGGTGCGGTGGTGGTTGCGCAAACATGTACAAGATGATGATAATGGAGGTGGAACCGTGGAAGTTGGGAATATCATATCATGAGTTCATGACCCATTTTAACTATTTCTTTAATTTAGTAAATATATTATGAGTTCATGACCCATCCTTAGTGGGTTTAGGAAAAGACTAAAATACCCTTAGTGGATGAGTGCTTAACACCCGTTAGTGGAGCCCATTAGTGTGGAGGACTAACGCTACATAAAGTTTGCCATTTAAGGATGAACGGTAAAATTTTTTTGGTCAAAGGACGAAACTTGTCGGTAAACGTAAACCACAAGGACGAACGGTGTAATTTACTCTTTTTAAAATGAATTAATTGTGGTGATAAATATCAGTAACTGACTAAAAGATTAATATATAGAAACAATTACCATCACGTAGATATTGAAGGGGTGGCAAACTGGCAATGGAGGAGGGATCAAGGAATCTGAGGGATTCGACAAGACTTCTTGCGACATCTGCAACATTAATAATAGTAAGTATTAATGTTCATTTCGTGGTGAAAGTACAAATTGTGGTGAAAGTATAAAAATTTTTGGTGTGAGTATCAATGTAAAACCCTAAAAATATAAACGCATAATAAGACTATTTTACCCTTGAGATCAAAATTTTAAAACAAGTAAAATATAATAAAATTCATTTAAACTAAAAACCTAACTTATATTTTATTTGAAAAACCTAACGTGTATATATATTAACGACATTAGTACGACAAAAGAATATAAGTTACGTAACATAAGTTGGGCCTCGTTTTTCTTTCTTTTGTTTGTGATCCGATCGGTAGCCAACCTTCATGTTGGGCCGAGATTGTTTGTGAGTCGGTTGGGCTTTGAGCCGAGAACCAAGCCACCCCAAGCCCTAGACCGATCGGGTATACATATACACTATAAATACAAACACAATACATAGAATTGGAACCCTAGTTTATGCAAAGTCTCGGCACATACAAGTTCAGTTTTCTTTTCTCTTTTCCGATCGATCGATGCTAACCCTTGTGTTCGGCGTGCGTTTGTCTCAAGCAAGCTAAGGTATAACCATTCTCCATTCGTCTCACTTATATTTACATGAAAACGTTTAAAACATGAAACTTTGGTAGGCTAACAAACCGTACGGATCAAAAAGTAACCATGCGAATGGAATCATGGCCATGCATTAAGGAATTGTGAAACATGCAAAACGTAAAACACACATGACTAAGTTGAGTAAATGCGAGTGCAACATGAGCGGCGTATAAATATAACCAAACCATATGAATAATACGTGAGTAGTGCGTGTGATTTGTGAAACATGTGAGCTTGTCGTGTTTATATGTTACGTATTCATATTTTCCGAAACCTAGTTAGGTACGTATCGATCATATGTATTAACCGTATAGTAAGTAACGTGCATGTTATCGCGTTAAAAGTACACTTTGATGTTTCCTACGTTAAGGTTAACGCATGAGTTGTTAGGTCAAGATTGAGTTGTTGTGTAAAACGTAAATAAACATGAATCATGAAGATGTGTTAGTCTCGTAAAAGCTATAGGTCAAGTGCATGCATGGTTTCCTAACGTGAGTCTTGGGAAAAGGTATTAATGGTGACAATATGCATGCATCACATTAATCTTTTAGTATAATTTGTTTGTGTCAAATGTATGCATGATTGGGATAATGAGTCGACATGTGTGGGTAATTGTGTAAAGGCATGCATGAAATTGGTCATTTAAAATCCGTAACCTGTCAATTTAATGTGTATTTAATATGGTTCTAGAAGTTTGAGAGAAACCCTAGGTCATGATTATGAGTCGATTAGGGTTGTGTATGTTGATCTGTTATTTCATGTGAAAATGGTAAGTTTGGAGGCAATTAATAACGAATGATTAAGCGTATAACGAGCTAGTATTAAGTATGTAGTAAACATGCGTGAGTTATGATTTTATGCAAGAAGTCAAGTGTCATGGATTAAATTAGAGTATGCATGGTCTCATTAAGTTTGTATTTAGAACAATGTTACATGAGAGTCTTGGTCAATCACGTAAGATATAGAAGTGGGTATAAACTGTTGTGAAAGAAAGTCTTAAAATCCGTTCTTGACACTTATAAACCCTATACTTTGAATGATGATCATATAAGTCCTCAATTAAGATATTTGTCATATTAAACCCTTAAGTTTACCATTTATCAATTACAACCCATAAGTTTGGCTAATTAATGGTTGAGATTCTAAAATGTTGGAATTCCGTCCGTCACTAAGAATAAGATTATACTTACGACTATAAGAATGTGAATGTGATTAATCCGTTATAGCTTTAATGATGCTAATAAGTATTAAACAAATCCTAATCCGTGTAGATTCGTTGAAGGAGACGCGACGTTGTATCTTCGTATTCATTCATTCGTTTTCTTATCTCTCATTTGCGTTAAGGTACAGATATTCTGACCTTTTCAGTAAAGGTTCCTCATGTTTTCCTTTCTTTGTCATTTCTCTTATGCTTATTAGGGTTTCCAATGCCATTGCTATGAACCTTTTCTTTGATTGTTTGATCTGTTGCTTATCACGGACTTCTGTATTATTAAACCATACAATATCGATTTGAACTTGTGTTATGAAGACTAGATATGCATATTTGTTGAACCTTACTAAGTTTAGTTATGAACTTCTAATTATGAATGTATGATTTGTGATTGTGATATGAACTTCGACTTCGAATATCTGAATATGAACCTTATGATATGAACTATCTGATATGTTATCTGTGACCTTGTGTTTGATTATGATCTGTGTTATATTTGAAGATCTGTTTGACCTAAGTTAGTTTGACACCCGAGCCAAATATTTCACTAGTCATGGGGGTTCCATGTCAGTATCAGTGATGCACCTCGACATGACTCTAGGCAGTAGAGTGATGTTCGCCCGTCCACTTATCTGTTATACTGTTATGAGCTCAAGTTATGTTATAAGACCACTATCTTTTGTTGGGGGTATGGATGCATCCTAGATCGATCTGTTATCCGATATGAATTATGCGGTGAATGATGTCGTGTGCAATACGCGTCTTCACAAAATTCTGGGAGCTAGCTACACCAAATTATTTCTGAGATTATTTATGTATAAGTATGATGTTTCGATATGATATGTTTGGGCTCGTGGTAGTTAACTAAATCCTTATCCGTTATATACGTGTTAAGTATTACATTTATGGTTCGGTATTTTCGAGTGTTATATTATGTATTACGATATGACATGTTAGTGAATGTGCTCCTGACGTATATGTTCAAGTGATTACTAGTTTGCCATGCTAGGATAGGATTAATATGTTTAAACATGATTCGTATATCTGATATAATGTTAGTTTATCGTTCACGTGAATCGTTGATCTGCGAGATGAATGTGCTAGTGTACAATTGAGTGTTTTGGAAGTTTAGTATGTGTGATGGTTCAGTTAATTTTATAAACCTTGCTTATCGGTTAGTTATCTGCGCATATGTGACTGCCATGTTAAAACTTTGCTAAGGTTAGGATTTGATCTGAGAACTGGTTTAGCTTATGATATCTGTTCTGATAATTAATAATGGCTATGTTATGTCTTTGTCTATTTAGTTATAGTCACGTCTCTGTGTTTTCTATCTTTGTGTGAGACTGCCATGATTTGACCGCTATTTCCGCTGCTACAATATTGAATTAAGTGTGTTAAATATGGATTATTTAATTTCTATGAATGCCATGATTATCTTCTAGAAAGTGTTCCCGTTAGCCTTTAGATATTCCGTTTGGCTTATATGAACTCTACTATCTGGATGTATTGAATGTCTGATTATTTTGATGTGTTTGGAGTATGTGCCATCAATATGATATGTGTTTGTTCTTAATTGCTATTTGTTCTTCCGGATTTTTGTATGATTGTGCTTCCTTGAGAATCCTCAATGATTCAGTATTCTCATTCCGTTGTGATTTCGTCATTTGTATATTTCTTTTGTTTAGCTTGTGTTTTACGTTATATATACGTTCTTTGAGCTTTGTAAAAGCTCGGCCGCATTTTCTTTTCTGCGGCGGGTATTAAGCATTCAAGATGAGCTTATGGGATAGGCGATCGGGTTGAGAGTAGAGATGAGAGCAAGATTTTGAAATAGTGATCTTAGATTTATTTTGATTATTAAGTTATTTATTTTTCTTTTGTAAGTTTTGTAAAGGCTTCCGCTTTTGTATAGTACTTAAGGTTCTGATATGAAACCGTATTTGTGATATCTTTACCCTTGTCGGGTTGGGGTGTTACAATCAAGACCCTTCACAAAAAGGTGTAGATTGGCGGGAACACCCTGACTCCGGGTGCCTTTTGGCACCAGCCATTGTCCACCCCACAAAGAATAGCTTCGGCAACTCTCCTGGCCTAGTGGGGCACCAACTGGAGTGAGCACGAGCCAAGACTCGAACCCCTGGGCTCTTCTTTCAAAAAGTCTCTCCAGTGTGCTCATAGGTTTTGCGGAGGTGGGTACCTATATGAAGCAAATGACAAGGGTGGGACTTGAACTTGAGTCAATTGACTCAAGCACAAGTGTTCCAACCATTGGACTAATGCTTCATTGGTTCAATTATTAATACACATATGTTTCAAAAAGAAAACTATTAATACACATCGAAAACCGGATTAACCCAGGATGCTTCAAATTTGGCGGGTTGACCTGGTTTAATTTGACCCGTTTTTTCGACCCAACCCGCTTGGTTGACCCGGTTTAAATTGACATATTTTTCGACCAGAATGATTCAACTGGTTGAACCACCCGGTCGAACCTGGTTTCAAAATATTATGTTTAATCCATAAATCCTCAAACTTTTAATATTTTTCGTTTATAACCCATACAATTTTTTATCAGTAAAACTATTTTTCGCTTTAAAATCCCGTTGCTAGGCACGGCCACGGGTACTCGTCTATTTCACAATATTTATACTATATATAAAGGAAAAACAAAAAAAGTGAAAAGTGAAAAGTGAAAAGTTGAAACAAAAAAAGAAAATGTTAAAAACATGTGTTTTAAAAGAAAAATATTAATACAATTTCATTTTAAAGAGTCCCGTGAAAAAATACAATTTCATTTTGGTCCAGTACCACGTATGGCATATGTGGCATGGCCAACCGAGTGTGGCACACCATTACGCCTTCTCTTACTCGACAAAATGGTTCATTTGAGTAGTAAGTTAGTAGCATTTAGCGTTGCATTTTGTAGGAGTGTTTGTCATTGCATCTTTAAAATTGAGTATCTTTTTATTACTTTTTTATATCACACATAATCAACCAGGTTGGGTTTAGTTAAACTGATTTCTGATTATGATTAATCTTTAAGAGTAGTCATATTACATTTAAATCCTTAAATGATACTTCCGTCGTTTCAAACTAAATGTCCATCAACCGCCATTATATTTCGGTTTGTCTCAAAATAAGTTTCAAAATTTCAACCAATCAAAATGATTTTAAAGATAAATATATCATTTGGTGCACGGTGCAATGATTGTATTTTTCTATAACTGTGTGCATTGCGAAAGTGAGCTTTAGATTTGAGACGAAGAGAGTGAAAATTTACAAAAATTGCAAATCATAAATTTAAACAACAAAACCACCCCAAACACAAAAGAAAAAAATAGGTCAATTGCATATATATCCACTAAAACTTGCATATTTGCATATATACTCAAAACATGCTTAAGTTGCAAATCATGCATTAAAAACTTGTATTATGAGAAAATATGTAAATTTCTGAGTTTTAATAGGTATATATGTAATTCTTAAAAATAATAAAAATAATAATTGTAACATCACTTACCTCCTTTATCCAAAAAAAAAAAAAAAAAAAAATTAAAGTTTCAACCGACCAAAATTCAACTACACTATCTGAGGACGTCATCAAACAACCCTGGCTTCGTCCATGATCGGTCCACATCAATGACAAACAGTTCATTGTTAGCGGTTTAAATCTTTTTCCTACTACAATCACCCGAAATAACCTCTTCTGCTTTAGTTTCGTGAATTGGAGACTGCTTTGCTTAATAATTATGTGCAGCGTTGAATGGTCCTCTCTGATATATGCAACATATGTGAAACTTGCTTTCCCACATTTGTAACAGTTCTTGAAAAAGATACCTTAAAAATATGTTCCTTCATATTTAGTTGAATAGCCATAGAGGGGTAACTAATATCTTTAAAAGTTGTCAACTGATTTAGGCAACTAGCAGTTGTGGTTCCAGATATTTTACAGCAAATCGCAAGATACTCTAGTTTAAATGTTTCATACACAAGGCTTGGATTGTGCTACATGACTACATCTATTGATTAGTCTCGTGTTTTTCTTTTTATTAGGATCAATTTCATGTCTTTTTGTATTAGGATCATATGTTTCATCATCTTGCTTTATTATATCGGCTGCCAATAATCCAGTTTCAAATATGCAGCTTTTAGATGGTGAGACTTGTCAAAAACTCAAAAGAAGACTTGTCATTAGTTTTATAGCTAATGTCGGTATCACTTTCTGATAGTATCAGTTTTTGACTCCAAATGGATGATTTTACTCATTGATCTATAATATAGCGGTTAACCATCGTTGTATTTTATATTTTGATGGTTTATCCTTTAGATCATCTGGTTGGATGAATATTAGTGTTGTGAGGCCTAAAGCAAAAACTATAAAATGAGTCATTTTCATATTTCATTGTTTAAATAATTTAACATACTTGTTAATAATTAGGTATATCATAAATTTGGATATCCGAAATTTGTGATGGTAGTTTTATATTAAACCAAATATTTTAGCTAGGTTTTTTCAACTCGGATGTCTGAAATTTTGGATGAAAGTTTTATATATCCGAATATCCAAAAATCTATATGCTTGTAAAACTTGTACTACATGAGTTTCAAAACTGACAATTCATAAATCCAACTTTTTAATAAATTCCGATCAAATTTTCGGATATTCGAATACGGATATCTTTTGAACACCCATAATCTACATCAATAAATCCTAGAAAGCCGGAATTATATTAAATAGAAGGTATAAAACTCGATATAAAAAGATGAACCATAGAAATTTGAAACTTTAAAAAAATTTGAGGCAGAAAGTGATAGCTTTTTTTCTTGAGACACCCCTATTAAGTATTGTTTAACTCCCGGATAAAAATGTGTCATCAATTTTGTATGTTTTAATTTGTTTATGCAACATTGTGTCAGTCTATTTTAATATCAATATGTATATACACTTGTAATCTAAATTAAACAATCTCCAGCTTATGTTGCAAAGCAATTACATGTTATTAAACTGAACTTGAATCCCAACAAGATGTTCAATCCTTGTTAAACAAGACTCTTCGAGTATAAAATTATTGTTATCTAGATATCAAAGTTGCACTATGTAAAGTGACAATTGAACTGTATATAGATGAAGGAGAATTAAGATACCACGGGTGTTTGGTTAAAAAAAGTTGCACTATGTAATGTGGAGTTGATGTGAAATTGAGTGTCGTGTGGTATTGCATTAAAAGTAGTTCAATGAATTTTCATTTTTGTCCTTTATGTGACTAATTCATGCATGTTATACTTGGAAAAAGAACACAATCAAAATTCCGGAAGTGTAAACGTGATCTCTGTGAAAAACAATTAGTTCACATTTGGTCATTAACCAAAGTGAAGTGATTGAAATATGTAAATTCAACCTTTTACTCATATGAGGGTATTTTAATTACTTAACACGGGTTAGAAACAACAAACGAACTGAGAATGTTCACACTTTCAGAAGTTAAAAATACTACGCACACGACTTGAATAAATGGCAACTAAGGTATTTGCAATTTAATTCGACTTTTGTTGATCCAACCCTCGAATTCACCATTTATTTAATAATTCGACTTGTTCCTATAGTCTAGTCAAATTCAGACACACCTACACAGTTTTCAATTTTCGCTATCTAATTTTTAAACCTTAAACTCATATATAGTCGACGGGTTATTTTATTAAGACCCCCCTTATAATGTGACAATAAAAATTTTTGATCAAAATATACAAACCATGATGCACACTATAAAACCCGCAATGCACAGGGTCTCACAAAACCCCCCATAAACTACCCCATAGTCGACCAACATATATAATTCCACCTTTGGGCCAATAAAACTTAAACCCCCTACACGTTGGAGCCCAAACAATAAATTTTGACTCCTCAATCAACCTTGATCAACAACCTTTTAAAAATAATATTTTAATACTAATTACAGATTTAGAAACATACATAAAACTTTATTCATTGCCACACTGTCTTTCTCTTGCTCTTAATAACTGGAAACAAATTAATACCATGTGTTTCCGGTCAAACTATTTATTGTTTTATTTTGTAATCTGCTTTGCATTGCTGCGAAATTCGTACGCGCAAACTGTGAAAACTGATTTTTCTGAAGGTAATTTTTCGGTTTTGCTCAGCTTGTTATATCGAAATCGAGCTTTATTTGATTAGCTTTAAGATACTTGAGTTTGAGCTTCTTGGGTCAACGTTTTTAGAAAAAAATTGAATTACAATTTGCTTGTTTAGATTTAGGAAGTATTTACATTAATGTATTTTATTACTGCCTTCGTATCAAAATAACCTAACAAGACAAAAAAGAATTTAACAAAATTATACGAGTAATATTTAGTGGCATTGTATTTTTTTGTAAAATAAACTATCTCGATAAACACACCTATTATTGACTTTAATGACGTTTTTTATATTAATTTGAAAAAATTACACGTTTGGTCCCTGTGGTATACCCAAATAACAACTTTAGTCCCTAAGTCGTTTTTATTACACCATAGATACCTATTTTTGAAATCTTGCACTCATTCAGTCCCTATATTGGATGGGCGTTAGTGCAGTATGTTAAGTGTTTTGCGCTGTTAGTCCTTCGTTAATAATTTTTGCACCGTTAGTCCTTATTTTTTTAAATATAGTTTTCCCAAGTTAGTCCATCCGTTAATAATAGTTATCGCCCGTTTTTTTACGTTTTTATCCGTTTTTTTGGTTTTTCGTCCGTTTTTTATGTTTTTATCCCTTTTGATGCTTTTTATATGTTTTCTTCCGTTTTTCACGTTTTTTATCCGTTTTCGACCTTTTTTTTTTACGTATTTATCAGTTTTCGTCCGTTTTTTTACTTTTCCGCCCGTATTTTTACGTTTTTGTATGTTTTTATCCATTTTCGTTCGTTGTTTATTCGTTTTCGCCTGTTTTTTTACGTTTTTGTCCGTTTTTGTCCATTTTTTTTCCGTTTTCGCCAATTGTTTTACGTTTTTGTCCGTTTTCGTCCGCTTCTTACGTTTTTATCCGTTTTCGTTCGTTTTTTTTACGTTTTCGCCCTTTTTTTTACGTTTTTGTCTGTTTTTATCCGTTTTCGTTCGTTTTTTATTAGTTCTCGCCAGTTTTTGTCCCTTTTTTTTCATTTTCGCCCGTTGTTTTACGTTTTTGTCCGTTTTTATCCGTTTTCGTTAGTTTTTTTATCTGTTTTCGCCCGTTTTTTTACATTTTTATCCGTTTTCGTTCGTTTTTTTTTTACGTTTTCGCAATTCTTTTTACGTTTTTGTCTGTTTTTATCCGTTTTCGTTCGTTTTTTACTCGTTTACACCGGGTTTTTTTTTCGGTTTTGTCTTTTTTTTATCCGTTTTCGTTCGTTTTTTATCAGTTTTCGCCCGTTTTTTTTAATATTTTTATCCGTTTTCGTCATTTTTTTACGTTTTCGCCCGTTGTTTTATGTTTTTGTCTGTTTTTATCCGTTTTCGTTCGTTTTTTATTCGTTTTCGCCAGTTTTTCCCGTTTTTGTCCTTTTCACGTTTTATCTGTTTTTATCCGTTTTAGATTCGTTTTACGTTTTAGCGTCTTTTTACGTTTTGTCGTTTCATTCACGTTTTTCGTTTTATTTGTTTTCATCCGTTTTATGTTTTATCCCTTTTCGTTCGTTTTATACGTTTTAACCCCTTTACGTTTTTCGTCCATTTTTTCACGTTTTTATCCGTTTTATACGTTTTTATATGTTTTCGTAAAACCAACGGTAGCGGATAAAAAGCGGATAAAAACAGACAAAAACGTAAAACAACGGGCGAAAAAAACCGAAACGGACAAACACTGGCAGCGAATAAAAACGCAGACGAACTAATAAAAAGCGAAAAACGTAAAATGGCGCGTAAAGGACTAAAACGGATAAAAAATGAACGAAAACGTATAAAAACAGACAAAAAGTAAAACAACGGGCGAAAACGTAAAAAAAAAGGGACTAAAATGGATAAAAACATAAAAAGAAATGGATAAAAATGAGCAGCGAACAAAACCTAAAACAGGCGGGCAAAAAGATGGACAAAAACGTAAAAAACCTGCGAAAACGAATAAACAACGAACGAAAACGGATAAAAACAGACAAAAACGTAAAAAAAACATGCGAAAACGTAATAAAATGAATGAAAACGGATAAAAACGTAAAATGTCGGTCGAAAACGGATAAAAAACAGACAAAAACGGACAAAAACATATAAAAACAGACGAAAAGGGATAAAAACGAAAAAAATGACGAAAAACGAAAAAAAACGGGGGAAAACTGATAAAAACGAACGAAAACGGATAAGAACGGACAAAAACGTAAAAAAAACGGGGGTATACCACAGGGACCAAACGTGTAATTTTTTCTTTAAAAAATAAGGACTAACGATGCAAAAATTATTAGCGAAGAACTAACAGCGCAAAACACTTAACGGACTGCACTAACGCCCATCCAAAATAGGGACTGAATGAGTGCAAGGCTTCAAAAATTTAGGGACTAAAGTTGTTATTTGGGTATACTACAGGGACCAAACGTGTAATTTTTTCTATTAATTTTGTTGACCGCACTAGAAACCACCTAAATATTGGTTACTTGTTCATTCGACCGTTAAAATGTACAGTTCCCGAGGTCCATTTACTATGCTTAGGATGGTAAATTCCAAGTATACCACATGAACCCCTAAACAAACCCTTTCATCAGCAAATGAACTTCCAGATGAACTCTCTTTATGACATAATGACCCTGTAAACGACCCTTCATCATTTCCTAATTTCCCCCCAGTATTAGGGAATCTCATGAACGCCGAATCTCAACCACTTTTATTCCGACGACTACCGCAACAAGTATCATGATTCCGATAATGAACCACCAGATTTTATTTCGTTATATGCACTGGTGTTTGGGGTTCGATTCGGATTGAGAGGTTTATAAGATCGATGAGCCGGTGTTTTTGGTGATAGAGGTTGTTTAGGAAGGAAGGTTCAGGCATGGATCCATCGAGGCAAATGAGCTCACGCTGAGAGACCAGATAGAAAAGGACATACAAATTTAATTGGGTTTTCTATTTTTAATTGTAAGAAAGTGTTATGTAAATACGTTTTTTTTTCTTTTTTTTTTTTTCTTTTTTTTTTAATTTTTTAATAACATAGTTTTACTTAACATATGAGTACCCGAGAATAGTAATGAGGCAAGTACCCGTTAATAGCAACAAAATTGGCAAATAATTAGAATTGCGATATCATAATTGAAATACATATCGGAAATGTGAGTGAGATGAACTTATAAAATACGAAAGAAATTAATATAAATGATTAAATCAAAAACCGTAATAAAAAAATCACAATTATGCCAACCTCATTTGGTTTGAAACTTGTTCAACATAACATTAACATTTTTTTTAATCATTTATGTTTATTAACTATGAAGTAACACAATAACAAAAAATAAAATAAAATTGTAATATGCTATTTTATATAGTAGTGTTTGTGGATAAATTTTAAAAAATACTAATTGGGATTAAATTGAAAAAATGTCTCTTTTTATTAAGAAAGACATCTATTTCATTTAGCAACATTGTTTAAATTCTTTTGTGAGAAAGTAAACAAAATATGAAAGTTACGTTTTAAAAGAGTATTTAATGATTGAACATTATTCATTTTTATGTTTTAAGCAATAACTTTTATTGTTTATATTACTTCGTACACAGCAAAATGATGTTGACAGACTATTATACCCTTGTACTTGTTTTACCCTCTTTTTTCAGATATTGCATCTCACCATGTTTTTCCCGGTTTCCTCTGTTTCCCCTTATGATTTATGTCAACGCCCTCATCATGTATACTACCATCCACCATCCACCATCCACCATCCACCATCCACCATCTTCGTAATCCTTTACTGTTTTAATCTCTTTTGCCGTCACCGCTGAGACTGTACACTCTTACCATTTTGACCATGCTCCATATTAAATTTGCATCTTGCTTCACTTTGAGAATTATCCATAGCTACTAATTGTGGAAGATTCAATTTTGCACCCAACTTTTGCTCAAAAATTTTTTTTTTGCACCCAACTGACAACAAAAGATGAAAGTTTTGCAACAGTAGTTAAATACTACAAACTATTCCGATCCTAACCCAAATAAGAAAACTATTTTGCAAAGGAGCAAATAACCAGCGATGGAAAACACCCACATATGACGCAACAATCTACGTACTATTGAAACCTTGAAGTTAACAACACAAATACAAACTGTAAATTAAAGACCCAAGATCAATATCCTACATTTTTGAACTATTTATTACCCTATCAAAGCTAAGATATGCCCAGAATCTAATTTGAACATAATTAATGGAAAAATATTAGTCTCACCACTTCGCATTGAAGCCAATATTCGCCGGTAAAATATGTGCGGCACGGTAAAACTTTGTGGCCTTGGTTAAACCCACATACGCATAGCCCATAGAAAGGCGGATGGATATAGTCAGTGCCGGTGGATTTATTTTACCGGGAGTGAAGCAGGCCGGGGAGACAAAGAGACAAGAAGAAGGAAGAATGACGATAGAAACAAAAATAAATGGGTGAAGGTGTGTGAGGGCATGAAAGTCATTTTACAATAATTTTATGTGTGTCAATCAAAACAATCCGTGCAAATATCACTTCCCTATATTATTTTGACACGGTTTTAAAGTTGTTGAATATAGATGAGGTCTAACAAAATAATTCACCTTTTTGATGAGGTGAACATAAATGCGACTTATTTGTTAAATGAGTATTGTATCACATAATACGGAGTAACATATATTTTTTATGAGGTCAACACATAATTGCAACCACTTGCAAATTCAAATGTAATTTTGTAATATTGGCTAACTCAAAATTTTATGTAAGAATATTATTAACTTGCCATGTATATGATATGGGTTTAAAAATGGTTTTAAGGTAACTTTTGTTGGAACTTTTAAGTGGATAATTATGTTTTAAAAAGGTATTTGAGAATTAAACGTTACTTATATTTAATAATTTTAAGTTTTAAGTAAATTTATTTTTTCTTAAAACTTAAAAGTCTTAAAACGAGTAAAAAAAAATAAGATAAAAGAAAAAATATAAAAGAAGAAGCAAGCTAAAGTTAAAAATGTTAAATGTTTTCTGAATCAAAATTGTGACCTTGCCATACCACATAGCGATAGGTTATAAATACTTTTCATTTTTACAATTAGAGCACAAGTTATGGGGAGCTTTTAACATGCCAAATGTTCATTTTTCATGCCATTGATGAGCCAAACCATACCACCACTTGGTGTCATTGGTGAGCCAAAAGTATTTGAGCCATTCCAATGGCTCAAGCCATTTGTAATGTTTGGTGGTTTTTTTGTATCTTGTGAGTGAGTGAGTATTTTTAGTGGGGTATTTTGTGGGACCCAATAACATGTTAGTGGTATGTTATGAGAGATGGTATTTTAGTTAGGCTAGTCACAGAGGGCTCGGTTGAGCAAGGTTGAGGAACTAGGTGATGGTCGGTCATGCCATTGTGGGGAACTAGGTCGTGCTCGGTTGGGGGGAGAGAAATGTTGAAATCGGTTGCCTCCTCAACCGAGTTGTAAAGCCACAAAAATCCAAACAATATTCCCTTTTGTAAAAAAAAAATTAAACTTTTCCACTTTTACAACTTTATAAATATTAACCTCAGACACATTTTTAGACACACAATTTCAAACACAATTCAACTTCAAAATTCACACTTCTCTTTACGCAATATTATTATGGCTTGCCGTCTCCCGCATTCTGCTAAAGATATGCAAAGCGTCGTTCAAAATCAATGCAATAACGACGATGAGGCTCGAAAAGACGCTATTATACGCGTCATCCAATTGTTTGAGCAGGGGAGGACGGAGAAGCTGCAGATAAGAGACAACTACAAGAGTTGCAACGACATCGATTTGACCGAACGAAAATGTGTGATCGAGAAATTTCTGAAGGAGGAAGCCCGCAGAGATGACGAAATTATTGACAAGTTGTAGAGGTGTGTTCAAAGGGTAACGAACAATATCAACACCAAAGTCAATTGGAGCTATCGGGTGAACAAAGATGATGATCAGGAGTCTCGGTGAGGAATCTCTTGTAGGCGAGGAAGCTTTGTCTGCGCCGAGGATTATATACCTCCCGCGTATGATCTTGCGGACGAGGAGTATTCAGATTGGGATTTAAGATTTAGGAATTATGTATTATGTTATTCGTATCGTTTAATTTTTACTATATTGTAATGTTTTTATTTATTTTTAATGAATTTTAATTTTGTTTTTAAAAATATTTGAATTAAAAAAAAGAAAAAAAAATCTCAGGTCACCACTGTGGCAACTAGGTCGTCGGAGATAGAGAAAGCTGATGTGCACAGACGAACTAGTTCGCCACTGTGTCTAGCCTTATTGGTGAGTTATTGGGAGGTGTATGATGTGGCGCTGAAGTGACATACCAATAACGTGTTATTAGTATCAACGATACCTTGTGCTCATAATACCCCCTCATGTTTTTTGGTTTTTATATTTTATATGTTTATAAATTTTTTATATTATAAAATTGTGAAATAGAAAGTGCAGGAAAAAAATATAAAGTTTAATAAGTCAAAAATATTAAATTGTAAAAACGTACGAAATAAAAAATGATAAAAAATTGTGTTTTACTATAAGCAATGAGTCAAAGAAAAGAGGAGGTTGTTAAAAAATACAAAACATGTGAGATGTTGACGTATGTGTCCGGACGACACGTGCCGGACCGGAAGGCGGATATTACTCTTGTCCGATCGGCATACACCCTTTTACCCAGCAGTCCGATGCAAGAACTGGACTACGCCACCTAACCCGGATATTACGGGATTGTGTCTCCACGTGACCTGACACCTAGCGCATAGACTAGGTATAGCTCGGCGTGCTCCATCCCTAGATAGAACAGGTACCGAGGTGGCCCACCTGGCACCTACTGTTGGAATTATATAACATGACATTCAAATAAATAACCACAAAACATCAAAGTATTCAAGCGGAAGCGTATAGGATTTATTAATGAACAATTAATTAACATAAAAGAATATGCGTACCTTTTCTTGATTCTAGCCGAACAAGAATCAAATCCACAAACTAGCAATGGAAGAACCCTAATTTGATTTGTAACATATTGGATTTCACAAACACACTAAACCATAAGATCAAATAGGCGTATTATGAGTTCTAGAGAGAGAAAGTTAAGATAGAAAAATCTTATTATGAGCTCCAGCTCTCTACCTTAGGAGGTAGAGAGTATTTATAGTCAATACATAAATCGCCACCTATCGGGCTGTGGATCAGGCATACAGTGGGTAAAGACCCGTCCGTCCTCCACGGTGTTACTTACACTAAATACTACTTAACTTACAATAATCTACGACTACGAGCTTTCTAACGATTACATATACTTAAGGTGACCGACTCTTTAATAACTGGATTTACTAAATCCTAACAATCTCCCCCTAAGGGAGGTCACCTCAAACACACATTAAACATACATTGTATACAAACAGATATTATATTAAAAGATTGTTCTTGCATTCTTGATGTAGTACTTTGCTCGGCTCGTAGTCATTGATTCTTCTTATTGCATGTTTGGTTAATCCAAATGGAGGTCTTTTCTTGATCCACGTGATAATAATTTTGAGCCGACTTTTGAGATCATCACTAACAAAAATCTCGAGACATCCATTGTAGTGTTGGTATTATGTGAAGTTGTGACAAACGGACCAACATGCTCACATTCTGGATCATGATTTCTTCTTATCAGAGTAGCGGAAGCTTTCGTTGATTCATGATATTGGCGTAGTAGCGAAGCATGGAGTGAAAATATCGAGTTATTGATGCACTAATCATGATTTATTTTGAGATGAATGTGTTGAGTGAGCATGCGGCTATGGATTGACGCTTCATTACGATCGGTACAAGCGTGCGTACTGCATACAACGGTTAGCAATAAATGCACGAAAGTGTCTTTGATCACTTTCGTTGAATTGAGGTACACGGCCCACGGTTCCCGTTGATCGTACAACTACCGCTGTGATCGGGGTATAATTCGAAGAATTTCCTTGGAGGGTTTTAGCGGTTGTTCTAGTTGTTCTCAAACGAGCGTCTCAAAGAAGACAACACGGGTGAGTGAACGCGAATAAGATTCAGTGATTGATGAAAAGAGATTTGAAAAACAATCGTGCATTGCTCAATAGAAATTTGTTTTTTCAATACAACGAAGGTTTTAATGAAAATCAATTATCAATCATAAACACCTTTAGATATGAAATATTCGTACACAGTCGAAGTGCTAAAGAAAAGAGTTTTTAAGCACAACGACCGGTTTTTCAAAGGTATTCATCAATCCATAACTTTGAACGGGATTGATTCAAAATATTGAATCGCCCCATTGTTTACGTTCGGTTGTCACATGGTTGATCTATAGAATAGATCTCACATGCCACCTACCAGGAGCTTGTTTGATGTTGGCTCCCGAAGGCTTTCCATCTTCATTGTGAATATGTTTGCATATCACTTTCGGATGTTACGGCAATACCACAAGGATAATTCGTAGGACTCAAGATATAATCTCTCTTTCCACATTGTGTGAAACAGAGAGTCTTCATTGAAAGTGTCCTAAGGAGATTTATTGATGATCTCGTGGCTCTAGACTCAATTTGTGCATATTTGGATCCTATATCGGAGACTAGGGAGAGGGTCTCCTTCTTCAATATCAACAATCTCTAAGAGAAAGTCGATAGATTATGTAGGTTCCCCTGGAGAATGAAACAAGCCCTTTTAAGAGGAACTTGAGTGGTTTGGGAAGTTGTAGTGCGGTCGTCAGGGTCCATGACGTCTTGTCTTCAATACCGATGTTACTTTGGTAACTACCAGTAGCATATGAATTGAACCGGTTTACGCCCTAAGGTTGAATAAATGGAGGGCTATTTATTTTCACCCTTTTCTCATTCAATTCTTTTTCATTCTTCAACCCCTTGGTGCTTACCTAGACTTCATAGCTAGAACCTTGTTGGGTTTATTCGATTACTAGCTCATCTCGTCCGCACTCTTCCCATATCTCATTTTCTCCTTTTTTCAATATACCTAAGGACTTCTACACTATCTAGTGGATTGTCCCTGGTAGATCCCTCGGTTACTGGCGGATCATGGGAACAAATACCTAACCTTATCATCCTTATATCACCATACATAAAGTAAATTTGGTGGTCTATTTGGTATTGTTCATCTGCCATTGGAACCAATTGAAAACCATTTGAAAATCAATCCAGATACTTATGATATATTATCAAAGCATTTTGTACCTGAAATGTTTTTGATATTTTAAAACAAGAGCTCCCCTCAACATGTGCATCAAATGTTTGAAATCGTTTTGCACACGGAGGCAAGAGGAAAAATTAACTTCTTTGATTACCATTTTCTAAAAAATATCAACATCACTTCCCTAATCAAATCAAGAAGATAAAGCATTTTAGGGAAGGATGAGGTTTTCATAAGCTTGCTCCCCCTCAATATGTGCATAGATGTTTGAAAATGTTTTGCACATATTAGGAAAAGAACGCACATTGAGATAAATTGATCACGTTTCAAATCTTTGTGGTTTAAGATAGATGCTCCCCTCAACATGTGCATGGAAAATTTGAAATCGTTTGGCACATGTGGGAAGGAGAGCTTGTACATCCTTATAAAACCATTTACCGAATTATCGGTTTAAATCAATTTAAATCACAAATTCTCCCCGATCACAATTATCAAATCATTTGAGATTTGTGATCTCTGTAGATTTAAATTGATTTTGAAAGCTTTTAGGAGAAATGTGACTTGATTATGAAAAATTTTTAAGCGATAAGGATCGATTTTTGAGACTTTAAACTCCATTGAATAAACATGCATGATTATCTTTTGAAAATAATTGTATGACAAATAACTTTTTGATTTAATTGAAATCATTCTCCCCTCAATCAATGACATAAGTTGTTGATTGAGAGATAGATAGTTTGACAAACTTTTAAGTCAGGATGATTATCAAAAATAGAGTCTGAGTTATTTTTCAAAACAACTAGTTTTCATTAGATAGTAAGGATTATTTTTAAAGAATCGAGCAAGGAATTTGAAAACCAAGATAAAGTATGGCTCTGTTCTATCTTTGAAAAGCCTTTTGAAATGACAATAAACCATTGTTTCTCTTTCTCCCAATTTTTTATTAAATTAGAACAACATCTAAAGTCCCGTGTCATTCTTTGAATGACAATATCAAGACCGTAGATATAATCGAATCGAGAGAAACATGACAAAATGACAATATTTTTTCAAGATTTTTGAATTTTCAAATTTTATGGATTTTGAGTTTTATAATTTTGTATTTTGTTTTGAAAAAATATTTACAAGGATAGATGAAGAAACCTTTACTCCTCTTCTTCCTCTTGAAGGCGTTTGAGTGTTTACGGTTGTAGGCTCTTAAGACCAGTCGTGGAAGAATAAACTCAAAACGTTCTCTAGGAAGAGCTTTGGTGAAGATGTACGCTAAGCGGTATTGAGTCCTCACAAAGTATAGTTCCACCACACCGTTTTCAACTTGCTCCCTGATGAAATGATGTAGAATGTCGATGTGCTTTGCTCTTGAGTGTTGTACGTTGTTGCATGAGAGAGCATTAGCACTTTTATTATCCGCAGTCTGAGAGGGATTTTGTTGAATTCAAAGCCATAGTCAGATAATTGTGATCTCATCCATAGGATTTGAGCACAACAAGATGACATGGCTATGTATTCAACCTCTGTAGAGGAAATAGAAGTACTCATTTGCTTCTTTGAAGACCAGATCACTAGCTTATCACCCAAAAGGCACCTCAAGAAGTACTTCGGCGAGTATCTTGACATCTGCATGATCGGCATCGCATAGGTACATTAGTGACATACCGGTGTCTTTGGTACCAAAGTCCCATATTGATGGTTCCTTGGAATACTGAAAGACCCGTTTAACGCTTCAAGGTGCTTTTTAGTAGGCTTAGCACGGTATCTAGCACACATGCATACAGCGAACAAGATATGCGGTCTTGGCGTGAGGTACATCGAGGGATCCAATCATACTCACGATATTTGTTTGATCTACCATGATCCCTGAGTGGTCCTCATCTAGTTTGGTACGTTCAATCATGGGAGTGTCAACGGGTTCACTTGAATCAAATCCAAATTTCTTTAAAATCTCATTTGCATATTTAGATTGAATTATGAAAATGCCTCAGGACTTTGTGAAATTTGTAATCCCAAGAAAAATGACATTTGTCCCATCATTGACATTTGAAATTTAGAACCCATTTCATTTGAAAAGCGATCACATTCATTGGGGTCGGTCGAGGCAAAGATAATATCATCAACATAAATTTGAACATGAATTAAATGTTTACCTGACTTTCTGGTGAACAATGTTGGATCAACTGCTCCTTTGTTGAATCCGGTAGATAGAAGAAACTTTGATAGCGTATCATACCATGCCCTTGGAGCTTGCTTTAAACCGTTAAGAGCCTTCTTCAAAGCGATAGGCGTGAGTAGGATGCTCTGGATTCACAAAGCCGGGTTGGGTGGCGTAGACGACTTCTTTAAGATCTCCGTTGGAAATGCCGTCTTTACATCCATCGATAGACTACCATGTTCTTACTAGCGGCATTAGCCAAGAAGATTCCGATTGCCTCGTCACGAGCAGGAGCAAATGATTCTTCAAAGTCAATACCCTCCTCTTGACATCCTTTAGCAACCAATCGAGCCTTGTTCTTTAAGACATCACCATGCTCATCAAGTTTCACTTTGAAGATCCATTTTAGAGCAATGTTCATAGCACAATCTGGGCGGTACTAATTCCCATACATCAAGTCGATCAAACTCATGAATTTCTTCTTGCATGGCATTGAACCGGTTGTCTTCATTCATGGCGGTTTTAACATCTTTTGGTTTGATCTTAGATAGTACGGAGTTGAAGAAGCACCATAAGGCATCGGTTGTAAGTTGTTTCAGTGTGGATCTTTGGGCGAGAGGGATTTCCAATGATGTTGTCTAATGGATGATCGTGAGTCCATTTTCTAAGGTGTTCATGTGGTTGTTGTTGGGGCTGAAGTAGCGAGTCGATGTCTCACGAAGAAGATGGTTCGATGATGATTGAGGAGCAAAGATATTTTCAAATGGAGCATCTTCGGGAGTAGCAAAGGGATTAACTTCTTCATTGATGCTAGAAACAATTCCATGATGTACATTTGAAGATTGAAGATTTGTTGATGAGGCGAGTGATCGGCATGGCTTCTTGACTTAATGATATTGGGCTGAAGGGTTGACTTCATTCACGAGGGATATGAGCAGCCTCATTGTGGAATTGACAGTTCATTAGCACTTGGCTCATAGTGTTCATCAAACATCGGATCAAACAATTTCTTTAAATCATCTTCAGATGGAGGTACATATGGAGTTGTTGGAGAGGAATTTGGTACAAGGGATGAACCAATGGGATTTGTTTTGAAGTCGCGGGTCTGGCTGGATTGTCCGGAGCCATTTGACCGGTCGACTCATCAAGCGTGGCGTGAATTGTTTCCATGATATTTCGGGTTCTCTTGTTGTAGATTCGGTATCCTTTTCTGTTTGGTGCATAACCTACAAATACTCCAATGTCGCTTTAGCTCGGTTTTCCTAAATCTTGACCATCATTAGTTGGATAACATAAAGCACCAAACACACGAAGGTATGATAGATTAGGTTTTCTATTGTGGACAAGTTCATATGGAGTCTTTCCATGAGAAGTATGAATTAGAGATCGATTTTGAGTGTAAAAAGCAGTGGCAATAGCTTCAGCCCATAGAAACATTGGAACCTTTGAGTAAATCTGCATTGTTCTTGCGGCTTCTACAAGAGTTCGATTTCGTCTTTCAACTACACCGTTCTGTTGAGGAGTTAGAGGGACACTTCTTTGGGGACTGATTCCAACATTTCCATAAAATTCATTGAGTTCTTTATTAACACACTCAGTTCCATTGTCGGTCGGACGATTCGAACTATTTTGTTGAGTCGAATCGAAGTTGTTTGATGAGTTTAATGATGACATCAGGAGTTTCATCCTTTTCCTCAAAACTTATAGTGAATCGGGTAGTCATCAACCACTACTAACACATATTTCTTCCCATTAATAGTTTGCACTCTCATTGGTCCACATAAATCCATATGAAGGGTATGAAGAACTTCCATTTCTGAGTTTGTGGGTTTTGGTTTGTGGGCATATTTCGTGCTTTTTCCCAATTGGCAAGCTGAACAAAGATGATCTTTTTCATATTTTAATCAGGGTAAGCCTCAACAAGATCCTTTGGAAAGGTTGTTTATGGTGCCGAAGTTCAAGTGATTGAGACGGCGATGCCATAACCATGACTTTGTTTTAGAAGCCTTTGATAGCAAGCAGATTGGAGAGGACTTCATCATGTCTTCGATAGAGATGGTGTATAGGTTAGAACCACGAGTACCTCTTAATAATTCTACACCATCAAGTTCTCTAACAAAGCAAGTATGTTTTCTAAAAGCCACTTCTAGATCGGAAACACAGAATTGACCAACGAGAGAGCGATTATGACCAAGACCTTCCACATAATATACCATGGAAATCACACTTTTACCAACCACATAATCTCCATAACCCATAATAGCACCAAAATGGTCATTCGAATCTAAGCGTCGATGAATTTACTCACGAAGTTCATGAGCCGTGACGGTCTCGGTCATATGCTTGGAACGGCTGAGTCCAGGTACCACGAGAATGATTTGAGCGATCTGCAATTGAACACAGACAAGAATGGATAACTGGATAATTGGGATCCCCATGCAAGAATGGGTTCCATTTGGTTAGTAAAAATGATTGGAACACCCATCGAGAATAGAAACATTCATATCGAAATTGAGGCAATGGAATCATTATGAATAGATGCCCCCAGATACTAGTGCGTATTTGCCCTATTCAAAGTATGTTCACTTCTTAAGGGAATAGTTCTACCGGTAGGCATCCATTTTCTAGTGGGCATTGCACTGATTATCCTTATGGCCAAGGTATCCATTGATAACCTATCTTACTAAATGTTCTTCACGTGGTTTCCCTTGTTTTCTAACTTTCTTTCACTTATGCCTTTTGCCTTCTTAGCATGATCTTTTGCATTAACAATTTTATTGGAGATTTGTGACATTAGACAAAGCATTCACACTACATTCATGATTAGAAACAAAATTCAAGCAGACATCATTACAAGGTTTGCAAATAGTATCGAATTGAATTAATTACTGATGCGCTATAGGCTAATACTAGAATCAACACGATTCGTTTTATTCGACTCAAGCTTAAAGTTCCTAGGTTGGTCTTCTACTCTCTTCCAATGTACATTCTTAGCTTGCGGATCCTATCATTCCTTGTATTGTCTTGAGACTTTGACTGCTTCGCTTTAATGTCATGATTACTCTGTAGATGGAATAGGAACATTAGTTGGTTTTGCTACTCTTTGTTTGTTTAGATGTCTTGGGATCTGAACTACATGTAGGCACACTTAGGTTCACTTTCTTAACACTAGAAGTCTGGGATTTGTACTCCTAGAAGCACACTAGAGTTCAACTTTCTTAGCATAACAGATCTGGAATCTGAACTATTTGAAGGCACCACGAGGGTTCACATTCATAACATTGGGCATTGAATGGATTTCATGCTTGGCACTAGGCATAGAACAAGGAATCAAAGGATTAACACTCTCACCTAAGGACTTAGGGCATATTGTAATTAAGCATTCTAGAAGTTCTTGAGATCGTTTGGCATATCAGCATGCATGGCCAATTGCATTATCAAGTGGTTTCTCTAACTTATCCTCTTCTACAATCTCACGGAGACATTCTAGACTATCCTTAAGGTATTAGAAATATGTTTGAATGGCAAGTTTGTTATTCCTAAGATGAGGAGGAACATATTTCACAAACAAAGCATATTTATTACAAGAGTGAACCTTTGATACACCATTCTCCCCATTGGTCATTGTCATTTTCCCTTTTACGGCTCTTGATTCTCAATTTCCTTTTGCAATGAAGCTATTTGTTAGATTATTTTTATTACAGTAGAGCGTAAATGACGACGTTGATGAATATTTCATGAAGCAGTTCTAAAGTTAGTTTATGTTAGTTTATTTATTAAATGGCGAACATGAACATATTTGCGATAATTTAGTTAAATGAACGAACATGAACATTTGTCCTTCATTTATGTTGCATTGAGCGTCCGATTATGCTTAGATTACGTTGGATTTTATGTTTATTTATTTATTTATATTCGTATATCATATTTTTAATTGTATAATTTTAAAATTGATTTGTTTAAACAAAACAATGCTTATAAAACAATATATCGTGCATAAATTAGTAAAATTTATGTTTATTTGTCTATGTTCATTTATGTTCGTTAGTTTCCGTTCGTTTAGTGTCTTAATGCGAACATGAACAACCATTTTTAATAAGCGAACATGAACAAGATTCGATCGTTTAAGCGTTAGTGTTCGTTTATTTTTCGGTTTTAAATGGCGAACATGAACAAGTTAGTGTTAAGTTTCGTTTGTTCACAGTGACTTTATTGATACAAATAACTCATTGAAATGGCGTTTAACCTTTTCATTTTCTTCTAGAAAACTTTCGTTTTCCTTTTGTAATGCATTTACTAAGTTTTGAAGATGAAAAGTTTGAGAATTCTGAGAATCTAGAGGAGGCATTTGGGAGCGGTCACATTGTTATTTTGACCCTTTAATTGAGAGATTTGGGCTTTCAACTTTACGATCGTGTTCAATGAGCTTGAATATGTTCATCCGCGTTTGTTAATTTGAAAAGCGCATCAAACTCGGAGCATCCGAGGATGTCTTGATATTTGAAGTTTTGACATTTTCTTTAAGATGTTGATATTTTAGTTGTAAATTAAAATGCTCAACTTCTAGTTTAGAAGAATGTTTAACCAAATTATGTGATCATCAGTTCAATTTTCTCATTTAGTTTAGAATTAGTCTTTTCAAGCTCAATGACACGATCATGGGAGACTTTCAGAGCAACAGATAATTCATGAAATTGAGAAGCATTAATGGAACAATTTGTAGCGGTGAAAAACACATCTTGAGCAACACATTGAGAATAAGAGTCTCATTCAATGTATGCAAGTTCTTCCTCTCAATCTCATTATATTTTAGTGCTTGCTCATAGTCACTAACCTCAACTATCATTGCATCAAATTCCTTTTCCATTTCTTTAATGTCTAAATTCATTCCCTTTTAAGACTTTCAAAATGATCTTTTAGTTGTTTAAAGAAAGGCATGACTTCAGTTAAATAACATTCTTTAGTTTGCTCAAAACCCCTTTCCCCTTGATTATACGATTGGGTGTGATCCTTTTCTTACAAGTTTTCTCAGAATCAACAAATAGTTGAAAAATAACATATTGAGTGATTAAGGTCTTGCTTTTAGTGGCAATAGTCCTAGGAACTAAATGCATTGGTGTATTAGGAGGATACACAGTCGCTGAAGGCATTTTCCTAAAGGAGGGGTTTGTTACAACAAGATTCTCTGCTTTTTGCTTATCTAAATCCTTTTTCGAGAACACTTGTTGAGGGTGTTAACAACGTCTGAGGCTTAAACATGTTCAAGGAAATCCAATTCTCCTTCTTGTAATCATGGGGTGTGATATTTATTTTCTTCTCTTTACATTTAGGATCATCTAATTTCTTGTTCATCTTTTACCTAGTGACTTCATCTGATTTCTTATCTTCCTCGGTGCACTCAATGCAACTAGGTTTCTGTCTAGGTTTAAGAATCTCATTGCCATCGTAGATTACATTTTGATTTGTACTTTTGCTATCTTCAATACTTCGGGGTTGGGTTTATCTATAATGGGAACACTATGCTTATCGCTTAAAAATCTATGTTTAGTGACCATGTGAGCGGTTTGAATGGTATTCCTTGTGCGTACAACTTATTTTCAAGCTTGTTTTCAAAGTTTTTAGATTAGAAAAATCATTCAAAAGTTTTGATTCCTTAGCTTTGAATTCTTGCTTAAGCATTTTAACATTTTCTTGAAGTTCTTGTTTTTGCTTAGGAGTTTTAGAAAGCTTTTCTTGTAAGGAGTTTAACTCTTGTTTTAATACTTCTTCTCTAAACCTACTTTTTCTAATAGTTATATGCATTTGGTCATCCATTTCACGCTCACGGTGGTTAATTCAAACTTAGCGCGTTGTTCATAAATAGCAACACGTTCTTTATAAGCATTAAGTTGAAATAACGAGAATCATCGGGGGCACATGCGGTGTATTCATCAAAAGCATAGTCATCATTATCGCATAAGATACATCACTTGGTACAATCTCACTTTCACTTTGTTTCACATATTGATCATATGGGACAACATTGATATTGCACATATTTTCAATATCGACTCAATAATTCAGATTGATTGTACCGTTATGTATCTTTTGCTCATCAACTTCATCGTATAATTTTAATACCTCAGAAATGATTTTGTCTTTGGATGGACCATCTTGTGGTGATGAAGAGACTTTAGGAGAGACCATTGGAGAAATGCTAGCAATGAAAATGGTTTGTCGATGGGTTCATCATCCACATCGATCATTATGCATCACAATCGGCTACTTGAAAGGCATTATGATGATTATGGCCTATCTCACGAATTGGTTGCTCATCCACATCTGCATCATATGTCTTAGCATTTCCCTCAGCCAAGAACAACAACTCCTCTTCATCCAAAGCTGCACCATTATCATGAGCTTGCACAAGCAACATCTTATCCACGAAGTACTCGGCATTACGAGGCGTTTTGGTGATGTGCGATTCCTTGCAATGTGTCCCTCACCTCCACGGTTGTAACATTTGATTGGTTTTGCTTGACCTTGATTTCCATTCCTTCCTATTCGATTTGCAGCATAACCTCTACCGGCTCCACCTCTTCCTTGTTCAATGCGCCTTTCTTGAGGCGCTGGTACCATAACCTTCCCATCTCGACAATGGCTTGATTGTGTGGATTGGATGCGGATTACGAGATTGTTGTTGGTGTGTGGAAGAGAGTTCATGTTTTGACTAATCGGAAGAGCCAGTTGATTAATGAAGTTTCCCGCGTGTGCATCGGCATCGGCTTGTTTGAACATAGGATTGGGAATGAGTTTGTGATTACCATTACCCATGGGTATAACTTGAGATGCTTTGGTGGTAATTCCAATGTTTGAGTAGAAGGCAGTTGAATCATTTGATGAACTTGTTTCTCCTGATTGGTTTTGAAGCATTCGAGAATCCTTTTTCAAACATAGCATGTCTCATTAGGAAGGAAGGCATAGAGTTGCTCATAGTTTGTATTCTTCAATCCTTTAGTGAGCTTCACAGAGGTGACAAACTTGTGCCATTAGGGATTCATGTTGTTCACAAATTTTGAGTTCAATGAATGTTGGCATAGTCATTTTGATGTTCCTCATGTCATTCACAAGCTTATGGAATCTCACATAGTACTCATAGACACTCTCATCCGGTTTCATCTTGAAGTGTTCAAATTCATCATATAGTTGTGATTCTCTTTTTCATTAGTTCAATTGAGAACGAGAGAAGCATCTTGACATTATCCCATCGACCTTTGCCCGGTGTTGTGATTGATAAGCTTGTATATATCTTTTGGAAGACCTTGAAGTATAATGTTAGAAGCCACGATATCTGCATCGAATCTCTTCTTCTCCTTATCATCGAGCTCATCATACATCTTTGGTGTCCATTCCAGTAAATCAATGTTCCATCTTGTTTGTATCAATTATGTCTCTAGTAGTCTCAACCAGATATGGTCCTTCATCAATGGATTTGAGAATGTTAACCCCATTTTCTTTTCCAAGGCAGTACAATCTGATTCGTTGAGCCCAAGAGTCGTAGTCGGTTCGTCAAGCATGGGTGGGCAGTATGCGAACCATTTGCTTGAACATCCTCGGGAAGCGGTGGAGATGATTGTAGGTGCGTTGGTAGACATGTTAACAGATTACACGGGATTTTATAACTCTATGATTAAACCGGTAAATATATTCTTTCACGGGATTTTACTAAATCAAGAAAAACGTATTATTCTGACCGAGTCACCAAATTAAGCTAAGAAAACGCTGAACCAAATTAAGCTAAGCACAAATTACGCTAAATACCAAGTTGCTAAGACACGGTCAATTAAGCTAAATTAACAACTCGCTAAGCACAAATTAAGCTAGCAAAATTTTGTGACAAGTAAGCTAAGCACGAAGTCGCTAAGCACCAAGTGGCTAAGTTGTCAAGTTGCTGAAGACAACTTCGCTAAGCACCAAATAAGCTAACAAACTTAAGTACAGCTAACTTTCACCAAATTAAGCTACGGTAGTGGAGAATCCACTAAGTTATGCTTGTTGTCGACTTGTCTCAATGACAAGTCGCTAGCACAACTTCGCTAAGTCCTGACTACAACTTCGCTACAAATTACAAAGCAAATTAAGCTAGCAAAGAAAACTTATCCGTGGCTCAAATTCGCTACAGAAAATTACATAAACACCTTTTCAATCCAAAAACCTTGACCATGATGATTCAAGCTTACCAAATCAAAACCCAAGCACATACAATGATTCTAAACACAAAACAACACCAAAGATTCAAACTTTAACACTATAAATGATCCAAATGATGCAAAAACCACTAAACCTTTTCAAACTCTAAAACCACCTAAAAGTCACTAGAAATCCAAAGATATGTAAGAGATGATCAAACCATGGCTCTTGATACCATTTGTAACATATTGGATTTCATAAACACACTAAACCAAAAGATCAAATAGGCGTATTATGAGTTCTAGAGAGAGTTAGAGGTTTAGAAACTTTAGTGAGAAAGTAAAAATCTTATTAGGAGCTCCAACTCTACCGGGAGGTAGAGAGTATTTATAGTCAATACATAAATGCCACCTATGGGAACATTGGATCGGGCATACCGGTTAAGTAAAGACGGTCCAGTCCTCCGGTGTTACTTAAACTGAATACTACTTAACTTACAATAATCTACGACTATTAGCATTCTAACGATTACATATACTTGAGGTGACCGACTCTTTAATAGCTGGATTTACTAAATCCTAACATGATTTAATTAGGATTATATGAATTACCCCTTACCGTTTTGTAATTCAATCCAAGAATAATAACAATAGTGTGTTATTGCTACGTTCTTGTACACCGCATTACTACACGTAAAAAGTAATGCTAGTTTTGATAAAACAAATAAATTGGTTTATTGGAAAAGAGTGAATCGACACCCTTGTGGGGATGGCCGTCGGTTTGAGACAAAGAAAACACACAAAGCGTTTTAGGGTTTAGCAATGAATCCAAGAGATGCAAAAACAAGACCCCTAGCCTTGTATATATATCCAAGCAAACTTGGTGAACAAGTTGGGTTTGTTTCCTTTTCCTCCTGGCGTGGGATGAGGGGTATACGAGGATTCGGAAACTTCAAACTTTGCAATTTAGTCCTTTTCCAAATACCTTTAGCGTTAGTCCATTACATTAATTAGTTAACTTTAGTTAGTTACTTACGTTTAATCAATAAATAAATATAGCGTTTTATATTTAATTATTAACTTTAAATTCTCATCGTAAAGTGTGCAATCCGTAGTCTCGAGTTGATCCTAACTCCGTCTACTAATTTATATCCATAAAACTACTTGTCCCACTTGGATATATCTTAATAGAGTGATCACATCGGTTAGCGTCTATCAACGCCGATGCCTCTAGTACAACTCGAGTAAGGCTTCTGGAAAACCTTTTAATGATTTCTCATTATTATTATCCTTTTGTTTCTAATACCACGTTAAATAAATATATTGAATTAAGTCATTCTTTAAAAACTATTACTGTTTCTCGTTGGTAGATTGACCAAGATTACGAATCATCTAAACATATTTAGGGGAGATTTGGGTGCGACGCTGAAACATCTTGTCAACCCTACGAGGGGCCCGATATTAAACTCCAAATAAATTTGAAGGAATAAATTCTATCTTGACTACAAGAATAACCGCAAACTTTGTAACATTTACGAAAACAACCCTTATGACTACCGATTCCGTATAGCGTTAAGTTGCTCCACGAAATGCACTACATTCATGACACTTATCGGTATCTCAAGTGCAGGGGATAACTATTCATAATTTACTTATAACAATATCCACAAAGTAAATTATGTAGTTGGGATAAGTCCTATATTCAATTTATTGAATATTATCAAATTGGTATGCATTCTCATCAATATACTTTCAAGTATATTCTACCACATCTCTCAGATTTGTCTTAATTTAATGATACTCCCATATCATTAATCGACAATGGACATTTAGAATAACTTAGTTACTCATGGATTAAACATGCAAATATAGGATAACAATATTATAAATGAAAATAAACATAATCCAAACTTTATTTCATCAAAATAATAAATGTTTTACAATATCCTTTATCCAAATACTAATCATAGTTATGCATGAAACTATTAGCTAGCGAAGTCAATTCCATTGGCAAGTCCAATAAGCTTGTCTTTAGCTAAAGCCTTAGTGAATGGATCAGCTAAGTTATCATCCGTGTGAACTTTCAGTAGATTTATTTCACCTTCGGTTCCGAACATATTGATACTTAGTAGAAAATACGGTGCCCTTCATGACTCGGGTTCATTGGCAAATATGATTCTGTGAATTGTCACAATACATATCAATAGGTGATTCATTGAAGGCATAACACCAAGCCAAATGAATTTCCTAATCCAACGACCTCCATTGCGACTTACGGCGGCTATGTATTCGGCTATTAGCGAGACATCACAATCGTACTCGCTTCTTGCTCTTCGGTCAATCTGCTCCTCCAATGATGACAAAGACATAACCCGTCACGAGACCATTATCATCTTTATCACCTTGCCGGGGCCATCACGGTAACTTTGTAACACCAAGTTACGTATGCGGATTTCCTCCATACACTAAAACATATCTTTCGTATTCCTAAGATACTTTAGAATATGTTTAACAGCAATCCGGTGAAGTTCACCGGATTACATTGATGCTCGACTAGTCATGTTTTGAGCGAAGCATACATCGGCCTTGTGCATCTCGCGGCATACATAATAGATCCTATAGCCTATAAGGAACTTTACGCATGCGTGCCACCTCGGCAGTGTTGAAGCACACATATGCTACATAAGCCATGCTTTACTTCCATTTTGCAATGTAAAAATCGTATTGACTTAAACCGATTAACCTTTTGACCTATCTGTTAGATCTTGATTCCTAGAATGTATGCTGACTTCTCCTAAATCCTTCATGGAAAAACACTTCTCAAGATATGCCTTAACATTTTGCAAACTTGGAATGTCTTTTCTCATAATTAATATGTCATCGACATAAAGAATTAGGAAAATTACATCACTCCCACTAACTTTGTGATATACATATGGCTCATCAAGATTTTGAATAAATCCATACTTTTTGATTTCTTCATCAAATCTTTTATTCCATTGCCTTGATGCTTGCTTCAATCCATAAATGTACCTTTGAAGTTTGCATACCGCGGTTTGGAAATTGTTGATTCCACGAACCCCTCAGGTTGCTTCATATAGATGTCTTCATCTGGCGACCATTTAGAAGGCGGTTTTGACATCCATTTGCCATATCTCATAGTCATAGTATGCGCTATAGCTATGAAAATTCTAA
>OU343224.1:340043371-340299889 GCA_910596185.1 Chrysanthemum makinoi
ATGCCCCCTACCAGGAGCTTGTTTGATGTTGGCTTCAGAAGGCTTTCCATCTTCATTGTGAATATGTTTGCATGTCACTCGGATGTTCTGGCAATACTACAAGGATAATGCGTAGGACTCAAGATATAATCTCTCTTTCCACATTGTGTGAAACAGAGAGTCTTCATTGAAAGTGTCCTAATGAGATTTATTGATGATCTCGTGGCTCTAGACTCAATTTGTGCATATTTGGATCCTCTATCGGAGACTAGGGAGAGGGTCTCCTTCTTCAATATCAACAATCTCTAAGAG
The DNA here is from genome assembly GCA_910596185.1 of Chrysanthemum makinoi. NCBI lineage: Eukaryota > Viridiplantae > Streptophyta > Magnoliopsida > Asterales > Asteraceae > Chrysanthemum > Chrysanthemum makinoi. Next base: position 340,043,663 of record OU343224.1, read on the forward strand.
AAAGTCGATAGATAATGTCGGTTCCCCGTGAGAATGAAACAAGTCCTTTTAAGAGGAACTTGAGTGGTTTGGGAAGTTGAAGTGCAGTGCGTCACTGGGTCCATGACGTCTTGTCTTCAATACCGATGTTACCTTGGTAACCACCAGTAGCATATGAATTGAACCCGGTATCTGCCCTAAGGTTGAATAATTGGAGGGCTATTTGTTTTCACCCTTTTCTCATTCAATTCTTTTTCATTCTTCAACCCCTTCAGTGCTTACCGAGACTTCATAACTAGAACCTTGTTGGGTTTATTCCAGTACTAGCTCAGACTCAGTCCGCACTCTTCCCATATCTCATTTTTCTCCTTTTATCATTATACCTAAGAACTCTTTACTAACTAGTGGATAGTCCCTGGGTAGATCCCTCCGGTTCTAGCGGATCATGGGAACAAATACCTAACCTTATCATCCTTATATCACCATACATAAAGTAAAGTTGGTCGGTCTATTTGGTATTGTTCATCTGCCATTGGAACCAATTGAAAACCATTTGAAAATCAATCCAGATACTTATGATATATTATCAAAGCATTTTGTACCTAAATTGTTTTTGATATTTTTAGAACACGAGCTCCCCCTCAACATGTGCATCAAGTGTTTGAAATTGTTTTGCACACAGAGGCAAGAGAAAGAATTAACTTCTTTGAATACCATTTTCAAAAAATATCAACATCACTTCCCTAATCAAATCAAGAAGATAAAGCATTTTGGGGAAGGATGAGGTTTTCATAAGCTTGCTCCCCCTCAATATGTGCATAGATGTTTGAAAATGTTTTGCACATATTAGGAAAAGACTGCACATTGAGATAAATTGATCACGTTTCAAATATTTGTGGTTTAAGATAGATGCTCCCCCTCAACATGTGCATGGAAAATTTGAAATCGTTTGGCACATGTGGGAAGGAGAGCTTGTACATCCTTATAAAACCATTTACCGAATTATCAGTTTAAATCCAATTTAAATCACAAATTCTCCCCCGATCACAATTATCAAATCATTTGAGATTTGTGATCTCTGTAGATTTAAATTGAATTTGAAAGCTATTAGGGAGAAATGTGACTTGATTATGAAAAATGTTTTAACTGATAAGGATCGGTTTTTGAGACTTTAAACTCCATTGAATAGACATGCATGATTATCTTTTGAAAATAATTGTATGACAAATAACTTTTTGATTTAATTGAAATCATTCTCCCCCTCAATCAATGACATAAGTTGTTGATTGGGAGATAGATATTTTGACAAACTTTTAAGTCAAGATGATTATAAAAAATAGAGTCCGAGTTATTTTTCAACACAACTAGTTTTCATTAGATAGTAAGGATTATTTTAAAGAATCAGAGCATGAGATTTGAAAATTAAGATAAAGCATGGCTCTGTTCTTTCTTTGAAAAGCGGGTTACTGCCTGAAATGACAATAAACCATTGTTTCTCTTTCTCCCAAAATATATATATATATATATATATATATATTTTTATAAATTCGAACAACATCTAAAGTCCCGTGTCATTCTTTGAATGACAACATCAAGACCGTAGATATAATCGAATCGAGAAAAACATGACAAAATGACAATATTTTTTTTTTGAAGATTTTTCGAATTTTGTATTTTGTTTTTCGAATAAATATTTACAAGGGATAGATGAAGGAAACCAATTACTCCTCTTCTTCCTCTTGAAGACGTTTGAGTGTTTCTGGTTGTAAGCTCTTAAGACCCAGTCGTGGAAGAATAAACTCAAAACGTTCTCTAGGAAGAGCTTTGGTGAAGATGTCTGCTAACTGGTATTCAGTCCTCACAAAGTATAGTTCCACCACACCATTTTCAACTTGCTCCCTGATGAAATGATGTCGAATGTCGATGTGCTTTGCTCTTGAGTGTTGTACATTGTTGCATGAGAGAGCAATAGCACTTTTATTATCACAGTACAGAGGGATTTTGTTGAATTCAAAGCCATAGTCAGATAAGTGGGATCTCATCCATAGGATTTGAGCACAACAAGACGACATGGCTATGTATTCAGCCTCTGTAGAGGAAATAGAAGTACTCATTTGCTTCTTTGAAGACCAGCTCACAAGCTTATCACCCAAAAACTGAGCACCTCCAGAAGTACTTCGACGAGTATCTTGACATCCTGCATGATCAGCATCTGCATAGGCTGTTAGTGACATACCGGTGTCTTTCGGGTACCAAAGTCCCATATTGATGGTACCTTGGAGATACCGAAAGACCCGTTTAACCGCTTCAAGGTGCTTTTAGTAGGCTTAGCCTGGTATCTAGCACACATGCATACAGCGAACAAGATGTCTGGTCTACTAGCTGTGAGGTACATCAGGGATCCAATCATACTACGATATTTCGTTTGATCTACCATGATCCCTGAGTGGTCCTCATCAAGTTTAGTACGTTCAATCATGGGAGTGTCAACAGGGTCACTTGAATCAAATCCAAATTTCTTTAAAATCTCATTTGCATATTTAGATTGATTTATGAAAATGCCTTCGGGACTTTGTGAAATTTGTAATCCCAAGAAAAATGACATTTGTCCCATCATTGACATTTGAAATTTAGAACCCATTTCATTTGAAAAACGGTCACACTCATTGGGGTCAGTTGAGGCAAAGACGATATCATCAACATAAATTTGAACATGAATTAAATGTTTGCCTGACTTCCTTGTGAACAATGTTGGATCAACTGCTCCTTTGCTGAATCCGGTAGATAGAAGAAACTTTGATAGCGTATCATACCATGCCCTTGGAGCTTGCTTTAAACCGTAAAGAGCCTTCTTCAAACGATAGACGTGAGTAGGATGCTCTGGATTCACAAAGCCTTCAGGTTGGCTGACGTAGACGACTTCTTTAAGATCTCCGTTCAGAAATGCCGTCTTAACATCCATCTGATAGACTACCATGTTCTTACTAGCAGCATTAGCCAAGAATATTCTGATTGCCTCGATACGAGCAACAGGAGCAAATGATTCTTCAAAGTCAATACCCTCCTCTTGACGGTATCCTTTAGCAACCAATCGAGCCTTGTTCTTTAAGACATCACCATGCTCATCAAGTTTCACTTTGAAGATCCATTTTAGAGCAATGATCATAGCACAATCTGAGCAGGTACTAATTCCCATACATCAAGTCGATCAAACTCATGAATTTCTTCTTGCATGGCATTGAACCATCTGTCTTCATTCATGGCGGTTTTAACATCTTTTGGTTCGATCTTAGAGAGTACGGAGTTGAAGAAGCACCATAAGGCATCGGTTGCAAGTTGTTTCCGTGTGGATACTGGACGAGAGGGATTTCCAATGATGTTGTCTAATGGATGATCGTGAGTCCATTTTCTGAGGTGTTCATGTGGCTATTGTTGAGGGACTGAAGTAGCAGAGTCGATGTCTCCTGAAGAAGATGGTTCTGATGATGATTCAGGAGCAAAGATATTTTCAAATGGAGCATCTTCGGGAGTAGCAAAGGGATTAACTTCTTCATTGATGCCGGAAACAATTCCATGATGTACATTCGAAGATTGAAGATTTGTTGATGAGACTGAGTGATCAGCAGCAGGCGCTTCTTGACTTAATGATATTGAAACTGAAGGGTTGACTTCATTCACAGGATATGAGCAGCCTTTGTTGTGGGAATTGACAGTTCATTAGCACTTGGCTCATAGTGTTCATCAAACATCGGATCAAACAATTTCTTCAAATCATCTTCAGTTGGAGGTACATATGGAGTAGCTGAGAGGATTTGGTACAAGGGATGAACCAATGGGATGTTTTGAAGTGCGGGTCCCGAATGGATTGTCCAGAGCCATTTGACCGGTCATCAAACGTGACGTGAATTGTTTCCATGATATTTCGGGTTCTCTTGTTATAGATTCGGTAACCTTTTCTGTTTGGTGCATAGCCTACAAATACTCCAATGTCCGCTTTAGCTCTCAGTTTTCCTAAATCTTGACCATCATTAGTTGGATAACATAAAGCACCAAACACACGAAGGTATGATAGATCAGGTTTTCTATTGTGGACAAGTTCATAAGGAGTCTTTCCATGAGAAGTGTGAATTAGAGATCGATTTTGAGTGTAACAAGCAGTGGCAATAGCTTCAGCCCATAGAAACATTGGAACCTTTGAGTAAATCAGCATTGTCCTTGCAGCTTCTACAAGAGTTCGATTTGCCTTTCAACTACACCGTTCTATTGAGGAGTTCGAGGGACACTTCTTTGGGGACTGATTCCAACATTTCCATAAAATTCATTGAGTTCTTTATTAACAAACTCAGTTCCATTGTCAGTACGGACGATTCGAACCGTTTTGTTGAGTCGGATCTGAAATTGTTTAATGAGTTTAATGATGATATCCGAGTTTCATCCTTCTTCCTCAAAAACTTAACCCAAGTGAATCTAGAGTAGTCATCAACCACTACTAACACATATCTCTTCCCATTAATAGTTTGCACTCTCATTGGGCCGCATAGATCCATATGAAGGGTATGAAGAACTTCCATTACAGAGTTTGTGGTTTTGGTTTGTGGGCATATTTCGTGCTTTTTCCCAATTGGCAAGCTGAACAAAGATGATCTTTTTCATATTTTAATCTGGGTAAGCCTCTGACAAGATCCTTTCTGGAAAGGTTGTTTATGGTGCTGAAGTTCAAGTGATTGAGACGACGATGCCATAACCAAGACTTTGTTTTAGAAGCCTTTGATAGCAAGCAGATTGGAGAGGACTTCATCATGTCATCGATAGAGATGGTGTATAGGTTAGAACCTCGAGTACCTCTTAATAATTCTACACCATCAAGTTCTCTAACAAAGCAAGTATGTTTTCTAAAAGCCACTTCTAGATCGGAATCACAGAATTGACCAACAGAGAACAGATTGTGACCAAGACCTTCCACATAATATACCCTGGAAATCACACTTTTACCAACCACATAATCTCCATAACCCATAATAGCTCCAAAATGGTCATTCCCAAATCTAACTGTCCCGATGAATTTACTCACGGTTCATGAGCCGCGGACCGTCTCCAGTCATATGCTTGGAACAGCGAGTCCAGTGTACCACAGAACGATTTGAACGATCTGCATTGAACACGCAGACAAGAATGGATAAATGGATAATTGGGATCCCCATGCAAGAATGGGTTCCATTTGGTTAGTAACAGTGATTGGAACACCCACATCAGAGATAGAAACATTCATATCAGAAATTGAGGCAATGGAATCATTATGAATAGATGCAGTACTAGTGTCCGTATTTGCCCTATTCAAAGTATGTTCACTTATTAAGGGAATAGTTCTACCAGTAGGCATCCATTTTCTAGTGGGCATTGCCTGATTATCCTTATGGCCAACAGGTATCCATTGATAACCTATCTTACTAAATGTTCTTCCCTGTGGATTTCCAGTTTTCTAACTTTCTTTCGCTTATGCCTTTTTGCCTTCTTAGCATGATATTTTGCATTAACAATGTTAACTGGAGATTTGACAGCATTAGACAAAGCATTCACACTACATTCATGATTAGAAACAGAATTCAAGCAGACATCATTACAAGGTTTGCAAATAGTATCGGAATTCGAATTAATTACAGTACACCTATGGCTAATACTAGAATCAACACGATTCGTTTTATTCGACTCAAGCTTAAAGTTCCTAGGTTGGTCTTCTACTCTCTTCCAATGCACATTCTTAGCTTGCGAGGTCCTATCATTCCTTGTATTGTCTTGAGACTTTGACCGGCTCGCTTTAATGTCACTGATTACTCCTGTAGAGGGAATGGGAACATTAGTTGGTTTTGCTACTTTTGCCCTGTTTAGATGTGCTGGGATCTGAACTACATGTAGGCACACTAAGTTCACTTTCTAACACTAGAAGTGCTGGGATTTGTACTCCTAGAAGGCACACTAGAGTTCGCTTAGCACTAACAGACTGAATCTGAACTATTTTAAGGCACCCTGAGGTTCACATTCATAACATTGGGCATTGAATGGATTTCATGCTTGGCACTAGGCATAGAACAAGGAATCAAAGGATTAACTCTCTCACCTAAGGACTTAGGGCATATTGTAATTAAGCATTCTAGAAGTTCTTGAGATCGTTTGGCATATACGCATGCATGGCCAATTGCATTATCAAGTGGTTTCTCTAACTTATCCTCTTCTACAATCTCACGGAGACATTCTAGACTATCCTTAAGGTATGAGAAATATGTTTGAATGGCAAGTTTGTTATTCCTAAGATGAGGAGGAACATATTTCACAGACAAAGCATATTTATTACAAGAGTGAACCTTTGATACACCATTCTCCCTATTGGTCATTGGCATTTTCCCTTTTACCGCTCTTCGATTCTCAATTTCCTTTTGCAATGAAGCTATTTGTTCGTTATTTTGTTACAGTATGTAAATGAACTCAAGTTGAATATTTCATGAACGTAAAAGTTCGTTTATGCATGCTTATTTATTAAATGAGAACATGAACCATATTTCGCTTAGTTAAATGAACTTAACATGAACAAAAGTAAGTTCATTTATGTTGAACGACATTCGTAACGCTTCGCTTATGTTTATTTATTTATTTATATTCGTATATCATATTTTTTAATTGTATAATTTTAAAATTGATTTGTTTAACAAAACAAATCTTATAAAACAATATATCGCATAAATTAGTAAAATTTATGTTTATTTGTCATGTTCATTTATGTTCGCTCGCTTTTATCTCGCTTAGTGTCTTAATCGAACATGACCCATTTTTTAATAAACGAACATGAACAAGAGATTTGCTTAACTTCGGTTCGTTTATTTTTCGTTAAAATTAAATGAGTAACATGAACAAGCTCGTTTGTTCGTTTAGCTAGTTACGAGTGACTTTATTGATACAAATAACTCATTGAAATGACGTTTAACCTTTTTATTTTCTTCTAGAAAACTTTCGTTTTCCTTTTGTAATGCATTTACTAAGTTTTGAAGATGAAACGTTTGAGAATTCTGAGAATCTAAAGGATGAGGCATTTGGGAGCCAGTCACATTGTTATTTTGACCCTTTAATTGAGAGATCTGGGATTTCAACTTTCTGATCGTGTTACAATGAGCTTGAATATGTTCATCACGTTTGTTAATTTGAAAAACTGCATCAAACTCTGGAGCATCTGAGGATGTCTTGATATTTGAAGTTTTGATATTTTCTTTAAGATGTTGATATTTTAGTTGTAAATTAAAATGCTCAACCTCTAGTTTAGAAAATGTTTAACCAAATTGTCGTGATCATCCAGTTCAATTTTCTCATTTAGTTTAGAATTAGTCTTTTCAAGCTCAATGACACGATCATGGGAGACTTTCAGGGCAACAGATAATTCATGAAATTGAGAAGCATTAATGGAACAATTTGTAGCAGGTTAAAAACACATCTTGAGCCATACATTCAGTAATAAGAGTCTCATTCAATGTATGCAAGTTCTTCCTCTCAATCTCATTATATTTTAGTGCTCGCTCATAGTCACTAACCTCAACTATCATTGCATCAAATTCCTTTTCCATTTCTTTAATGTCTAAATTCATTCCCTTTTTAAGACTTTCAAAATGATCTTTTAGTTGTTTAAAGAAAGGCATGACTTCAGTTAAATAACATTCTTTCGTTTGCTCAAAACCCCTTTCCCCTTCAGTTATACCAGTGGGTGTGATCCTTTTCTTACAAGTTTTCTCAAAATCAACAAATAGTTGAAAAATAACATATTGACTGATTAAGGTCTTGCTTTTAGTGGCAATAGTCCTAGGAACTAAATGCATTGGTGTATTGGGAGGATACACAGTCGCTGAAGGCATTTTCCTAAAGGAGGGTTCGTTACAACAAGATTCTCTGCTTTTTGCTTATCTAAGTCCATTTTCCAGAACACTTGTTCGGGTGTTAACAACGTCTGAGGCTTAAACATGTTCAAGGAAATCCAATTCTCCTTTTTGTAATCATGGGGTGTGATATTTATTTTCTTCTCTTTACATTTAGGATCATCTAATTTCTTGTTCATCTTTTCCCTAGTGACTTCATCAGATTTCTTATCTTCCTCAGTGCACTCAAAGCAACTAGGTTTCTGTCTAGGTTTAAGAATCTCATTGCCATCATAGATTACATTTTGAGATGCCTTTGCTATCTTCCCGTACTCAGGGTTGGGTTTATCTATAATGGGAACACTATGCTTATCGCTTAAAACTCTATGCTTAGTGACCATGTGAGCAGTTTGAATGGTATTCCTTTGTACGTACAACTTATTTTCAAGCTTGTTTTTCAAGGTTTTTAGATTAGAAAAGTCATTCAAAAGTTTTGATTCCTTAACACTGAATTCTTGCTTAAGCATTTTAACATTTTCTTGAAGTTCTTGTTTTGCTTAGCAGTTTTAGAAAGCTTTTCTTGTAAGGAGTTTAACTCTTGTTTTAATACTTCTTCTCTAAACCTACTTTTTCTAATAGTTGTACGCATTTGGTCATCCATTTCCTGCCACGGGTGGTTAACTCAAACTTAGCACGTTGTTCATAAATAGCAACACGTTCTTTATAAGCATTAAGTTCAGAAATAACAGAATCATCGTAAGGGCACGTGCAATGTATTCGTCAAAAGCATAGTCATCATTGACTGCATAAGATACATCACTTGGTACAATCTCACTTTCACTTTGTTTCACATATTGATCATATGGGACAACATTGATATTACCCATATTTTCAATATTGACTGATCAATACAGTTGATTGTACTTTGTAATGTATCTTTTGCTCATCAACTTCATCGTATAATTTTAATACCTCAGAAATGATTTTGTCTTTGGATGGACCATCTTGTGGAGATGAAGAGACTTTAGGAGGGACCATTGGAGAAATGCTAGCCATGAAAATGGTTTGTGCATTGGGTTCTTCATCAACATCAGAGTCGTATGCATCACAATCAGCTACTTGAAAGGCATTATGATGATTATGGCCTATCTCCTGAATTGGTTGCTCATCCACATCTGCATCATATGTCTTAGCATTTCCCTCAGCCAAGAACAACAACTCCTCTTCATCCAAAGCTGCACCATTATCCTGATCTTGAACAAGCAACATCTTATCCCTGAAGTACTCGGCATTCTGAGGGCGTTTTGGTGATGTGCAGTTCCTTGCAATGTGTCCCTCACCTCCACAGTTGTAACATTTTATTGGTTTTGCTTGACCATGGTTTCCATTCCTTCCCCTATTCTGATTTGCAGCATAACCTCTACCGCCCACCTCTTCCTTGTTCATGACGCTGCCTTCTTGAACCGTCTGCACCATAACCTTCCCATCTCTGACAATGGCTTGATTGTGTGGATTGGATGCAGTTCTGAGATTGTTGTTGGTGTGTGGAAGAGTGTTCATGTTTTGACTAATCAAGAGAGCCAGTTGATTAATGAAGTTTCCCACGGTGCATCAGACGTACTTGTTTGAACATAGGACCGGGTATGAGTTTGTGATTACCATTACCCATGGGTATAACTTGAGATGCTTTGGTGGTAATTCCAATGTTTGAGTAGAAGGCAGTTGAATCATTAGATGAACTTGTTTCTCCCTGATTGGTTTTGAACTGTTCCAGAATCCTTTTTCAAACATAGCATGTCTCTCATTTCGAGAAGGAAGGCATAAAGTTTCTCATAGTTTGTATTCTTCAATCCTTTAGTGAGCTTCACAGAGGTGACAAACTTGTGCCATTCGGGATTCATGTTGTTCACAAATTTTGAGTTCAGCTGAATGTTTAGGCATAGTCATTCTGATGTTCCTCATGTCATTCACAAGCTTATGGAATCTCACATAGTACTCATAGACACTCTCATCGGGTTTCATCTTGAAATGCTCAAATTCATCATATAGTTGTGATTCTCTATTTTCAATAGTTAATTCAAAACCTGAGAGAAGCATCTTGACATTATCCCATACAGCCTTTGCTTCAGTGTTGTGATTGATAAGCTTGTAGATGTCTTTGGGAAGACCTTGCAATATGATGTTAGAAGCCCTGATATCTGCATCGAATCTCTTCTTCTCCTTATCATCGAGCTCATCATACATCTTTGGTCTCATCCATTCCTAGAATCAAGGTGTTCCATCTTCAGCTGTATCAATTATGTCTCTAGTAGTCTCAACCCGATATGGTCCTTCATCAATGGATTTGAGAATGTTGACCCCATTTTCCTTCCCAAGACACAGTACATCTGATTCGTTGAGCCCAAGAGTCGTAGTCGCCTGTCAAGCGATCTGGGTGGTACGAGTATCGAACCAAATGCTTGAACATCCCGGGAAACAGTGGAGATGATTGTAGGAACGTTGGTAGACATGTTGACAGATTATACGGGATTTTATAACTCTATGATTAAACCGGGAAATAGATTCTTTCACGGGATTTTACTAAATCAAGAGAAAACCGACATGACAGAGTCAACCAAGTCGCTAAGAAAACCTCGAACCAAGTCGCTACACCAAGTCGCTATAATACCAAGTTGCTAAGACACAGTCAAGTCAAAAATTAACAACTCGCTAAGAACGAAGTCGCTAGCAAAATTTTGACAGCAAGTCGCTAAGCACCAAGTCGCTAAGCACCAAGTCGCTAAGTTGTCAAGTTGCTAAAGAGCAACTCGCTAAGCACCAAATCGCTAACACCAAGTCGCTAACAAACTTAAGTACAAGTCGCTAACTTTCACCAAGTCGCTACCCGTAGTGGAGAATCCACTAAGTGTACTGTTTGTCGGCTTGTCTCAATAGACAAGTCGCTAGCACAACTCGCTAAGTCCTTCAACTACAACTCGCTACCAAATTACAAAGCAAGTCGCTAGCAAGAAAACTTATCCGTGGCTCAAGTCGCTACCTAGAAAATTACATAAACACCACTTTTCAATCCAAAAACAACCCAACCATGATGATTCAAGCTTACCAAGTCAAAACCCAAGCACATACAATGATTCTAAACACAAAACAACACCCAAGATTTAAACTTTAACACTAGAAATGATCCAAATGATGCAAAAACCACTAAACCTTTTTCAAACTCAAAAACCACCTAAAAGTCACTAGAAATCCAAAGATATGTAAGAGATGACCAAACCATGGCTCTTGATACCATTTGTAACATATTGGATTTCATAAACACACTAAACCAAAAGATCAAATAGGGTGTATTATGAGTTCTTCTAGAGAGAAAGTTAGAGGTTTAGGAAACTTTAGTGAGAGAAAGTAAAATCTTATTAGGAGCTCCAACTCTCTACCTTGGGAGGTAGAGAGTATTTATAGTCAATACATAAATCGCCACCTATCGGGCTGTGGATCAGGCATACAGTGGGTAAAGACCCGTCCGTCCTCCACGGTGTTACTTAAACTAAATACTACTTAACTTACAATAATCTACGACTACGAGCTTTCTAACGATTACATATACTTGAGGTGACTGACTCTTTAATAACTGGATTTACTAAATCCTAACATGATTTAATTAGGATTATATGAATTACCCCTTACCGTTTTGTAATTCAATCCAAGAATAATAACAATAGTGTGTGACGTTCTTGTACACACGTACTACACCGAATTAAAGTAATGCTAGTTTTGATAAAACAAATAAATTGGTTTATTGGAAAAGAGTGAATCGACACCCTTGTGGATGGCCGATCGGTTTGAGACAAAGAAACACACACAAAACGTTTTTAGGGTTTAGCAATGAATCCAAGAGATGCAAAAACAAGACCCCTAGCCTTGTATATATACCCAAGCAAACTTGATGAACAAGTTGGGTTTGTTTCCTTTTCCTCCTTGGCCGATCGGATGAGGGTATACCCAAGGGATTCCGGAAACTTCCAAACTTTGCAATTTAGTCCTTTTCCAAATACCTTTAACGCCCGTTAGTCCATTACATTAATTAGTTAATTGTTAGTTATTTGTTTAATCAATAAATAAATATAACATTTATATTTAATTATTAACTTTAAATTCTCATACGTAGTGTGCAATCCCATAGTCTCGAGTTCGATCCTAACTCACGTCTACTAATTTATATCCATAAAACTAACAGCCCCCACTTGGATATATCTTAATAGAGTGATCACATCGGTTAGCGTCTATCAACACTTCGATGCCTCTAGTACAACTCGAGTAAGGCTCCTGGAAAACCTTTTAATGATTTCTCATTATTATTATCCTTTTGTTTCTAATACCACGTTAAATAAAATATATTGAATTAAGTCATTCTTTATAAAACTATTCTGTTTCTCGTTGTTAGTGATTGACCAAGATTACCGAATCATCTAAACATATTTAGGGGAGATTTGGGTGGGCCGCACAAACATCTTGTCAACCCTACGAGGGCCCAAAGAAGATTAAACTCCAAATAAATTTGAAGGAACAAATTCTATCTTGACTACAAGAATAACCCACAAACTTTGCAACATTTCTGAAAACAACCCTTATGACTACCAGTTACGTACAGCGTTAAGTTGCTCCACAGAAATGCACTACATTCATGACACTTATCTGGTATCTCAAGTCTGAGGATAACTATTCATAATTTACTTATAACAATATCCACAAAGTAAATTATGTAGTTGGGATAAGTCCTATATTCAATTTATTGAATATCATCCGAAATTGGTATGCATTCTCATCAATATACTTTCAAGTATATTCTACCACATCTCTCAGATTTGTCTTAATTTAATGATACTCCCATATCATTAATCGACAACGGACATTTAGAATAACTTAGTTACTCATGGATTAAACATGCAAATATAGGATAACAATATTATAAATGAAAATAAACATAATCCAAACTTTATTTCATCAAAATAATAAATGTTTTACAATATCCTTTATCCAAATACTAATCATAGTTATGCATGAAACTATTAGCTAAACGAAGTCCAATTCCATTGGCAAGTCCAATAAGCTTGTCTTTAGCTAAAGCCTTAGTGAATGGATCAGCTAAGTTATCATCTGTGTGAACTTTCAGCAGATTTATTTCACCTTCACGGACTTGTTCCCGAACATAGTGATACTTCCGTAGAAAATGTCTGGTGCCCTTCATGACTCCAGGTTCATTGGCAAATATGATTGCAGCAGAATTGTCACAATACATATCAATAGGTGATTCAATTGAAGGCATAACACCAAGCCCTGAAATGAATTTCCTAATCCAAACAGCCTCCATTGCAGCTTCGGAAGCAGCTATGTATTCGGCTTCGTCGCAGACATCAATCGTATCTCGCTTCTTGCTCTTCCATTCAACTGCTCCTCCATTGATGACAAAGACATAACCCGTCTGAGACTTCGTATCATCTTTATCACATTGCCAGACGCATCACGTAAAGTAACTGTACACCAAGTTTCTGTCGGATTTCCTCCATACACTAAAAACACATCTTTCGTATTCCTAAGATACTTTAGAATATGTTTAACAAAGAATCCAGTGAAGTTCACCTCGATTCTGTTGATATCGACTGGTCATATTTTGAGCGAACGCCACATCTGGCCTTGTGCATCTCACAAAGATACAATAGATCCTATAGCCTAAACATAAGGAACTTTTTCGCATGCGTGCCACCTCAGCAGGTGTTGAAGCACACATATCGCTACATAAGCCATACTTTCATTTTGCAATGTCTTTATTGACTTAAAACCAATTAACCGCTTTGACCTATCTCGTAGATCTTGATTCCTAGAATGTATGCAGCTTCTCCTAAATCCTTCATGGAAAAACACTTACCAAGATATGCCTTAAGATTTTGCAAACTTGGAATGTCTTTTCCCATAATTAATATGTCATCGACATAAAGAATTAGGAAAATTACATCACTCCACTAACTTTGTGATATACACATGGCTCATCAAGATTTTGAATAAATCCATACTTTTTGATTTCTTCATCAAATCTTTTATTCCATTGCCTTGATGCTTGCTTCAATCCATAAATAGACCTTTGAAGTTTGCATACACGTTTTGGAAATTGTGGATTCACGAACCCCTTTTCATATAGATGTCTTCATCTAAGCGACCAGAAGGCGGTTTTGACATACATTTGCCATATCTCATAGTCATAGTATGCCGCTATAGCTATGAGAATTCTAATAGCTCTATTGTCCGCTACAGAGAAAAGGTCTCGTAATCAATGCCATACGTTTGAGTAAAACCTTGCGCAACTAGACGAGCTTTATAGACGTGTACATTGCCATCCATGTCAGTCTTAATCTTATAGAGCCACTTACTTCCAACCACCGTGGCGTTTGGAGGTAAATCGACCTCTACCCAGACTTCATTTTCTCTCATGGATTGCATTTCCCATTCATTGCAACTTGCCATTTGTCCTTATCAGGACTTGCCATGGCAGCTTTATAACTAGTAGGCTCTCCAAGATCTCCTAACATAGTTTCCTCAACCTCACGTTAAGACATAGACGTTCAGTGCACGCGATTCCTTACGGATCTACGAACGGGAATCACTTCAACTTCTGGTGGAGGACCCAGACTATCAGGTTCTACCGAAAGTACGTTAGTGTTTTCAGAAGGTAATGCATCTTCTTGATCATCTTCCAGATCATAAACTCTCCCATTGAATTCTTGAGATACAAGATCTCTTTCAAGAAAATCTCCATACCTAGCAACAATTACTTTATTTTCGTTGGATAGTAGAAGTAGTAACCCATAGTTTCCTTAGGGTATCCTATGAAGATACACTTTACAGATCTTTGTTGGAGTTTATCTGCTGAGTCACGCTATCATATACGCCTCGCAACCCTAGGCCTTTAAATAAGACAGGTTAGGAGCTTTACCATGCCATATTTCATATGGTGTCTTATCAACCTTCTTTGTGGGAACCATATTTAGAATGCGAACAGCTGATTCCAAAGCATAATCCCAAAAGGATAAAGGTAGAGTGGTAAGATTAAACATAGATCGTATCATGTCCAACAATGTAAGATTTCTTCTCTCAGATACACCATTTTGTTGTGGAGTATATGGAGAAGTGAGATTCTGAACAATTCCATTCTCAGCTAAGTAATCTTTAAACTCTTGGCTTATACTGCCTCCCTCTATCGGATTGAAGAGCTTTAATCTTCTTTCCCAATTGCGTTCTACTTCTTTGAAAACCTTAATTGTTTCAAACACCTCATGTTTATGCTTAAGTAAATAAACATAACCATAATGGCTGAAATCATCAGTAAAGGTTAAGAAGTAGCTAGCACCTCTCTTTGACACATGTCTAAGTGGTCCACACACATCAGTATGAATAAGACCAAGTAGATCGAAGCCCTCCCATATTGCTATGAAATGGTTTCTTAGTCATCTTCCCAGATATGCATGACTCACATTTATCAAATGATTCATCATTGATATTTTGCAAAAGCGCTTCTTGTTGCAGCTTATGCATGCGAGCCTTGCCTATATGAGCAAGTCTACAATGCCAAAGATAAGAAGAATTCAAGTCTAACTTTATCTTCTTGTTAATGCTAAACATCGAATTATTATTATTGTTAGATTCATTTCCAATCACATCAATTTCAAACACACCATTCACAGTAATTGCTTTAAAATAAAAAACACCATTTAAAGAAACATCAATTCCATTACGAGAAATAGTATGAGTAAAACCATCATCCAACAAAACTGAAAAGGAAACAACACCTCTAATTATAGAAGGTGCGTAATGACAATTGTTCAATAACAATACTAAGCCCGAAGGCAATACTAAACTAAACGTCCTATGGCCAACAGCTGCATGTGCGCCATTTCCCACGCAGATATATTGCTCCCCATAGGCCGCTTCCTTTCCACTCTAAACCCATGTAGTGTATTACAAATGTGAATACCACATCCAGTATCATATACCTAGGAATTTTTATGATTTAGAGTAAATAATTCAATGACAAATAAATTACCTGAAGAACCCCCCATGGACCCTTCGTACTTCAGTTTATTTGCCCGCAATTCATCAAGATAGAGAGCACAATTTCTCTTCCAATGCCCAACACTCTTACAGTGGTGGCATGCTTGATCCTTTTTTGGATTTTCCTTCCTTGGAGTAGGGTTCTTCTTGGGTTGAGGTTGATAGGCCATCACTTGTTTGCCTTTGTCAACCTTTCCCTTACCCTTCCCCTTCTTGTTGTTCGCACGCTGCGGTTTTGGCTTATTTATCCTTCCACCCTGAATAGCAAGTACCTGGGCAGTAGGAACCTTTTGAGGCAACCCTTTCTCATAGTCAATTAGCAATGCGTGTAGGTCAGTAACTGTCTTCCCCACGCAGTGCATATTGAAGTTTCTGACAAAACCATTAAAATCCTTGTTAAGGGATCTATTAATCAGATTCATAGCCATGTCATCATCATAAGTTTTGCCAAGTGCCTTTAGCTGGTCCATGTAACCTTTCATTTTCAGTACATGAGCACTCACGGGTTTACCCTCTCCCTGCCTACAGCTGTGTAATGCGTCGGTCAAGTCATAAATCTCGACGCGCTGGTTCTCAAACATAGTTCGAAGTTCATTGAGCATATTATATGGGAAATAATGTTCGAATGCTTTGAAGAGCAGATTACATTGTTCCCAACATAAGACAAGCCACATCATTATGACGCTTATACTCAAGTTTCCAAGCGTCCTTTTGAGCTTGAGTAGCATCAGGACCAGTTGGTTGTTCAGGACAAGGTTCATAAAGATATTTCAACCGGTCAGCAACTCTACAGACAATTTCAAAAGCGGTGCCAATCATTGAAATTCTTAGAGCCGTCAACTTTTCTCGATCATAAAAGCTTTTGAACGCAGAACTTAGTGCAGTGTTAGTGTTATCGTTATTTTGAGCCATTTCTACAGAAAAAAGTTCAAGTATTAGTATTTTCGATAATACAATTTTTCAAGAAAATAAAATATACCCAACGGTAATATAAACATATAACCATATAATTTTCTCGAAAACTAGGATCCAAATTATCATAGGTTCATTACATCAGTTGATCTGCTAGTAACGAAAGCATATAATAAGGTAATCTGTCGAACATTAATTGGCAAACAATTTTCCAACTCCTAGATCATTATGGGATTTATATTTTTCAACGCTATTGCAAATATAAACATGTTTCATCCCATCTTATGCCATTGAGTCCAGGTCTCACTTCCTACTCAACTTAAGTGTCTAACTTAAAGAACTGCAAATATGTCCATGTAAGGTCTGACTTTACATAGATATTTACCTCTCCATCACAATCTAGCCAAGTACTGTCATGATGTAAATTGCAACTTCAAGTGTTCCTTTTAATTAGATGGCATATAACTTAATTTAAAAGGGTACTAGTTTTGATTTTATGTGATCAAATCAAATATGTACAAAGATGTCATGCATTCATCTTGTAGCATAATTTTAATAAAAAACTTTTTATTACCAATTCATAAAGATCAAATTATCAAAGTTTTGATTGAGGTATTGGGTTCACCAATCAAGGAATTTAGTGTTAATTATCATCCATTATACCGAACTTTTGCATAAGTGTAAACACTTAGTGTTTCGTATTACCACCGAAGTGGTGCATGGAATTAAAACTAATTCGCCCTTAAGATGAGTTTGTACATTTTATGGCTTACTAAGTAGCTCCATTCGAACTTACAAAGGGCAGAGGACCGTGTTAAAAGCATAACCTTAGACATCCTTTCAGTGTGATCTGTACATTCTTTATTAACCCCTTAATAGTTCATTCTAATGGGTGAGCCGTTCAGTCATTTGTACCAAAGTCACCAATCAATTAAACTATTGAAAAATTAACTCTTCCAAAACAAATCAAATTTCGCCATTGTTTAGTCCGTATTATTTTTCTATTCAAAATTACCCTTTGCTTAAAACTGTCTAACATATTAAACAAACAAGTAATAAATAAAAAATAAACTACTAAAAAACAATGGGCACATAATAAACAATTTATACGTGTAAACAAGTAGCCACATGCAACTTATTCGATAAAACCCTATTAATAATCAATATCTAGATTAAATTAATGTATATATTAATTTAGGGTTTTCACTTCAACAATAGAAAGTGAGCCACATACATCGACGAATCAATTGCGTAAACCCTTAATTTAAATATACCAAATTGCACGTAATTAATTCATTAATATATATAATTGGAGTCTTCCCCAATTCAAGATTTATCGCAAATAAATATATCTTAACAATTAAACAATATCAAAGTAACTTATCCATTACTAACATGCATGTATAATCATGGATATATCATAACAATTATACAAGTAGTCACAAGATCGCATATAAAAAAAAATTCCATGACACATAACAAATTATTCATGAATTAATCACATAACTAATATATTAATTCTAGGTTTCAATAAGGTTAGCAAACAATTTTCAAAACCCTAAAAAATTTATATATGTGTCGACTAAAATTAAATAGGGGTACGCCCCAATTAATAAAAAAAATCGACCAAACAATAATAAACATAAACCCTAGATTAACATATCAAACAACATACAATTATTTGTTTTATTACGCGTTTATGTAATTAATTACTCATTAAAAACCAATGGTTCGTGATGCCATTGTTGGAATTATATAACATGACATTCAAATAAATAACCACAAAACATCAAAGTATTCAAGCGAAAGCGTATAGGATTTATTAATGAACAATTAATTAACATAAAAGAATATTCATACCTTTTCTTGATTCTAGCCGAACAAGAATCAAATCCACACAAACAAATGGAAGAACCCTAATTAGATTTAATTAGGATTATATGAATTACCCCTTACCGTTTTGTAATTCAATCCAAGAATAATAACAATAGTGTGTTATTACTACGTTCTTGTACACACGTACTAAACCGAATTAAAGTAATCCTAGTTTTGATAAAACAAATAACTGGGTTTATTGCAAAAGAGTGAATCGACACCCTTGTGGATGGCCGATCGGTTTGAGACAAAGAAAAACACACAAAACGTTTTTAGGGTTTAGCAATGAATCCAAGAGATGCAAAAACAAGACCCCTAGCCTTGTATATATATCCAAGCAAACTTGGTGAACAAGTTGGGTTTGTTTCCTTTTCCTCCTTGGCCGATCGGATGAGGGTATCCCTAAGGGATTCCGGAAACTTCCAAACTTTGCAATTTAGTCATTTTCCAAATACCTTTAACGCCCGTTAGTCCATTACATTAATTACTTAACGTTCGTTAGTTATTTCGTTTAATCAATAAATAAATATAACGTTTTATATTTAACTATTAACTTTAAATTCTCATACGTAAAGTGTGCAATCCCGTAGTCTCGAGTTCGATCCTAACTCACGTCTACTAATTTATATCCATAAAACTAACACCTACTTTTTTCTCTCTCTATATATACCTCATTATATTTCATCTAATCTCATCTCACACACATCATCACAACATATTACATACTTACACACATATGTTAAACCCTCTACATATGAGGTTCTGACTTGATCGTCGGAGGGTGGTCCCCGGGGCTTCGGCCTCGGGACCCCTTCTAACGGGTTTCTTCATGTGTGTAGCACACTTCAAAGCTCGGGACAACGAAGAATGGCACGAAAGAGCTGTCAAGATCATCCCGACGGAAAAATGCTTCAACATGAGATAAGGGTACCAATAACACGTACAGACAATATATTACAAAACATTTAAACCACATCGTATTTAACGAAACTGACCTTCTTTCATTGAATTTAACAAACTGAACTTCTTGCATCGATTTAACGAGACTGAACCTTTTTAAACCAGGATATTACAAAACCAGACTACCCGATGCACGAATTCGGTAAACCGTTCACAAAGAACGATAAAAAAAACACTTCGAATTCGGAAGCTAGATATGCAAAAATTGTTACAAAAGTTGCACGTGGACTTTGAAAACTAAAGAAATAATAATCTATACTACTTATAATGGAGGGATGACCATCTCTCCTAAATTTTTTTAAGATGTCATTAATGTATTTTTAAGCATTATAAATTTTAATGCATAATGTACACAATAAATAGATTTTACTAATTTATCTTCTACAACATTTTAATACTTCATTTATTATTTTTTTTGAATTAGTTTAGTTTTAATGCAAAAATGCACATATAAATGAATATGATTTTAAAATGCATGCAAAACTACAAAGTTTCAAATCTATTATTATATTGTAAGAGTGTTTCGAGAACCAATCTAAATAAATTTTGAATTATTTTAAATAAAATTAACCACAAAAGTAAAAAACGGTTTTTTATAAAAGTCGAGACTATTTTTTTAAGACAAATGATGCAAAGATGTAAAATCACAAGTGATAATTTATTTGATTTTATACATATTACACATATATGTACTACTTATAATGGAATGATGACCGTTTCTCCTAAATTTTTTTAAGATGTCATTAACGTGTTTTTTAAGCATTACAAATTTTAATGCATAATGTACACAATAAATAGCTTTTACTAATTTATCTTCCAAAACATTTTAATGCTTCATTTATTATTTCTTTTTGAAATAGTTTAGTTTTAATGCAAAAATGCACATGTAAATGAATATGATTTTAAAATGCATGCAAAACTACAAAGTTCAAACACTATTATTATATCGTAAGAGTGTTTCGAGAACCAATCTAAATAAATTTTGAATTATTTTAAATAAAATTAACCACAAAGCTAAAAAACAGTTTTTTGTAAAAGTCGGCACTATTTTTTTAAAACAAAGGATGCAAATATGCAAAGTGCTAAGTGCTAATTCAATGATTAATATATTAGTATATTAATTATTATACTTTTCATGGATAACTCTAAATGATTGATTAAACATGTAAGTTTTCTTTACTTTATAAGCATTCTTTTATTTATATCTTCTATCTATGTGGGACAAGTATTATAAACAATATTAATGATTCAAACATTTTTTCATAAATATATACTTTACAAGATGTATACATTATAAGTATTATTTTATTTATATCTTTTATCTATATGGGACAAATGTAATAAACAATATTAATGATACAAACATGTCAAAAATATATATATATTTCATAAAAAAAATGTTTCTACGTACTTGTGAGTACGGACCACTATCAACTAATTTGACCATAGCCCCATAATATTATTGACTACCGCAACGTAAAATCACGCTGCTTTCAATTGTTTTTATATGAATTAGTTTGATATTTTCCATCACTTTTTTTAAAGTTACTCAAACTCATTATATTTTCGCTATTGGTAAAGTTATTGTAAGAGAAAACATAAAATTGAAAACATTTTTTGCCGAAAATTTTATTACTTGATACCCGCCATCGCAACGCGCGGGTACCCTACTATAATATTCTAAAGAGTTGAAATATGCGACATGAAACTTTTGGCATCCGCAAATTTATCGTCACATAAAACGTTTTAGATTATAAAACATGGTTTATTGAAAATTTTTATTTCAGGGTATCCGTCGCCGCATCGCGCGGGTACCCTGCTAGTAATTAGAACAAAACAAAGACGGTTTTTGCAATTTAATTCGACTATGTCTATTTCTGTTGATTTAACTCTCAAATTCACTTTTATCTAATTCAACTCGTTGCTAAAGTCTAGTCAAATTCACACACACGTCTACACCATAAACTATGTTAAGGTAGAGAACATAATTCGCGATTGAATCATTGAACAATACGGAGTAATAAAGTTTGACTAATGTCTTATAGAGTTATAGTCAACCACTATTAACTGCACCTTCAAAATGGGTCAATAAAAACGGGGAATGTCTAACCAATGCCTTAAAGGCATTGGTTAAGATTTGTCTTTTTGTAGTTTTTAATAATTATTTATGTGAGTCCCCTCACCAAATATGCAATTTTATTTCAACTACAAAGACTATTTACGTAATAAAAAACCACAAGAAGACAAATCTTAACCAATGCCCTTAGGGCATTGGTTAGACATTCCCATAAAAACAATTACTAGTACAACTTAAATACAGTAGTTAAATACTTAAATCCCAACACCAAATGGCCTCCTCAATCAATCAAGTCAAATAAAAATAGAGTAGTGATAGAGAGACCTAACTCATGTGCCTAAACTCATGCCTAAAACATTCATCATGTGACACATGGAACATGCATTTTCTCTCTCATAATTTTCACTTTTGATTTTGACACATGTCACGATCTTAAAGTTAGGCATGTATTTTGGTACAAGTTTTAGTCATGCATATCATTTTCCATAAAAATATCATTTTATACTAACTAGCAGGGTACCCGCACGTTGCACGTTGCGGCGACGAGTACACTAAAATAAAATTTTTCGGTGAATCATGTATTTTTATTTATTATGGTTTTTTTTTACAACAAA
Source organism: Chrysanthemum makinoi (assembly GCA_910596185.1). Taxonomy (NCBI): domain Eukaryota; kingdom Viridiplantae; phylum Streptophyta; class Magnoliopsida; order Asterales; family Asteraceae; genus Chrysanthemum; species Chrysanthemum makinoi. Next base: position 340,066,072 of record OU343224.1, read on the forward strand.
TTTACAAGGATCAAAAAATTTGTTTAGTCCGCGCCCGTTCGGGCTCGAGCCCGTTTGACCCGTTCTCGTTTGAGCTCGAACCCGTTTGGCCCTTGCCCTTTCTGGCTCGACCTCGTTTGGACTGTACCCGTTCGGGGTCGGGCCCATTTGGCCCGTTGCCCGTTCGAGCTTAAATATTTGTATAATGTGATTTATTATTTGTATTAGTGACACTTAATGTACGAATTGTGTTTAAGTTGGTTATACAATATGCTTGATAATTTGTATTTCTTGTATAAGGGGTGTTTTAATAACTGCATTAATTGTATTTATTGACCTATTAATTAATTGACTACATTAAATATCTTGACCATATTAATAGTGTTTAGTATTTTGTACATTAAGCTTTAAGACTTGTAAGTATTAAAATTAAGATTGATGAGAAAGATCATTGATCGTGCATTTTGTATTGTACAATAGGCTTTGTATTTTGTAAGTATTAATTTTAAGATCATGAGGAAAGATATTCATTCCTATATTATAAGTAGTATAGATAACAAACAGATAAATACATAAATACATAAATACATAAAACCACTGTCCACTTTTATTCATTTCCACACTGTCTTTCTTTGCTCTTAATCACTACTACCATGTTGAGGCTCTTTCTAGGGCTATCAAAATGTCATACGTATTTTATCCTTATGAATGATAAAACACAGGTCGCAAGTATATGTAAGTTATAAATATCCCTTGTTGTTGTTGTTAGTAGAAACGAGGGTAGGATTTATTCATTTATTTTATTTTATTTTATTTATTGAGCTTATGAGTTTTTATACAAAGATCGAATGCATAAGATGTGTTTGCATGTATGTATAACAAAGAAGGTTTTTTGAATTTAATTCGACTAGTTTATTTTTTTGATCTAACTAAAATGGGAAGTGATTGGCACACTCAAACAATTGATTTGCACACTCATAGTACAAGCATATAAAGCACAGTGTGAATTATGTACAACCAGCTAAAGCATAAATAAGAGTGTCCCAATAAATTTTAAAAATGTGCCACTACTCAACTAAAATTCAATGGATTGAGTTGTGTTTGTTGTGATTGTACATTGCCATTATTGCAAAACATTTATTTTATCTTAGTTCAAATATACATTTACAACAAACACAATATTACCTATCATGTTCAATTAAACATAAAAGGATCTCGATCCTTATTCAATTCAACTGATTCCTTCAGCCTAGTCAAATTCACACACACCACTTAACACCCCCCATACACCATAATTTATGTTACAATTTCACGATCTAATCATAAGGGGAGGTGATTGGATTATGACACTCATATATTTTATTAGAATACTCTACTGTATAAGCAGTTAAAACATATTGTAAATACAATACAAGTATATACTGTATACATTAGAGTGTTATAATTGTGAATGTGCAAATTATTTTTCAATCATAAAACTTGACTACTTATATCTACTCTATCTCCAAATAAATGTTCAGTTTGATTTTTTGAAGTTTTTTTTTTGTTTAACTTTTACCATAAATATTTTTATTTGTGTTATATAATAATTGACACAAAATACATAAATGAAGTAGGTTTTAAATACTCTCTCCGTCTCAAAATTATTGTCAGGAGACAAAAAACACAAAGTTTAATAAAAGTGAGGCCATTAAAATTTTTAACCACACAAATGGAATATTCCTTCACAAAATTACCTTTTTATTACTAAATATGGAAGGTGGACAATTATTTTGAGACATCCCAAAAAGGAAATATGGACAATAAATTTGAGACGAAGAGAGTATATGTTTATTAAGGGCCCGTTTGGTATGCGGGTGTGGAATAGGCTTTAAATTGACGTGACACTAATAAATTGTTTGGTTTGAGGGTTGGGTTACGGAACAGTGTTTCATACCTTCAAATAAAGGTTTTTACGAAAGTCATATACACCCCTTGGTTTTCTTGGTTTCCTGACAAAGTTACTAGCCACTTGTTTCCACATAAAGAATAAATAATTTTACATATTAGGGCCTGTTTGGTTTGTTGCTAAGAATGACAATGGGTATCGGATTTGGAATGAGATGGAATGATAATGGGTGTGAAAAAGTGTATCATTACGATTGTTTATGTTTGGTTGATAAAATATGGTATGAAAAAGTGTATAGATATTTGAATTTTGTAGTGGTAAAAAGATGGCCCCACGGGAATGGATTTCATAGACATCAAATTGGTGTGTAATGAATCTATGACTATGATATACCCATTTCATTACCGGGCCCACAAAACAAAACAAAACAAACACCTACTGTGACTTTGAAAGTCATAGTTTCATTCCCATTTATGGGAACCAAACGGACCCTTAATTTTGTTTACACATATTAGTTTTATTATTACACATTTTAATATATATATATTTATTTTCTTTCTCTTACATTAAAATCAATTCCAAATCCTAATTCTAATTCAAATTCAAATCTAAATCCAAATCTAAATCCTAAACCCACCAACAAACCAAACGGACTATAATATAATTTTCATCAAATATTATATCAGTAACACAAATAAAATTATTTAAGCTGAAAGTATTATATAAAGCGAAATATATAAATGGGAGCCCAAACAACAAAATTTGCCTCTAGTCTTCAATCAATCTATGTCATCAACTGTTCAAAAAAATTCTATAACAAAAAAAAAACTTTTTAAAATAATCTTTCTATACATAAGAGAGGTAGACACTGTCCCATATTTATATTCATTTCATTCAATTCCACACTGTCTTTGCTCTCAATCACCGGAAACAAACTAACACAATGTGTTTCCGCTTCATTTTCTTTGTAATCTTCTTCGCGTTGTTGCGAAATTCGAACTCGCAAACTGCCAGAACTGATCCTTCTGAAGGTACTTCTTTTTTTAGCTTTTATTTGATTCAGTTTGAGGTTATTTTGATTGATATTGTGATAATTGAGTTGAATTTTAGCTTATTGGATCAAATTCTAGCATATTAATTGCTTATTGAATTACAGTAGAATTTGCTTGTTTGGTTTCCGGAACTATTTGCATTATGTGTTTATCGGCTTATTGAGATTTAGGTGGTGTTTGTTTAAGCTTATTTTTAGGCATATCAGCTTATCTGTTCCTCTGTCCCAAAATAATTGTCCCCAACAAAAAACACACAGTTAAATAAAAACATACCGTAATTATTCCTGTTTTATCTCTTTTTGCATAATGATGTTTTTACCTTTAACTAATTAATTAATTTCTTTCTTTAAAGTTTGTAATAATAATTTCAAGTAAGGGTAATATGGTAAACTCGATAAAACTTCCCTATCTGTATTTATTAGTTGATAATTAAATTGTGGAAACGTGGACTATTAATTGGGACGGAGGGAGTATATTTTGTCATAATAAGCTTATGTAAGCCCACAACTTTTAAAATAAGCCGGAAAATAAGCCAAAAAATAAGCTTAGACAAGCACCCCCTTAGGTGACCTTATATTTTGAGATTATGACTATACTTACTTATATTAATATAAGTTGTTTCGATAAGCAATAAGGTCATTTAGTTGCATTAGCCAAGTTATATTTGTTAACGGACTCTTATTAGTATAATTGAACACACATTAGTATATAATACTAATAATATAGATTATGTGTATGTACAACTTTTTTGTATGGATGTTGCTTGCATTTGCCGGCTTGAAATAGTCCAAAAGTGGATCACTTTATCTCTCTTACTTTTTGCGGAATGACAGTTTTACCTTTAACCAATTAATTAATGTCTTCTTTAAAGTTTGTAATATTAACTTCAACCAAATGTAATATGGTAAACTCGATCAAACTTTCCCGTCTATTTGTATTAGTTGACAAATAAACAGGAACATCCCAAAAAGGAAACGGAAATTATTAATTTGGGACGGAGGAGTAATAATATTAATACGTGTTAGTTGTTTCTACAACTTTTTGTATGGATCTTGCTTGCATTTCTGCCTAGCTGCCGGCTTAAATAGTCCAAAAGTGGGGAATAATTTTTTAAACTTTTTCCGTACCTTTCCTAAACCAGCTCTATTAGATAAAACTAACTTTTTTTTTAATCAAATCTATGTTGAGATAAGATAAAAACACTTTAGAGTGTTACACAGTTCAAAACTGCTAATATTGACAATTAATTAAGTGAGTACAACATGTTAACACCTTGTAATTTGGTACAAAATGTATGTGTTTATATGTATTTAACTGTAGAAGATGCCGTAAATTAACCTTAAACGCGTAGGAACTAGAACTCAGAGGGCGTGAATCTAGTTTGGAAAATACAAGGCGAAAATAGTTTGGGACTAGAGACTTACAATTTTGGAATCAATATTTGGTGGTCAAAGCTGGCGACTTTATGTTTAGCAAGTTATTGACCTTTTTATATTGTGGGGTTAGATTAGATGTGGATACTTTAAAACTCCAAAAAGTATTTGGAAAAAGACATTTAACAGCTTTTAACATAAATATTGATTCTCTTTAGCGGAGAATTATTAATATAATTCCAATTTGCAGATTTTATAATTGCAAACACGCTACTAGTTACGTTAGCCATCATGTTTACTGATTCATATTAGAACGATATTTTATACAAGCGTGTGTTGCGCTGCAATGAATTTAAGATTACCAAATCCGTAGTTGGTCATATCTAAAAGCATTCAAAACATCGATAAAACAAAGTACTAGTAACATATTTACCCCTCAAGCATTTTTACATGTCTGTAAAAATGTATCAGATCTCTATAACGATAATGATTAATGTAGTGTTTTTTTTTTTAAAATTTTATGATTTTATTAATGTATTTTAATCGAAATAGATATATACAAAATGTGGTATCTTAGACCATGTGAAAGAGTCTTGATCGTACTAGCAGCCGCTAATGTGTCATGTCTTTGTCAAAACGCAATGTATCGACATCTGTAGTATTTTCTTGCATCATTAAATATCTGTCTATTTTCAGAACTAAATATTCAATGACACGAATGAACTACAAAAGTAGTTCATTTGACTTAACTTCGCATACACATTTGTCTTCATATAAGTTTTGTAGATAACTATGATATATGATGTGATATTTTTGACATGTGTTACATAGTTTATTTATTATGCTATTCTGGTTGAATACTTTTATTACTGGATTGGTCTAATACATACTTCTAGCATTTGTCGTGTGAGTAAGTAACACTTTCATCGATGATTCCTCTAATCCACTAAAGGCTTAGAAGGGAGATTTTCGAGCTAGAATTTACTAGATGATCTAGAAGCTAAAAATGTTTGGTTTAAAAATTGGTAAATATAATCACTTTCATTCATAAGTAACAATGATCTAGTTTAACTCGTTTAGACCATTAGCTAACAACTAGACACTGTTTTCCTGGTGAAATAAAAGAATGAATGTTAACGAATAAATAGTGTGGCGTTTTTTTCTTCATTCATGGTGCATTGGTGCGTCTGCGTTGTGATTAGGTGATTATTTGATATGAAATAGTCAGTTAAAGAGATGGTATTTGGCTGTCCCTTATGCTGGTTGAGGTTGTAATAATACGGTAGCGGCTGCTTAAGTGTTTGAAAAAGTATGATATATTCAAACAATCACATGTATAGTACCTCTAAAAAAGCGACAACAGATCAAATATGTTGGCTTTACTTGGATATTGGTTATCCAAAACTAACTATTTGACCTCTAGATTCTCAAATTTTTAGATTTAGTTTCAGCGTGCTCTTAAGACTGAATAAATTAATTATCCGCAACTTAAAAACCGTAATTAATCAGTTTCAAAACAGGGCAGATAACTTTCAACAGAACCTTAACCTATCTGCTAAATTCTATATATATGGTTATCAACTACTCTAGGTAAATTTATCGTTGCAAGTCAACTGATCAGACTCACTATGACTCTCTATCTGCTAAACATATCAACTTTATGTTTCAAACCATGCATCAATGATCAATAAACCATTATCCTCCATTTCAATGGAACAGTGAGAGCGTTAAATACGATATTTCAAAAATGGGACGTTCAAATTCCGAGGAATTTGTGGAACATAAGTGGAGAACCATGCACCGGAACAGCACTTGGACGAGATTTTGACGAGGCTTACAACAACCCATCCATAGAATGCAATTGTACATTTGACAGTAACACCACTTGTCATATAACCAAACTGTAAGTCTTTCGTTATCTTGATTTAGTTGCTCTATTTTGAAGCTGTTTGACTGTTTGGGATTGATTTTAAGTGCTCATCAATCAGCTTTTAGTGTTTGGATATAACTGTTTATCTGCTTATTTTGATTGAAACAAACACTTCACCAAACGCAGGTTTAAAATCGGTATGAAGATTAGTTAGGGGTTGTATTAAGTGGGATAAAAATAGGATATACCGAAAACTTTTTTCGCAAACGCTACAAAACTGTTTGGTCTAAATGCAGTATGATAAAAAATCATAAAATCTACATTTTTTTTCCAGGAAAGTCAGTCAACTTAACCGGCAAGGAGTTATACTTGAAGAAATTGCTGCTCTAACTTATCTCGCAGTATTGTATGATTTCTTTTTAATCTTGAAATATTTTAGATTTATGGTCAATTTCCTTATCACAGATGTGATGATATACATTTACTATATGCACTGCAGGAAACTTGATCAGAACGCGTTCACGGGTACCCTGCCTACTTTCCTTGGAAATATGTCTGCAATGGTGATATTGTGAGTGTAAGGTTAATTTATTATTTTGATAAATATCTGTAAGATGAATTTTATTCACTGTTGTCTTAACAGATCTCTTGCCCACAATCAGTTCTTTGGTACAATACCTAAGGAGCTTGGAAACCTTAAAGAACTAGCAATGCTGTGAGTTCCTTTTAACGTTGTATTGTATGCAAAATTTTTGTATAAGCAAGTACACCGTTGTATATTTAGACGAAATGGCTAATTTCTGTTTAGGTAGCCACACAAATATAACTGTAGGAGCATATATTTAATGAATTAAAAAAATTAATGGATGGACGTGGGACATGGTTCATAGAAAAGTTAAAATTAGTGTCTTTCATTGTTCATAAGTCAAACTGGTTATTTTCATATGCAACATTATCGTGTTGTCTGTTTTGTTGCAGGGCTGTGAGTTCAAATAACTTTTCAGGCACTCTTCCCCCAGAACTTGGGAACCTACCAAAGTTGGAATTTCTGTAGGTTCTTATTAGAGAATTATAATGCGGCAATGCGCACATACACTTCTGAAGTAAATAAGTAAAAAACATACAATCTAGCATCTGATTAGAAGCTGAATCATATTTGCAGATACCTAGACAGTTGTGGTGCCGGTGGCGAGATTCCCCCAACATTTGCCAACCTCCAAAATATGCGTGTCATGTACTTATTTCTCTGTCACTTGGATATTTATATATCTAGTATTGAAGTGTCAGCTTATACTTGCTTACCATCGGTTACCTTGTTGATTTTTAGGTGGGCGTCAGACAGCCCGTTTTCTGGAAAGATACCTTCTTTTATAGGCAACTGGACAAAATTGTTGCAACTGTGAGTAAGAATGGTTCCAGTTATAGTTGGCAATTTCGAACCATTTACTTATAAATTGGTCAATTTAGGTTGTGGTTTCTCTCAAACGGGTCAAACCAAAAAAATTTAGGTAAAAGAGGAATTGCTAGATAAATACTGGAATAATATTGTTCTGAGAGTCATAATTAACACATTAGTAATTATATTGACAAAAAAGAGTTTGTGGGCCAACCTTACATTTACCTTTTTGACCCATACTAAAAAGTATCCGTTTTAAATCGCACCTATTTTGGCTCTTTATCGTGGGAAATGATGCAGAAATGTGAGCTACAACTGTAATTACTAATTTGAAGATGTTATTTGATTTTACAGGAGACTTCAAGGAAATAACTTTGAAGGCCCTATACCAGCTAGTTACTCGAATTTGACCTCATTGACCTCTTTGTGAGTTTCATACTTTTTCTCTATTGGGTCTGTACAAGTACATGAACTGATTCTACAAATGAAATTGTATAGGCGAATAAGTGATTTACAGAACGTTAGTTCATCTCTTGATTTTATCGTCAACTTGAGGAACCTAGAAAACTTGTGAGACACACCTATCTCTTTGACATGCAAGTCTATATATGCACCTTTTAAAAGTATATTGAGTTGCTAACCATAATCTCTTATGTTTTGACTAGAATTATAAGAAATGCATTAGTTTCTGGTCCTATTCCAAGTGACATTATTCGATTGAGAAATCTAACTATACTGTAAGTTTTTATTTCATGCATAATCTTAATAGATAACTTTACAGAAGTCTATACACATGTATTCATGCGCTATTTATTCTCTCGACAGGGATTTAAGTTTCAACAATTTAAATGGTTCACTTCCACAAACATTAATGAATATGACTTCCCTCATTTCCTTGTAAGTTATCATTAAACCATCCCTTTCAGTATGAGATAGAGTTGATTGTTTCTCCTTCACACTCTTGTCTTATTGTGCTTGATGTATCAGGTTTCTTGGAAACAACAGTTTGTCTGGCTCTCTTCTTCCTGACAAAAGTGTGAATCTTCAGAACATGTAAATTGTTTTTTGTGTGAGTTATGCTCTTTAAATGACCTATTAGTTTTTCATTATCTTGATTTAATGAAATTTTGGTTTGCAGAGATTTTTCATACAATGAACTATCAGGATCCTTTCCTCGGTGGGTGATTCCAACATGGTCAATGCCTAATCTGCAATTGTGCGGTTCTTCTTTGCTTTAATCATACTATCTCGTGTAACACACTGGCGTTTAACTTTGTTATATACTGAAATGCTTGACTTTCTTTTCTTTCAGGAATCTGGTGGCTAATAACTTCAAATTTGACAGCACAAACATAAGGTAACCTTTTAAGTGACGCAAACATTTTTTTTGCCGTGACAGGAAAAACGCCTCAGAACGGCCAGTAAAGGGATGCAAACCTTGCGAATTAAAGTTTAAATAGTCAAAATATTAAAATTTGGTTTTCAGTATGCTCTGCTATTCTAAATAATTGCATCTTTATATGCAGTATTTTCCCAGGATTAAATTGTCTTCAACGAGATTTCCCTTGCAACAGGAGCACAAATCCTTGTAGGTCTTTTGTTTTTCTATACATTAATGAGTTATCCTCCAAAAAATTTATACTCATCAGATCTGTTCAGAAGTGATGACATGGCGATTGATGATGATCTTTGTTGCTTGCTAAAGATACCAGCTTTGCAATCAAATGTGGTGGGTCACAAATGAGGTCTGCTAATGACATCTTATTCGAGACTGAGAACTCAACAGCCCTTGGACCAGCCTCCTATTATTTAAATCAAGACAAATGGGCTGTGAGTAATGGTGGTATTGTCATTGACCGAGATGACCCATCATTTATAGCATCCACTACAATTCCAGTCGACAACACAAGATATCCAGAGCTTTTCAGAACTTCAAGAAAGTCTCCGGGATCCCTTAGATACTATGGTTTAGGACTACAAAATGGTCCTTATACTATAAGCCTTTTCTTTGCGGAGACAGTTTTTAACCGAAGTAGAAACACGTGGCAGGGCCATGGGAGGCGTGTTTTTGATATTTACATTCAGGTAGGCCTTATTTACATCTTGATTATCAACTTAATTGTGATTCACTGATTGGTTCAGCTACTTATTAAACCAGACATCTTATTGTCTTGAAGTTTAGATGGCACTTTTTACCCGCTTACTAGTAAATGGGTTAGTTTGGGTTGTGTTTTTTTTTCTAAAACAGGTTGAAGAAAAAATTGACTTAAAAAAGGAACAGGTCAAATGGGTCGAAGAGGTTGTAATCATAAATAACACTCTTATTATATATAAAAAAGTTTTGAAGGACAGAAAAACACTCGTTTTTCCATTTCCTTAAAGATGGCTTAGATTCCATTCTCGTGTTTTAAACTTACTGTGGAAATTGAAGCTAAAAAAGTCCCATCTCATTATTATTAGCTATGTTCATTTACAACTTCATCATATGTCAGACTTTATTAGGTAGTATTAAAATATCTAAATTTCTTCATTGATGTTCTATAGGGAAATCGAAGACAGAGGGACTTCGATATATCAAAGGAGGCTGGTGGTATTGGAAGGGCTCTTGTTAAGGATTTCAGTGTTACTGTGACACAAAATCATCTCGAGATTCATTTGTTCTGGGCTGGGAAGGGAACCTGTTGCATACCAGAACAAGGAGATTATGGACCTCTAATTTCTGCCATCAGAGTTTCTCCTGGTACCAAAATATAGACATACAGAAAATACCAACATTCTTTTGTCTCGTTTTAGTTATTAAAAGATGGTTTTATGTCCTGTTTGGTTGATTCAGTAATCTTGAAATTAGCAAAACAGGACAAAAAGCCCTATTTATATGACTCGGATGTAGAGAAAAAAAAGGAACAATGGCAAAAATGGGACAAATAAAAAAGTAGTTGGTATGTTATGCAAAGGACCCTTTATTAATTTTGATTCTATTAGTTGCTGATTGTTTTATTTTCAGGTTTTAAGGTTAAGAGCAAATCAAACAAAACTGGAATGATCATTGGTATCGTAGCTGGAGTGGCATCTGTTGGCCTTCTCTTAGTTTTTGGTTTATACATGAAAAGGAAGTCAAAACATCGGGAAGAAGATGGTAATATTATTAATCCACAATATCTTCTTATCGTTTTCTTTCTTCCTTCTTGTTCTTTTAGAGGGAACCTTACCTTTTTCCTTGTTTTATTTGGATTATCTTTTTTTGCAGAATTTCTTGGAGCGTGGCCCAAAGTAAATACTTATACTTATTCGGAACTAAAATCTGCAACTTCAGATTTCAGTCCATCAAATTTGCTCGGAGAGGGTGGTTTTGGACCTGTTTACAAGGTTTGATATTACAACGTTTCTGTATCATATCTGGGGAGATGTGCGTTTTACCAAACATAATAAAAAATGCATTGGGACTTCAAATGATTGTTACTAGACTTATTTTCGGGGGATCTTTTATGCTGTCAATAATGCAGTTTGAACTAAACGATCATAATTACTTGTGAGTTTTGTGGTTAAAATATCTTAAATAGCTCTTATTTGTCCCAGGGGATATTGAATGATGGAAGTGTAGTAGCCGTGAAGCAACTCTCAGTAGCGTCACACCATGGAAGGAGTCAGTTTATAACTGAAATTTCAACCATTTCGGCTGTCCAACACTGGAACCTTGTGAAGTTGCATGGTTCGTGTATTGATGGAGCTAGAAGACTTTTGGTTTACGAGTATCTTGAAAACAAAAGCCTCGATCAGGCACTATTTGGTATGAAAATTATTTATATACCTTGATGATCTTTTATAATTAAAATATACATATTCTGAACAAAAAGATTTATTATAATAAGAAATACATTAAATTTACTCATCATAATTGACACACTTCAAATAGACAAAAGGTGTTCCGGGTCAACTGCCTGACCTGTTTTTAGCTGCACAAAGGTAGCATCTTTGGACCCATAACCCAACCCGACCGTTGTGCTCCCTATAACTCTTATGCTATCGTCTTTTGGTACGAATATGATTAAGCAACGGAAAATGGAAAGTATAAACACGAGTAATCCTGTCCATCACCATATTTTCAGTTGTGATAATATTTTCTAAATTAAAATCATGAAAAGAAAATATCAGCCTATCGTGTGATCTTAGTCATCATATCAAACGCTACTTATCTTACTATCTTGATATCTTGTAGGGAAAACTGATGTGCGCCTTGACTGGCCAAAGCGTTTCAATATATGCTTGGGAACAGCAAAAGGACTAGCTTATCTTCATGAAGAATCTAGGCCTAGAATTGTGCATCGGGATGTCAAAGCAAGTAATATCTTGCTTGATGGAGAATTATGCCCCAAAATATCAGATTTTGGATTAGCAAAATTATATGATGATAAAAGAACCCACATGAGTACACGAGTTGCAGGAACTATGTGAGTTCCTTCAACCTTCATAAAGACTGATGTTAAGTAATATTTTTTAAATTTGTTAAGTAACAAGCTAATCCTTTATAAGTGCTCCTATTTAGTGGCTATCTTGCACCAGAGTATGCAATGCGTGGGCATCTAACATCAAAGGCTGATGTTTTTGGATTTGGAGTTGTTTGTCTCGAGATTCTTAGTGGAAGGCCAAATTATGACGATAAACTCGATTCTGAGCAAAAGTATCTTCTTCAATGGGTAAGTAACTGGGTTAGAAAGGGTCATTTTTGTTACATGTGGGTTGACCTGTCCAGTATGAAATATTTTCAAACTTATTTATGCGTTCGATGTGAATATATCGAAACAATAATAAATATATCTTGGCAAGAAGCCAACTAGGAGGTTGCACGCTTAAAAATAGACTTGTGACAACTTTCAACCAATTTGACCCGTTTTCCTATAGCTAAACTTGTTGATTTTGACCCATTTGAGATAAAATACAGCCATGTATAATCATCATGCACGTTGGCCTACAATGAAAATAACTTTTGTAATTTGATATGTAATAACGAAATAAGTTTTATGGTATTTCCAGGCATGGAGTCTATACGAAATTGGCCGGCCTTTGGACCTTATAGATCCATCTTTGACATCTTTTGATGAGGAGCAAGCTAAGCGTATGATAGGTGTGGCCCTTATGTGTGTTCAAGCATCACCGTCATTAAGACCAGCAATGTCCCGTGTGATAGCAATGCTTTCAGGTGATGTTGAGATTAGTGCTGTCACAACAAAGCCTAGTTATTTGACAGATTGGGATTTCAATGATATTACCAACACTTTTTGTGACGATGAACCTACGTCCTCTCTAAATACAACAACAAACACAACTACGACTACATTTACAACTGCCTCAAGTGGTACGAAGTCAATGTCATCGCCCATAATCTTATCTGAAGTTATGAACAACGGGAGTCTAAGAGAAAGAAGGTGATACAACATAACTACTAGTCTATATTTTTTGTTCATTTCAACATATTGACTTTTAACTTCTTTTTTCTGTTCATAACCATTGTTGAATATTGTGCATAAGCTAACAGTTTTGTCTTCTTTTACCAGTAACTTTCTCAATTATTTTATAGGTTTTTATTTACAGTTTTTTTTTTTGGTAACCAAATTTCTGTTGTTTCCTTCTTCAAAATATCCAACTTTAAGTTTATTCTGTTTTGGGTACAACGTATATATGCAAAAGGCGTATACACGCTCGGGGACATAAAAGCACATACGCGAGAAACATATGCATGCTCGGAACTTGCATGCAAAATACATTTATACTAACAAATTCATATATGCACGTAAACATGCATGCAAAATAACTAAACATACAATTAAAAAATTAAGTGATATTTTGATGCATGTGAATAAGTTACATGTATGTCAAATGAATGCTTCAAATTGGTAAAACAAATTATCTTCTAGAAATGACAAAAATGCCCAACTGCACTAGTTGAGCAAATGGCAAATACTCGGATAGGATGTCAGAGAATATGACAGAGAATATATTCGAGTGTCAGATATCTTCGCTTCTTATCCAATTCCAAGATTTGATTCGTTACTCGCCTATAAAAGGAAGGCAAGTAAGTTGCCAAAGGACACAACTCAAATACAATAACTTAACTTTCTTTCTATAGTAAATGCTTTCAATAATTATGATATCATCATCTGACTTGAGCGCCAGAGCTTAATCCCGGGGCAAAACCCCGGGATAAGTTCTAACGTGGCTTTTCTTTCTTGAGTGATATAGATAACCAGATTCGCTCGTTCGACATCACGGCCCCATTCACGGACCTGCTAATTTTGGTATCATCATTTGGCTCTATCCGTGGGACCGAAATAATTCCCACCAACTCTTGAAGCTAGTACCATATGGCAGAAGAAACTCCATTTACCGTACCGGAAGGAACCTTTGAGGAAGGACCAAGTGAGCCCGACCCCATCGAACTGCCGGTGAGGACGGACACTTTCCACACCACTACCGAAAATCACACACCTGATCATACTCCCGAAAACACGTCTGAAAATGCCTCCAGAGACCCAGTCATGCAGTTTGTTGTCCATAATTTTGAACAAATCAATGCCATGTATTCAGGATTTTCCTCAAAAAGGAAAGAGGTTGACCACACATCAATACCCAACCACGATGGTCATCCTATCATAGAACCATGGCAGACAGACCTTGAAGGTTTGACCGAAGGAGCAGTTCAGGAGAAGCCAGAAGATGCCATGCTGCCCGAAAAGCCAATAAATAGAGGTAGGGTGACAACAGATGCCCCAGATGGGATCCCAAAACAAAAACATACATCCAATGTTGCTTTTTACAGCGAGCCATTTATGTTCAAAGAGACGGAATGGAGCAACGCAATTTGGTGGCTTCGCCATCTACAACACGAATTAGAGACTATGACATGCCAGATGGGCTGAAGGTGCCGACCAACCTAAAGACATACGATTGTACGACAGACCGAGATGATCATCTGAAAAATATTTATGGAAAATATGGACGTGCATAAACTTTCGAAACCTGCGTGGTGTCGTTTCTTTCACATCACCCTAAGCGGAGTAGCAAGATTCTGGTACGATAACTTAACACCAGGATTCATAAATAGCTTTCACGAGCTAAGAGACAAATTTCGAGCAAACTTTTTTCCGCAAAGGCGGTTCCAGAAAACCCATGCATAGATTCTAGGTATTCGGCAACGTTCCGACGAATCACTTAGGGACTACTTGCAAAGGTTCGGAAAAGAAACGTTGCATATGACCGACCGCTCAGACGGGATGATGACTAGGGCATTCATCAGTGGATTACGACCAGGGAGGCTCTTCAAAGATCTCATAGCACGGCCACCGACATTGATAACATCAAATAGTCCTAAATATTAAGTGTCAATTTCCCCCGATAATGCTCGTATTTTATATCATTTATATGGATTTACGCTTGTTTTCCTCTATATTTCACTTTCAGGTAAATTACGAGCATTGGAGCTAAAGAGACGCGGATTTGGAGAGTTTATTGAAGATATATGATAGTATGCTCATTTTGAAGATGTTACGGCGTAACTCCCCTCTCACATTACGTCGTAACAGAAGCGTGGCTCAGAAAACCAACTCAACTGTTACGGCGTAACTCCCTCTAAAGATTACGAAGATAATTATTGTCTCAACTACAAGCTACGCCGTAACTATTGTCTCAACTACGGCGTAATAAGGATTTATTGAAGATACGGCGTAACTCCTTCCAGATGTTACGCCGTAACCAACATTTTTAGTGCAAATTACGAAGATAATGGTGTTACGGCGTAACTCTCAACTTAAGTTATGCCGTAACCAGATCTGGCCTATAAATACCACTCGAATTAGGCATTTCTAGGCATCCCATTTCATACACAACATCATTGAGCGTGAGTAGAAGGTTGAAAGCAGATCTTAGGGAGCATACGGAGCCATCTCCAAGGGAGAAATCACTCCCCTACGATAAGCATTAGCATTTTATCTTTTCTTTACTTTCAATTCATGTATTTCGTAATGTTAAACATTGAATTGATTGTTTTAGTTAATATGAGCGGCTAAGCACCTCTAGTGCTAGCCTAGTTATGATTCCTTAATTCCTTTGTTTATGTTTACATTGCTTCCGTATAATTATTTCTAGTGTATGCATGCATAGTTTGTTGGTAGCTAACCTTGTTTCGGTAGTTTTGAATGGCGGTAGTGGCTAGTTACTTAGGAGATATGACCAACTGACCCTAAGTAGGTAGACTGAGTAGGAAGGGTAAGATATGCCCAACTGACGACCCTTCTTCGCTTGTGCGATTTGACCAACTGATCACCTACCGTTTGGATGAACTTAAGAAGTCAGGGATGAGTGTTTAAGATGCTAGCGTTCGGGCACTCATTGTTACAAATCTTGCATGTAGCGGTACTTAATGACTTGGCTTAGGGGATTAAGAACAACTGGACTTTCGACGGGTCACTGACATCTCGGTGGAACCCTTTGCTGATAGGTTAGGACGAACCCGACCAAATCTTTGTCCTAGCGACTTTCACCCCGCTTGAAGTAATTGGAAGTAATTAAACATGAACTTAGCTTGATAGGATGAATAACTAGGTTAGCACACTTCTCTCCTATTGATCACAACCCTCGCCTCTATTTGCTTTCTTTATTTTCTTGTTTTAGTAGTTAATCATTTCCACCTTAAAATCTATTAAAATCTGTGATACCTAGACTTAGTTTAAATCCACACACATAGCTCTTGGGACAACCTCGGTTTTACCGAATACTACACTACACACGACCGGGTACACTGCCCGTTAGTGCACCAGGGTAGACCATAGGTATAACGAGACTTTATAAATTTTAAAACCTGGTCAGTAAAACCTGCATTAGACATCCATGGAGGATTTGTTCACGCAAGTGCACAACTTCATAAGAGCCGATGAAGCGAATACGAAAAATCGGCTACGGGACTCAAGATGGGCAACTAACGACAACAAGTCTAGCCAAATCTACAGAGATACCTCAAGGAGACATAAAGACAAATATATCCCTCGCCCCAACGCAAGACCTAATGAACGTTCCAATGTTTATAAACCATCTTTCACACCTCTAGTCAAGTCTCCAACAGAGATATACGCCACATCCGAAGGGAAGGTAGTTCTCCGACCTCCACCGCAGATGTTTGCCCCTACTCATCAGAGAGACAACACAAGGTATTGTGAGTTCCATAATGACCACGGGCATGACACCAATGATTGCATCGACATGCAGAAAGAAATCGAGGCATGTATAAAAAGCGGTCGTTTATGCCATTTTGCAAAGGGTGCAAAGACCCAAAGTAACAATCAAAATCCAAGCTCTTCAGGAGGCCCAGAAAGAGTGAAGAATCAAATTGATTGGAATCAAAAGATAGTCGAGCCTAAAGAAACAAATGAAATACTGATGACAAGCACACAATGACCCTCACAACATCACCAACCAGAGGCATTTCCATCATACGTCGACATCGCATTCTCATCTAAAGATCCGATTCCTGAACATTGTAATGGTGAGGACCCGCTCGTCATCAGGCCTACATTGGAGAAAGCATCATACACCGCGTCTATGTGGACGGTGGGAGCTCGACGGAAATAATGTATGAACATTGTTTCCAACAACTAACCAACGAAGCAAAAGCATCGATCCGTTCTCCAACATCACCTCTAACAAGATTTGCAGGACAAAGACTATGGCCACTTGGAGTTATAACCATCCCCTTCACCCTTTTCGATTGCAATGGGAAAGGTAGTAAAACGATCACCACAAATTTCATGACTGTTCGGGCCCCGTCGCCTTACAACAAAATATTGGGAAGACCGGTAATGAGATGACTAGGTGCGATTGCTTCAACAATACACTCGCTCCTCAAGTTCCCTATTCCGTCAGGTGTCGCCATTGTTCGAGGAGACATACCCGTAAAAACGAATGTCTCCAAGTTTCCCGAAAAAGAGAATGGGAGCCGGAAGAAATAACCACACCCGTACCACAGGGAAACAAAAGTGAGAAAGAAGAAGTTGACATAAACTCCCTTTACCCAAATCAGAAAGTCATGATTGACACAGACCTGCCACCAAAACTAAAAGAAGAATTACAAAAGTTGTTGCGCGCTAACCACGACATATTTGCATGTCCGCCATCAGACATGACTGGAATACCAAGAGAACTCGCAGAACACAAGCTAAATATACACCCACACACCTTTCCAATTAGGCAGAAGAAGCGCGTGTTGGCTAAGGAGCGCAATGACGCAATCAACCAAGAAGTCATCAAGCTTGTGGAAGCACGAATCCTCAAGGAAGTATACTTCCCTCGTTGGGTCTCTAACCCGGTAATGGTACGAAAGAATGATGGAATGTGGCGCATGTGCATTGACTTCACAAACCTAAACAAATCTTGTCCAAAAGATAGCTACCTTTCTCCTGAGATAGACCAAAAGATCGAGTCATTGGAAGGATTTATATTCAAGTGTTTGCTCGACGCGTACAAGGGGTATCATCATATACGGATGGCAGAGCATGATGAGGAGAAGACATCTTTCCACACGGAGCATGGGACTTTCTGCTATGAGAAAATGCCTTTTGGGCTTAGAAATGCAGGAGCAATATATCAACGGTTGGTGGACAAAGCATTTTCCAACCAACTCAGCCCAAAATCGAAATCTATGTCGATGACATAGTGATCAAAAGCATAAATGTGGGAATTTAATTGAAGATGTTGAAGAAACCTTTCATACTCTACGATGCATCAACATGAAGCTAGATCCAAAAAAATGTGTCTTTGGCGTAGAAACAGGTCAGTTCTTGGGGCATATGATCACCAGAAAAGGAATTGAAGCCAACCCGGAAAAAGTCAAGGCCATTATCGATATGGTCTCCCCTCTTACAGTCAGGGAAGTCCAAAGCCTCAACGGAAAGCTAGCAGCCCTTGGTCGTTTCCTGCCCAAGTCAGCAGAAAGAGCATTGCCCTTTTTCAAAATGCTCAAGGGGTGTATGAATAAAAATAACTTTCGGTGGACACACGAAGCCGAGTTAGCATTTCAAGAACTCAAGCAACATTTGCAATCCCTCCCCGCCTTAACCGTACCAACACAAGGGGAAACACTTACACTCTACTTAGCAGTGTCTCACGAGACAGTAAGCTCGATACTTATGGCAAAAAGGGAGAATGTTGAAAATCCCATCTACTTCGTTAGAAAAGCCCTCTGAGGGGGCCGAAGTAAGCTATCCCCTCTCGAGAAGTTATCCTTTGCGCTTGTACTACGTCGATACTTTCAAGAACATACAATATGCGTGCTAACAAACCAACTGATCCGATAAGTTTTGCTAAAACCAGAAAACTCTGGCTGATTAGCTAAATGGGCCATCGAGTTAGGGGAACGTGATATAAAATACAAACCACGCACGACAGTCAAAGGGCAAATAATGCGGACTTCATAGCTGAATCCCCAAAGAATTGCGACTCTAAAAAGTTAGGAGGAACGACGACATTGAAACCTGAGACTCAAGAAGAAACACCGATATGGATACTGTACATTGATGGGGCATCAAGCGAAGAAGGCTCAGGAGCAGGTCTCATTCTGATAGAATCGGATGGGAGAGAAGTTACATACGCCTTACGTTTTGAGTTTCTGGCATCTAATAATGAAGCTGAGTATCAAGCCCTAATAGCGAGATTGGAGCTCACTTATAAAATGGGGGTTCATCGCTTACAAGTTTACAATGACTCATTGCTCGTGACAAGCCAAATAAAAGGTACATACAAAGCGCGGGAGGAGTCAATGAAGCGATACTTAGCCAAAGTCCAACACCTACAAAAAAGTTTCAAAAGTTTCTCGATCACACAAATTCCACAATCCTAAAATAAACGCGCATATGCTTTGAGCAAGCTTGCTTCGTCCTCATTTTCCCATCTCACCAAAAAGGTCTTGGTTGAAGTCATCCCATGTCGAAGCACTCAAGCCGCAATAATAAACACAATAGCTGAATCATAGGTAACCTGGATGGATCCCATTATTGATTACCTAAAATATGGAAAGCTCCCGGACGACCCAGTCGTCGCAAGAAAGATTCGAATCAAAACACCACCGTACTCACTAAAGCAGGGTATTTTATATAGGAAGGGTTACTTAATGTCGTGGTTAAGATGTATTGGCCCAAACCAATCACAATACATTCTCCATGAAGAGAATTTTGGATCCTGTGGAGCACACGCGGGAGCAAGGACCATCGCCCAAAAAGCAGCGCAACTAGGGTATTATTGGCCAACAATGTACAAAGATGCAACACAAGTCGTCAACACATGCCGAAACTATCAAGAACACGCCCTTATATTGCGAAAACCGCAATATGATATGACAAGCATCTACAGTCCATGGTCATTTTACCAATGGGGAATCGACATAGTCGGCCCTTTTCCCCAGGCACTAGGGAGAGTAAAATTCTTAGTCGTAGCAATTGATTATTTCACAAAATGGATATAGGCTGCACCGCTGGCTAAAATTACTGGTAGCAACATTCTTAAATTTGTTTGGACCAGCATCGTGTGCCGTTTTGGAATTCCAGGCATCATAATAAGCGATAATGGGAAGCAGTTTTCGAAAAATCCCTTTCGTGATTGGTGTAGCGAGCTCAATATCAAGTAACAATTTACCTCAGTGGCACACCCTCAAGCGAACGGACAAAAATAGGTGACTAACAAGACCCTCTTACAAGGACTCAAAACGAGGTTAGGGAAGTCAAAAGGTCAGTGGGTTGAAGAATTATCGAACGTGCTCTTAGCATACCGCACGATAGCGAAAAATGGTAACAACTGTACCCCATTCAGTTTGGTTTACGGATCTGAAGCTGTGCTTCCCCCATAGGGAATGAAGGTACACCATGGGTTTCCCGTAGGGCATGTTCCCATAAGGTTGATGAAAGTTAGGGTTGCTAGTCTTCCTATTAATTGGGGGTAAACCCCTTGGGGATAAGATTGAGTCTAAAATGGAGGGTACATACCATGAGGAGGAAGATTTCTTCCCCCATTAAATGGAGGTGGATTTCCTTCTACGTCTGATGCGTGAGAAGGCTGCAACGGGACCCCAACTTCAGTTCTCCCCAAGTGGGCTGCCAATAACGGTGGTAGGTTAACCTTCGTATTTTCCCTTCGATGGCTCCTCCCATTGGAGCCTTCCATCGTTCCCTCTCTTCTAGTCGGATCCCTCTCCGGAACCTCTTCGAAACCCACTGATCTTTCACTCGGCCTTCGACTTCTAGGAGACCTTACCCTCAGCACCGAGCGAGTAGCCCCAGGAGCGGAGGGTCTAGGTTCCATTTCGATCTCTTCGTCATACTCATCACTAGAGTATTCCAACTCCCTTCGCATTTCTACGTTCCGAGTCTGCCTCCTGCGAGCCCTTAAGAAAGACTCCAACGTTTCGAGGTTAGCTTCAACAAACGCATGGTTGATAACTGGTTCTGGGTTGGCTGATGTCAAAGCATGGTTATTTGAGGTTACTCCTGGGTGAGATCGTGTTGTGAAAGTGAAAGCGGTTAATGGGGGGAGGTTGTTAGGATCGTTGACTGGGATTGGTGTCAAGGTCGAGAATCCCGGCGGGGGAGTATCTTCTCTCCCTTGATTTATGCCGTGAAAGTAGTGAGTGTGATTGACTAGTTATAAGTTTGGAAATAACGAGACCAATTGTAGCTGGTCCCATGGATGGCGCCATTTATTTTACAATAAATTGTACGACCAGGCATTGCGATGGTGATCGAAGGGTATGATGGTGTTGTGCTTGCGCCAAAATTGTAGCCAATCTGCAATAAGAAATAACAGACACTTTGTTAAGTGATTGCGCAGGGGTTAGACCCTGCGAACCACCTTTGGCGTGCGAGTAAGTATGTGTTATTTAATGTAGGTAATGTTAAGAGTGTGAAATGTAGCGTTGAATGAACATATCATCAATAATGACTCGTCCAATCTATTTATAGGTAAAAAATAAGCTTGGAGAGTGTTTGCACATGTTTCAGATATCATGGGGGCGTCCCATGATTTATGGTAACCGCTAGGGCTTCATCCCCACTCTCTCTGTCTTGGCGGGAAAGCTAAGGAGAAAGTGGGAACGTGGGTTGGACCAAGTCAAGATCTTCTTCGTCTTAGTGTTTCCAAGGCCATACCCCGAAGGGCTTATGCCTTCGATTGGCGACTTCCTAATTGGTAACCATATCAATGATGAATGGTTTTACGCCATCGATGACTTAGGAAGATTGACTTAGTCCTTCGTCATGAAGATTCGACTGAGGCTGAAGGGGAGTCCTTCGACCTGATCGAAGGGTACGTCATCATATATTAGATTCGCAACTCATTTTATAAATATCACATAGTGTATGTAAACAAGTTATATAAACTGTGATTCCAACACAACCAACTATAACATATATATTACACAATTCACATACTTATCTATGTGCCACATAACAGTTTATTATTGTATCTATGAATTTAAAAAACAATCCAACTGTAATGAATTTTCATTGTTATATTTCGCTCTTTCACATAGTACAGTTTACGTATGACACCAATAAACAACATTACCATTAAAACACTCATTTGAACTATAATACACCAAGCATACAACCGCATGCGTGCGTGTCGTCTAAATTCAAAACATAAGACACAATATAAATTTTCTAAGTATGAATACTTATTAAGTAGTATAGAACATGAACAGACCATTCATAAACCAAAACGAGCTTATATTACAGTTAAGAAAAGTACCTATCCGTAGTAGCCCAATATGTTACAAACATCAAAATTTGGCTACTGAACCCGCTTATAGTAAGCCACGACACATCCAAAACGACACAAACACAAACTTAAAAAAGGGATATCTGAACCACTGCGAACTTAAGCAACATGACTCGGACCCTCGCCACCGCCACCATGTCGAAGTACATAGCAAAGCAAGGCACACGACAACTCGGGAGCCTTGATTATATCATCCATGACCGCCCAACTTTTTTTTCTTCAGCCTTGAGACGGCTTGCGCAATCCTCTCCATCATACTAGGATCGACGTTGATATGACCTCCATCGCTAGCAATCGACAAAGAAAGATCTTGGGCTTCCCTCCTTCCCAATTGGCGACCTTGCTCAATCATAACCTCCTGAACCCTCAGCATCGCTCTGTCGAACTCCTCACTCTGTAGAACCCTAGCAATCATCCCGGGAATTGCCTCACGCATAACCCATGCTAACTCATTCTCCTAGCGCTCTTTTCCCCCGAAAGATGTGTAACGTATTGATCATACCCACTTATTGTTACCTCAGCTTCTCAAGTTTTTCCGATACATGGTTGTAACTCGAACATGCACCGGAATACTTGCTTTTTAGCTCGTTAATTTCGTAACGAAGGACGTCGCCCTCGTCGGCTAGCTTTTGGATTCTTTTTTGATAATCTTTGGCTAAAGGAGTAGAGGGAGGACCCATAGCGGCATATACTCGTACATCGGGTTATACGCCCAGTTAGGGTCACTAGACATATTGTTATTTACCGGTGAGAATGATAATGTGGATATACAAAGAGGGTTGGATGGTGTACTGTATATATATAGGAGGGAAATCTTAGTTTTGAAGCAAGTGACAGGTAGACTACAAGCTATAACCCTTATGACTAGAGAAACCTACACCTATTATGTGAGATCACGATAAATAGGGACTTAAAATAGAGGAATTAATACCATGCAAGTATTAGTTAAATACCATACTTACATGCTCGGGGACATAATAACGTATATATGTAAAAGGCGTATACACGATCGGGGACATAACAGCACATACGCGAGAAACATATGCATGCTCGGAACTTGCATGCAAAATACATTTATACTAACAAATTCATATATGCACGTAAACATGCATGCAAAATAACTAAACTATACAATTAAAAAATAAAGTGATATTTTGATGCATGTGAATAAGTTACATGTATGTCAAATGGACGCATGCGAAGCAGATAAGAGAATGCTCCAAGTTGGTAAAACAAATTATCTTCTAAAAATGATAATAAATGCTCAATTGCGCCAGTTGAGCAAATGGCAAATATTCGGATAGAATGTCAGAGAATATGGCAGAGAATATATTCGAGTGTTAGATATATTCGCTTCTTATCCGATCCCAAGATTTGATTCCTTACTCGCCTATAAAAGGAAGGCAAGTAAGTTGCCAAAGGACACAACTCAAATACAATAGCTTAACTTTATTTCTATAGTAAATGCTTTGGTTAATTATGATATCATCATCTGACTTGAGCGTCGGAGCTTAATCCCGGGGAAAAACCCCGAGATAAGTTCTAATATGGCTTTTCTTTCTTGAGTGATACAAATAACCAGGTTCACTCGTTCGACATCACGGACCCCATTCACGGACTTGCTAATTTAGGTATCATAATTGGGTAAGCGAGTATTGCCGAAAATGGTCATTTTCACGGACGCGTCCAATTAATCAACTTACCAGTTATCCTAAACAGAAAAATATTGAAAGTTTGAACCTCTAGATGAATGATAATATAATCTGAGTAAACTTTTTATATGAGCGTCAAACTCACGCACTCTTACTACACATCGTTTGTTGATACCCAGGAACACACACAAACACACAAATATAAAACAAGGAAAAGTTGAAACAATGGCAGAAAATGGATACTTTCAAAATGATCAAGAAGAGAATGGAAAAAGTGTTAGAAAACTATTTGCTTTTTGACGCAGTCCTAGATGTTTTTGGGGATGAACCCATTGATGAATACGGTTCATATAGTCAAGTAGATGAGTGGATGAGGAGCATGATTCTGAATTGGCTGTGGACACAAGACTTATACTATGATGAGATTTTGGGACTTAATGAGGAGGAGGAGCAAGATGATGATGATGAGGAGGAAGATAATGAGGGGGATGGGAAAGATGAGGAGGAGCAGCAAAAGCAGCAAAATGATGAGAGGGAGGAGCAAGATGGGGAGCAACAACAAGAGGATGATGATATTGGGTTAGGAGCTGTTGATGCTTTGGAAAACAGGATTAAAAATCTTGAACTTTTGTTTCAACAAATCAAGGAAAAGAAGGAAAACAAGGAAGAGGGTTGTGGTTCTAACAAGTTGGAGTGAAATAGAGTCAAGTAGTTTATAATGATGGTCTTTCTGCGTTTTTAATATTTTGGTTGGTTAATTAGATGAATGATGTGGTTGTAACCTCAAAAAAATATCACTGAAAAGTTTGGTTGTTAATTAATTGTTTCTGATTTATGGTTGCTTGTGAATTACCAAATATGTTTGACTCAAGGAAGTCAACAAACAAAAGTTTGCAGTTTGCCAGTTTGTGGTATTTGGATATTTTGAGTGTCTCAAGTTTGTAGAAAACATGTAAACTTCAAATTTGCAGAAAACATGTAAAATACCAACATGTAAATCATGAGGCCGTGATTTGCAGAAATCATGAACCCATAATCTGCAGAAATCCATAACCTAAACACAAATCAATAACACAAAATTTCAAAAGACAATAATACCATTGAAACTAGTACCATAAGTCAAATACATTACTATAAAATGTTTCATCATTCCTAAAGATTATCTGTTATACTAGCATCATTATTTACAGTCATAAGAAGTTAAGAAGTTTATACAAACATCATCATAGACTTCCAAATATCATGATAACCTACCACAAAAGCTTAATTTGGATATCCTACACCATCTTCCTTTTGCCTTTGCCTTGGCTGCATACAGGTGCTCCTAAACATTTTGGTTTTTTAGTCCCAAAAGTCTTTTCACAAATACCAGTTCAATAACTTGGAGAGGAACAACTTCTATCACATCAGAGCTTGAAGAATCTTTAATTAGATACTCAGAGCTTGTAGTAGAATCAGATTGTGGATAATACCAAGCAAACAATTAGGGTGGGATTCCAGTACAATTACTGTTTGAATCAGAACTGCTTGAATTAGAGCTAATGAGTATGACTTCTGCAAATAAGAAATGGTAGGTTAGTTTGATTTATGACAATGTTAAGATATATCACTATCTAACAAAAAGCTTTTGAAGGTATACCAATGTAGAATTAAGTGATCCAATACTCATTTGGTCCTCTCAATGTAATCCCAAACAAGGCTGCAATGTACAAGAATCTAGTATTCTCTTATTTGGTCCTCTCAATGTTATCCCAAACAAGGCTGCAAGGTACTCTCTTTGGTGGCCAAGCACAAACAAGGATGCAAGGTACTCTATTTGGTGGCCAAGCACAAACAAGGCTGTAAGGTTCTATCTTTGGTGGCCAAACACAAACAAGGTACGCAAGGTACTCTATTTGGTGGCCAAGCACAAACAAGGCTGCAAGGTTCTATCTTTGGTGGCCAAACACAAACAAGGCTGCAACGTTCTCTCTTTTGTGGCCAAGCACAAACAAAAGCTTTCCAAGGTTCCAATGTGTTCTCTGATTTGGTCCTCTCAATGTAATCCTAAACAGGCACCACAAATAATCAAACACAAATAACATAACTAGGCACATTACATTTGGTTATGTCAATGTTCCAAAAATTCTAGGCACATTACATGCATAACTAGGCACATTACATTTGGTTCTTTCAGCGTTCAAAGGTAGGCATCAAACTACAATCTAGGCACATTACATGCATAACTAGGCACATTACATTTGGTTCTATTAGGGTTCAAGGGTAGGCATGAAACTACATTCTAGGCACATTACAAGGCTACAATGTAGAAGAATACTAGTGGGAAACTATAATAACACGTGAGTCTAATTTGATGAGTCTAAAAGGATAATACTATGCTGTTTGTAACACGCAAATACTAACAAGCATAACAAAACCCCCAAAAAAGGTAACAGAAAACAACCTCAAATCTCATAAACAAGATAAATTACAATAAAAAATCAGTGTAAAAAGATTTATCAAAGGATCAATAACAATATCCCTATAAATAACTGTACGTTTAGGTGACTCCATTGTCTTGATTTTAGCTTATTATAGTTTTAGGGTTTAATCGGGTTAAGTTACTGTGTGAGTGTTTACTCTTCCCAACTGTGGGATTAAATGGTGTTGTAGCTGATTTTATAGTAGGTAACCGGTTTGACTTTCATTAGTCAAACTTATATATGTAACATCCAATGAGTGTTTGACTACAATAAAAAATGAGTCTATTTTGTCCTAGTTGTTTTGACTTTAATTAGTTGTTTCAAGACTAACTAATCATTTTATTTATCCAAATACAAATGACTAACTACTCATTTAATCAAGAACCAAAATAATACTGTTTTGACTTTCATTAGTCAAACAAATGACTAACTAATCATTTTATTCATCCAAATATAAAACTAACTAAACATTTTATTCATCCTAATAGTTATTATAGACAAATGAAGGAAATGATAAAAGTGATTTCATTCCATTAAACTAAAACATATTACATGGTTGATTGCTAACTAAAAAGTAATACTACATCTTATTACATTGTGCTAAGCTATTGTTGAGTAGAACTCTCATATTGGAAGGACTTGTAGCTCTGAATACACTCTGCACACTCTGCATAGTTGAGGACTGTGTAGAGGTGGTGTTTGGATTAGCATTTATCTCCACTTTAGTTATGTTACACATAGAAGCCCCGTAGCTGTCTCTCATGCTCCTCATCCTCTTCTTGTTCTTTCCTACATTTGGCCAACCACTCTTTTTTATCCTTTGCTTCCCTTGCTTTTTCTTCTAATGCAAGGTTTAATGCTTCCTCATCTAATCTTAGCTGATGTTCCTCGGCAGTAACATTTCCACCTACCTGCAACTCCAATTCAACCATTTCTTATTCTTCTACCAGTTTCATTATTTCTTCTTCGTCTAACATTCTACATCCACCTTCACCACTCCTATTTCCAGTTAGGGCTGAGCAAACGACCCGAACGGACCGACCGAAAGCGGGGACGGACCGACCACATTGATCCGGTCCCGGTCTCGGTTTTAGGCTAATTCGGTCTCGGTCTTGGTCGGTCGGTCCGGTCGGACCACAAACGCTATTTTGCCTAGTTGGACGGGACCGAGGCGAACCGGAACGGACCGACCACATTCGGTCCGGTCCTCGGTCTCGGCTTTTGGGCAAGTTCGGTCTCGGTCTTGGTCGGTCCGGTCCGGTCCGAGACCGATGCTCAGCCCTATTTCCAGTAATAGTATCCTTGTGGAATACCTTAACTAAGTTTTTCATTGTAATGTTTAGATAATCGAGTGATTGTTTAGGAGAAAAGACTAAAAATGTTATGAAGTATCAAAACAGCTCCTACAGTCATATCCCTTGCGTAACCCCTCTCTGTAAGGACTTTATGATGTATTGTACCAGTATTGTACCTGAGAGATCTTTAAGAGTTACTGTAAGATCTCCAAGGGCATTTGGGGTACGCAACTTGATGATTGCAACAATTTGATCAACTTTCCCATCCTTGATAAAGTTTTTGATATCTCCAAAACATCCACTCACAACCCCCATTGCATTTTGAGTAATGTTGTTTGACTTGGTAAGGTCAAGTTGGGTAATGGGCCTTATTTGTTAAAGTCAAATTGCAGTTTTAGTAATGCAAATAATAAACTAACCTAAAATGCATTCATTAGGGCAACAACAAAAGGGGAAATCAACATCAAAAGGGTTTAAACACATGTTCAAGGTTTGCCATTTCTCAAAAAAACCAAAGTGCATACCTTTATTCTGCTCTGCTTGGTTTCCCTAAATGGTTTTTTTGGTTTGACCAAACACATCTTCGAGGGTTGAAAAAAGGTCAATGGATCCATTTGAGATTACTGTGAATAAAGATAGGGGCAGTTGAACAATAAAAAATTCAAATCAAATCATTAAGGCAAAATTTTATTCGAAACAAGAACAATGCAACAATGTGTTAACCTTTTAACATAGCATAATTCCATAAGTCGTCTAACATTTCATCTAATAAATCATTGCTTGCCTTCCAGTTATTCTTATACTTTCATAAATATAATCTGCCATGTCTTTAGTTAATGTAACTTTGCTCCAATCTTTATTTTCCATTGCAAGAAGGAGGGTAGCAGATCATTCGAGAGTTTTGTGTGCCGATTTGTGTAATCGCTCGAGAGTTGATGTGTGAAAATGATCGGGTTGTACATCAACAAGTGGGAAGATGATCAGGTAGTACAGTAACAAGTGTGATGATCGGGTTGTGAGACTTGTTATATACTTAGAACCAAATGCGCCAACAAAAAAGTACGTGAAAAGATGAAAATACCCCCTTGACTAGTCAACTAACGACGAAATTTAACGCTTGTTATCCAAAACGGGGTACCAAGGACCAAACGGGTGACGTTTTGAAATGTTGGGGACTTCGTACGCCACTAAAACAAAAACGGAGGACGAAATATGAGAACGAGGTGAAGTTCAGGGACCAACGGTGAAATTTACCAAAACATTTTTTTGGACCTCATTTAAAAAAGTGTACTACAGAAAGGTCCTAAAAGCCCTTTTTTCTTGTAGTGTCTAATACACTTGTTGTTGTTGTTAGTAGAAACGAGGCCGACGGGAGGGCATGATTCATTCATTTTGTTGGATAAAAAGTGAACCGAAAATTATTACAAAAGTTACGTGTGCACTTTAAACTAAAGAAATAACTAGAACAAAATAAAGAAGGTTTTTGCAATTTAATTTAACTAGTACATTCTTTTTTATCCAACTCGAATTCACCATTAGAATAAGTGTAATAAGTAAGCCTCATGCTCGCATTTAACATTACCGCTTCAATATCAACTCAGCTTTTTCTCTACAACCAACTTCACTACCAAAACATGCCACACTTAAACACAACGATACCCTACAAAATCTATTTAAGAAAAAAAAAAATAATAAAAAAAAAACTCCAACCGAGTCTTGCTTTTCAACCATCAAAGACTTGAGTGAGTGTAGTAAGGCACGATGGGTCTTCGACTTAAAATGCGCCTTCGACTTAGAATGCGTCTCGAAAATGCTATTAGGGGTGGTCTTATTCATTTCGGCTCGTTCCTACGACCTTCTCAAATTCAACACACACATACCTTTTTGACGATGATCATAAATCTTTATTTGTCATTGCAAGAATAAGGGTAGCGGATCGTTCGAGAGTTTTGTGCGCCGATTTTTGTAATCGTTCGAGATTTGTGTGTGTGAAAATGATCGGGTTGTACAATAACAAGTGGGAAGATGATCGGGTATTACAATAACAAGTGTGATGATCGGGTTGTGAGACTTGTTATATACTCAGGGACCAAACGCGCCAAAAAAAGTACGCGAAAAGATGAAAATACCCCCTTGACTAGTCAACTAACGACGAAATTTAACGCTTGTTAGCTAAAACGGGGTACCAAGGACCAAACGGGTGACGTTTTGAAATGTTAGGGACTTCGTACGCCACTAAAACAAAATGGAGGACGAAATATGAGAAAGATGTGAAGTTCAGGGACCAATGGTGAAATTTACCCAAACATTTTTTAGGACCTCATTTAAAAAAGTGTATGACAGAAAGGTCCTAAAAGCTCCCTTTTCTTGTAGTGTATAATACACTTGTTGTTGTTGTTGTTGTTAGTAGAAACGAGGCCGACACGAGGGTATGATTCATTCATTTTGTTGGATAAAAAGTGAACCGAAAATTGTTACAAGTTACATGTGCACTTTCAAAACTAAAGAAATAACTAGAACAAAACAAAGAAGGTTTTTGCAATTTAATTTAACTGGTCCATTTGTTTTTATCCAACTCAAATTCATCATTAGACTGAGTGTAATAAATAAGCCTCATGATCGCATTCATCATTAACACTTCAACGCCAACTCAACTTTCTTTTTACAACCAACTTTATCACCAAAATATACCACACTTAAACACAAAGATACCCCACAAAATCCATTTAATAAACACACACACAAAAAAAAAACCTTCAACCAAGCCATGCTTTTCAATCATCAAAAACGCATGCAATTAGGTGAGTGTAGTAAGGCACGACGCGTCTTCGACTTAGAAGGCGTCTTGAAAATGGTATTAGGGGTGGTCTTTTTCATTTCGGCTCGTTCCTACGGCCTTCTCAAATTCGCACACACACACACTTTTGACGATGATCATAAACCTTGCCCACTCATATTTTTTAGTCAGTCAACTCCACCTTGATAATGGGCCAATAACTTAAAACTTCTACACGTGAGAGACCAAAACCACAAAATTTGCCTCTAGTCTCGGTCAATGTCATCAACAACTTTTTAAAAAAAATTCTAAAAAAAACAACCAACTTTTTAAAAAAATATAGTTTTATACATAACAGACAGATAGACACTGTCCCATATATTTATTCCTTTCAGTTCCACATTGTCTTTCTTTCTTTGCTCTCAATCACTGGAAACAAACTAACACCATGTGTTTTCGGTTCATTTTCTTTGTAATCTGGTTCGCGTTGTTGCGGAATTCGAACTCGCAAACTAGGCCGAGAACTCATCCTTCTGAAGGTACTTTTTTTTTAGCTTGTTTGATTGTGTATAGCTTAATATGATTAACTAATCTTTTTTTAGATTACAAGCTTTGAACTTAGAGAGTCTTAATTTGTTTAAGCTTATTTTTGGGCTCATGAGCTTATCTGATTTCGGCTTATGTTTCATAAGCTTGAATTTTCCAGCTTATTTAGAGACTTATGGACTTATATTAAATAAGTCCAAAAGTTTTGAAATAAGCCAAAAAAATGAGCTTATGAAAGATAAGCCGTA
Organism: Chrysanthemum makinoi; assembly: GCA_910596185.1. Classification (NCBI taxonomy): domain Eukaryota; kingdom Viridiplantae; phylum Streptophyta; class Magnoliopsida; order Asterales; family Asteraceae; genus Chrysanthemum; species Chrysanthemum makinoi. The sequence goes on from OU343224.1 coordinate 340,097,417, forward strand.
ATCACATAAGCTAAAAAGCCCAAAAATAAGCTTAAGCAAACACCCAGTTAATAAAGCTGATAAACTCGTAAGCCAAACTCTAAATTCTTTTTCGTATAGTTGCATTAAGCGAGTTATTTTTAGGTGAATCTGAATCGAAAATGTTAGCAATTATAGTTTAAATATTTACTTTTATTGTTTTGATACGTTAAAGTTAGCTTTATTTTTGAAATTGTACAAAATTCTGGCAAGATTTTGAACGAGATTGGTATAAACGAAAACAAACACATATTTGGGTGGCCCATAAGTTAGTTTAAATAAATAGATGGCCTAAAAGAAAATTGTTTAATAGTTGGACGGCCTCAGTATACATAATCCCTTAATTAAACAACATCAGTAACGATTCTGGTCGCAACTACGTATGAGGGACGTAGAACATAGACAATCACACTCCTACCCGATGGTAAAAAGGACAGCTTCGAGATTCAATAGTAATAATAATAATGTAGATTAGTTGTTTCTACAACTTTTAGTATGGATGTTGTTGCATACCTGCCTAGTTTGCCGACTTGAAATAGTCCAAAAGTCTGAAAACTAGTTAAATAAAAAATTATCTAAAGGTTAGATAATTTTATTTATAAAAGATAAGATAGAAGATAATGATACATTTAATTATAAAGCTATGTGTAAACGCATATACTCTAGACCAACGTTAAAACCAGAATTTAGTAGGTCCAAATCTATTTTCCGATATTGAAACGATAAGTTTGGTACTAGTGTTTGAACTTTAAAGTAAACACATTTGGTGGTCAAAGCTGGCGACTTTATTTTTAGCAAGTTATTGACCCTCGTTATATTATGGTGTTAGATAAATATGAATAGTTTAGAAATTCCAGAAAATTATTATTGAAAAAGAGACATTTGAACAACTTTTCGCATAAATTAATCATTTTATTCCAAATTGTTAGAGTTGACAATTGCAACCACATTACTTGTTTAGTTAGCCATCATGTTCAATAACTTATTTCACAACTAAGGTTGTATATTTTCCTGCGTTGTGCTGCAGTAAATTTCAGATTATCAAATTAGCAGTTGGTATATCACATTTGTAAAGAGTTACATACTGATGACCTGAAATTTTTTGTCATTAACTTTTGTTGCGCTTAAGCTAGCTCTTTGTGATGTACAAATTACTTTTCCATAAGCGTAGTACAAAATGTGGTTCGGTTCTAAGTTTTTTGTCACATTTATTAGATTTTTAGTTGAACTAGATGTATACAAAATGTGGTGCATCTGACCATGTGAAAGAGTCTTGCATGTACTACTAAAATTATTTTATAGTTTTGCATGACTTTGTCTATAAATTTGTCAAAATGCAATGTATCGACCTTTGTGACATTTTCTTGCATCATTTAATATCGATGTCTATTTTAAGAAAAAGTAGTTCATTTGACTTACGTAAGTTTTATGAATAACTATGATACATGATACTTTTGACAAAGACTGGTTTACGAAGTCTTTGGCAGTGGCTTATGCTGATTGAAGTTGTGATAGTATGACAACAGCTGCTTAAGTGTTTGAAAAGTAGTATGATTATTTAAAGCACCACATGTATGATACTTATATAAAAAAGCAACTAAACAGATCAAAGCTGCTGTAGAGTAGTTAATTGGATATTGGTTATTTAAAACTAACTATTTGACCTCTAGATTGTCATATGCTTAGATTTAGTTTCATTATGCTCCTAATGCTTAACAGATTAATTATCCGCAACTCAAAAATCGTAATTAATACCTTTAGAACAAGTCAGATATCCAAATTTATCTTTTAACATTATGTAAAGTTCGAATGCTATATATCCAGTTATCAGCTGCTTTAGGTATATTAATCGTTGCAAGTCAACTGGTTAAACTCACTATGACTCTCTATCTGCTAAAGATATCAACTATATGTTTCAAACCATGCATCATCGATCAATAAACCATCATTTTCCTTTTTAATTGAACAGTGAGAGCGTTAAATACCATATTTCAAAAATGGGACGTTCGTATTCAGAATAATTTGTGGAACATAAGTGGAGAACCATGCACTGGAACAGCACTTGGACCAGATTTTGACGTTGATTACAACAACCCATCCATAGAATGCGATTGTACATTTGACAGCAACACCACTTGTCATATTACGAAACTGTAAGTCTTTTGTTTCCTTGATTCAGTTGCTCTATTTAGAGGTGTTTGGCTGTTTGGGATTGATTTTAAGTGCTCGTCAATCAACTGTTAGTGTTTGGATGAAACTGCTTATTTGCAGATTTGCTTATATTAAAGGAAACAAACACTTTACAATGAGCAGGTTTAAGCTAATAAGAAGTTTTAAATAAGCAATCCGAAACACCGTATTAGGGTGCATGGGATTGCTTATAGCATTTTTCAACATAAGATATGCAGTTTGAATGGCAAAACTGCTTGTTTTAATTTGAACTTCTCAACAAAGTAAGCAGTTTGCCATGTTCGTGATTAAGAAAATGCCTGTTTGGGGAAGCTTATTTGAACAACGTATGCTGTATAAAAGCACGATTCTGCAGATAGTGTATGGATTTGCATTTGCTCATCAAATTACGCTCGCCCAAAACATCTTCCATAAGCTGATGAGAATCCACTGTTTTGCTCAACCCAAACACTCAAAAGTAATTAGCTGTATCAAAACACAGTAAGCTGATAAGTTGTTATAATCAAGATTACCCAAAAACCCCATAATCAAGTCTTATCACAAGTACTTTTAGGTGGATTACATATTTGTTCATACAGTAAATGAAATCAGTGTAGTTATGGGGATGTATTAGGTTGGCATTCTAATAGTGATAAAAAGAGGATAATCATATACTCGTAGGAAGATACTTTAAGGTTTCCATCTATAGCACCTCTTCTTCCTCCAAATTTGATTATTCTGACACTAAAAAATAGATAATATCGAAAACATTTTTTGCAAACGCTACAAAGCTGTTTGTTCTAAATGCAGTATCATAAAATCTATCATTTTTCTTTTACAGGAAAATCAGACAACTTAACCGGCAAGGGGTTTTACTTGAAGAAATTGCTGCTCTAACTTATCTTACAATATTGTATGATTATTTATTTATTTTTAATTTATTTTATTTATTATTTCTTGAAATTTTAGATATATGGTCAATTTCCTTATCACAGATGTGAATATGTGATGATATACATTTACTGTATGCGCTGCAGGAAACTTGATCAGAACGCGTTCACTGGTACCCTGCCTACGTTCCTTGGAAATATGTCTGCAATGAGGGAATTGTAAGTGTAGAGTATTTATTAATTCTTTTGTTTGACACTTTGATTAATAATTGTAATATGATTCTAATTGTAATATTGAACTGACATATAATTATGGTTAACAGTTTTAGATTACGGTGTAGTTCTTTTGTATTATTCTGTCAGTATGATATTCAACTTTTATTATGTTCGGGCCTAACAGTATAAAGAATACATTACCCGGCCTTTTTTTTTTTTCTCTAAATTCTAATGTTTTCATCTTGGTCAATTTTATTTTATATGTCTGAACAGGTTTTTTGACCACAATCAGTTCTTTGGCACAATACCTAAGGAGCTTGGCAATCTTAAAAATCTAACATTTCTGTGAGTTCCTTTAATAGTTGTCATCTATGCAAATTTATTCATGCCAGTAGACCGTTGCATATATAGACTAAATGGCTAATTTCTGTTTAGGTAGTCCACACGAATATTCACTGTGGGAAGCATATTTGTAATAGATTATAAAAAGTAACGATTGGACTTGGGACATGGTTTATAGGAAACCTTTTTTCTAGGAAACTTAAAATTAGTATCTTTCATTGTTCATACGTAAAATCTGATTATCTTCATATGCAACATTGTTGTGTTGTCTGTTTTGTTGCAGGGCTGTGAGTTCAAATAATTTTTCAGGCACTCTACCCCCAGAACTTGGGAACTTAGCAAAGTTGGAAGCGCTGTACGTTCTTATTAGGAAATTTTATTGTATATGCGCGCGCGTGCACACACACACAGACACAGACTTCTGAAGTAAATAAGTAGAAAACATACAACCTATTATCTGATTTGAAGCTAAATCGTACTGTACAATCATTTCTAAAATTTGCAGATATCTAGACAGTTGTGGTATCGGTGGCGAGATTCCCCCTACATTTGCCAACCTCCAAAATATGCAGCACATGTACTTATTTTCTGTTATTTGAATATCGATTAATCTGGTATTGAAGTGTCAGCTTATACTTGCTTACCATTAATTACCTTGTTGGTTTTCAGGTGGGCATCAGACAGTCCATTTTCTGGAAAGATACCTTCTTTTATAGGCAACTGGACAAAATTGTTGCGACTGTGAGTAAGAATGGTTACAGTTATAGCATCTAGGCGGCGATTTCAACCCATTTACTTATCAATTGGCTAGATTGGGTTTTGTTTGATCTCAAAGAGGTCAAATAATTTTCTTTAGCTATAAGGGGAGCAGGTTGAATGCTGCAAAGTCTATTATAGATCACTACGGTATATTTATAACAAATGAAAATTGGACAAAAAGTGTTTGTGGGTCAACCCAATCTCCCTTATATACTAAAAATGGCATGAATCAGTTTGAACCCCATTTTGGCTCATTACACAACCCTCCCAGCTTGCCACCTCTAATCAAAGTGCTCTTTCTTTAAGCTACAAATTTATTAATACTCATTTGCAGATATTATTTGGTTTTACAGGAGACTACAAGGAAATAATTTTGAGGGTCCTATACCAGCTAGTTTTTCAAATTTGACCTCACTGACGTCTTTGTGAGTTGCATACTTTTTCTCTATCTGGTTGCGCAAGTACATGGACTGATTTTATAAATGAAATTGTATAGGCGAGTAAGTGATTTGCAGAATGTGAGTTCATCTCTTGATTTTATCGTCAACTTGAGGAACCTAGAAGACTTGTAAGGCACACTTATCTCTTTGACATGCAAGTCTATATATGCAGTTAATATATCAAGTTGCTAACCATGTCTCTTATGTTTTTCCTAGAATTATAAGAAATGCATTAGTTTCTGGTCCTATTCCAAGTGAGATTAATCAATTGCGAAATCTAACTACACTGTAAGTTTCATGTTTATGCATAATCTTAATAGATAACTTTACACAAGTCTATACAGATGTATTCATGCCCTATTTATTCTCTCGACAGCGATTTAAGTTTCAACAATTTAAATGGTTCACTTCCACGAACATTAATGAACATGACTTCCCTCGTTTCCTTGTAAGTTATCAGTAAACCATCCCTTACAGTATGAGATAAAGTTAAGCGCTGCTCCTTCGCATTGTTTTCTTATTGTTCTTGACGTATATACCAGGTTTCTTGGAAATAACAGCTTGTCTGGTTCTCTTCTTCCTGACAAAAGTGCTAGTCTTCAGAACATGTAATTCTTGTTTTTGCTTGTGTTTTGTTCTTTACATGACCTTTTTAGTTTTTTATTTTCTTGATTTGATGAAATTTTTGTCATGCAGAGATTTTTCGTACAATGAACTCTCAGGATCCTTTCCTCGGTGGGTGATTCCGACATGGTCAATGCCTAATCTGCAATTGTGCGGTTTCTTCTTTGCTTTAATCATACTATCTCGTGTAAGTTTCTGGTCCTATATATTGAAATGCTTGAATTTTTTTCTTTCAGGAATTTGGTGGCTAATAACTTCAAATTCGACAGCACAAACATAAGGTAACCTTTTAAGTGACATAAACATTTTTTGCCGTGACAGGATATATGCTTCACTTCTGAGTAGTACGGGTGTAGTCAAAATATTAAATATTTGTTTGCAATATTCTCTATTATTCTAAATAATTGCATCTTCACATGCAGTACTTTCCCAGGATTAAATTGTCTCCAACGAGACTTCCCTTGCAACAGGAGCACGGATCCATGTATGTCCTCCTTTGTTTTTCTATGCATTAATGAGTTATCCTCCAAAAACTATATATTATTCATCAGATCTGTTCAGAAGTGATGACATGTCGATTGATTATGATCTTTGTTGCTTGCTAAAGATACCAGCTTTGCAATCAAATGTGGCGGCTCACAAGTGAGGTCTGCTAATGACATCTTATTCGAGACTGAGAACTCAACAGCCCTTGGACCAGCCTCCTATTTTTTAAATCAAGACAAATGGGCTGTGAGTAATGGTGGTATTGTCATTGACCGACCTGACCCTTCATTTATAGCATCTACTACAATAACAGTCGACAACACAAGATATCCAGAGCTTTTCAGAACTTCAAGAAAGTCTCCGGGATCCCTTAGATACTATGGTTTAGGACTACAAAATGGTCCTTATACTATAAGCCTTTTCTTTGCGGAGACAGTTTTTGACCGAAATAGAAGCATATGGCAGGGCACTGGGAGGCGTGTCTTTGATATTTACATTCAGGTAGGCCTTATTTACATCTTGATTATCAGCTTAATTGTGATTCACTGATTGTCTTGAAGTTTAGGGAAGTTTAGGTGTCACTTTTGACCCGCTTACTAATAAAGGGTTAGTTTGGGTTATGTTTTTTTCTAAAATGGGTTGAAGAAAAAATTGACTTCAAAAGGAACGGGTCAAATGGGTTGAAGAGGTTGTAATCGTAAATAACACTCTTATTATATATACACAAGTTGTGTAGGACAGAAAAGCATTCGTTTTTCCATTTCCTTAAAGATTGCTTAAATTCCATTCTTGTGTTCTAAACTTACTGTGGAAACTGAAGTTAAAAAATCTGACATATAATGAAGTTGTAAATGAACATAGCTAATAATAACGAGATGAGTGACTTTATTAGGTAGTATTAAAATATCTAAATTTCTTCATTGATGTTCTATAGGGAAATCGTAGACAGAGGGACTTCGATATATCAAAGGAGGCTGGTGGTATTGGAAGGGCTCTTGTTGAGGATTTCAGTGTTACTGTGACACAAAATTATCTCGAGATTCATTTGTTCTGGGCTGGGAAGGGAACCTGTTGCATACCAGAACGAGGAGCTTATGGACCTCTAATTTCTGCCATCAGAGTTTCTCCTGGTATGAAATTATAGATATACATAAAATACCAACATTCGTTTATCTCGTTTTAGTTATTGTACTTCTAAATCTGAGTCATTAAAAGATGGTTTTATGTCTTGTTTGGTTAATTCAATAATCTTGAAATGGGCAAAACGGGACAGGAAGCCCTACTTTCATAACTCGGATGTACAAAAAAGTACAATAACTAAAACGGGACAATTGAAAAAGTAGTTGGTATGTTATGCAAAAAAACCCTTATGATTCTATTAGTTGCTAATTGTTTTATTTTCAGGTTTTAAGGTTAAGAGTAAATCTAAGAAAACTGGAATGATCGTTGGTATCGTAGTTGGGGTGGCATCTGTCGCCCTTCTTCTCTTAGTTTTTGGTTTATACATGAAAAGGAAGTCAAAATATCAGGAAGAAGATGGTAATATTATATATCCACAATATCTTCTTATCATTTTCTTTCTTCCTTCTTGTTCTTTTGGAGGGAACCTTACCTTTTTCCTTCTTTTATTTGGATTGTCATTTTTTGCAGAATTTCTTGGAATGGGGCCCAAAGTAAATACTTATACCTATTCCGAACTAAAATCTGCAACTTCAGATTTCAGTCCATCAAATTTGCTCGGAGAGGGTGGTTTTGGACCAGTTTACAAGGTTTGATATTACAACGTTTCTGTATCATATCTGGGGAGATGTGCGTTTTACCAAACATAATAAAAAAAAAGCATTGGGACTTCAAATTATTGTTACTAGACTTATTTTTGGTGGATCTTTTATGCTGTCAATAATGCAGTTTGAACTAAACGATCATAATTACTTGTGAGTTTTGTGGTTAAAATATCTTAAATAGCTCTTATTTGTCCCAGGGGATATTGAATGATGGAAGTGTAGTAGCCGTGAAGCAACTCTCAGTAGCGTCACACCATGGAAGGAGTCAGTTTATAACTGAAATTTCAACCATTTCGGCTGTCCAACACTGGAACCTTGTGAAGTTGCATGGTTCGTGTATTGATGGAGCTAGAAGACTTTTGGTTTACGAGTATCTTGAAAACAAAAGCCTCGATCAGGCACTATTTGGTATGAAAATTATTTATATACCTTGATGATCTTTTATAATTAAAATATACATATTCTGAACAAAAAGATTTATTATAAATAAGACATAAATTAAATTTACTCATCATATTTGACACACTATTCTTTTTTTTAAAATTCAAATAGACAAAAGGTGTTCCGGGTCAACTGCCTGACCTGTTTTTAGCTGCACAAAGGTAGCATCTTTGGACCCATAACCCAACCCGACCGTTGTGCTCCCTATAACTCTTATGCTATCGTCTTTTGGTACGAATATGATTAAGCAACGGAAAATGGAAAGTATAAACACGAGTAATCCTGTCCATCACCATATTTTCAGTTGTGATAATATTTTCTAAATTAAAATCATGAAAAGAAAATATCAGCCTATCGTGTGATCTTAGTCATCATATCAAACGCTACTTATCTTACTATCTTGATATCTTGTAGGAAAACTGATGCTTCTTTGACTACAACGTTTCAATATATGCTTGGGAACAGCAAAAGGACTAGCTTATCTTCATGAAGAATCTAGGCCTAGAATTGTGCATCGGGATGTCAAAGCAAGTAATATCTTGCTTGATGGAGAATTATGCCCCAAAATATCAGATTTTGGATTAGCAAAATTATATGATGATAAAAGAACCCACATGAGTACACGAGTTGCAGGAACTATGTGAGTTCCTTCAACCTCTATAAAGACGTGTCTTAAATTTGTTAAGTAACAACTAATCCTTTGTAATTGCTCCTGTTTAGTGGCTATCTTGCACCAGAGTATGCAATGCGTGGGCATCTAACATCAAAGGCTGATGTTTTTGGATTTGGAGTTGTTTGTCTTGAGATTCTTAGTGGAAGGCCAAATTATGACGAGAAACTGGATTCTGAGCAAAAGTATCTTCTGGCTAATGGGTGTCTGGGTAATGGTTAGAACGGTCATTTGTTACATGTGGGTTGACATGTCCAATATGAAATATTTTCAAACTTATTTATGCGTTCGATGTGAATATATCGAAACAATAATAATACATATTGGCAAGAAGCCAATTAGGAGGCTGTACGCATAAAAAATAGACATGTATAACAACTTTCAGCCAATTTGACCCGTTTTCTTATAGCTAAACTTGTTGATTTTGACCCATTTGAGATAAAATACAGCCATGTATAATCATCATGCACGTTGCCTACAATGAAATAACTTTATAATTTGATATGTAATAACGAAATAAGTTTTATGGTATTTCCAGGCGGAGTCTATACGGTTTACCGGCCTTTGGACCTTATAGATCCATCTTTGACATCTTTTGATGAGGAGCAAGCTAAGCGTATGATAGGCGTGGCCCTTATGTGTGTTCAAGCATCACCATCATTAAGACCAGCAATGTCCCGTGCGATAGCAATGCTTTCAGGTGATGCTGAGATTAGTGTTGTCGCAACAAAGCCTAGTTATTTGACGGATTGGGATTTCAATGATATTACCAGCACTTTTTATGAAGATGAACCTACGTCCTCTGAAAATACAACCACAAACACAACTACGACTACATTTACAAGTGCCTCAAGTGGTACGGTGTCAATGTCATCACCCATAATCTTATCTGAGGTTATGAACAACGGGAGTCTAAGCGAAAGAAGGTGATACAACATAACTACAAGTCTTTGTATTTATTGTTCATTTCAACATATTTCACTTTTAACTTCTTTTTTCTGTCCATAACCATTGTTAAATATTGTGCATAAGTTAACAGTTTTGTCTTCTTTTACCAGTAACTTTCTCAAGTATTTACAGGTTTTTATTTACAGAAATTTTTTCATTTCCGGTAACCAACTTTCTGTTGTTTCCTTCTTCAAAATACCCAACTTTAAGTTTATTCTGCTTTGGGTAAGCGAGTATTGTCGAAAATGGTTATTTTCACGGCTGCATCCAATTAATCAACTTACCAGTTATCCTAAACAGAATAATATCGAAAGTATGAACCTTTAGTTGAATGATAATATAATCCGAGCAAACTTTTTATCTGAGTGTCAAACTCAAGCACTCTACACACCATTGCCCTAGTTGCGACTTAAACCCACAATCACTTAGCTGATTGAACACCTTTGATGCACCATACCGCTAGACTGAAATCTAGTAAATCCGGTTACATTTTTACGACTTAGCCACTATAATCAACAGAATGAGTTGAAGAAACACTTGACTCAAAAACAAGAACTCACTAGTGGTCAGTCAAGTTTTTGGTGGGAGCATGGGTGTACTAGCTAGCCTTATAAGCCATAAATGGTTTGACCCAAAAGCTAAAGAAATCTTGAGACACCTTATTTGGTGTTTCTAAACACTTTTACTTTGTGGAAAAAAATGAGCAGCAACCTAGGATTCCAGAAAAGGTATCAATGTTTTGTTTTGTTGGTATTATACACAAATTTTACTTTTAACCAAATCAAAAGTTAAAGTAGGGAATCAAAGCAAAAGGCTATGAGGAAAATGGTACACTAATAATACTAATCAATGTCTTCTGTATAGAACATCATTTGGAGTATAGTGAAAGTGACATTTTATTAAAGGAAACATCAATCCATATGTAAGTGTTTTCTTTTATAAAACTAAAGCTTGATAGATTCATTCAGGTTAGTTCCTCATTCCAATGTTGTTTGTTTACTTAGTCATCTTTAGCACTCACGTGCATAGCCACTCGTGATACAGTGCACACGTCTTGGCTGATATGCACAGCTTTTTTGGATTGTTCTATGCTTATTTTCTATACATAAACTTTTGGTTTAGGATCAAAATGGCTGTCTTAAACTTATCATTAAGCATCACACGCTTGTGTATTATAATAATCCAACAAGAAGAGTTCATGCAGTAGAGATTTGTATCGAGTTTACTTGAACGTGAAAGGTTTGAACGTTCGTTTTAGCATGTTGCATGTACACGGTTTTGATTGTTCTAGTAAAATGTCGGTCAAGTTGATCGTTATGGTTTAGAAAACTGTCTATGATATAAAGTTCTAAACTAGTAATGTCAAAGGGTTGGGGTAATTAGGTTTGTTAAGACATGTTGCGAGGTTGTTACAAAGTTCCGAATAATCAAATAAATGCTCCCAAAGTTGTGAGTTCAATTCCTGCGTAAGATGTTGGAAATGTATATATTTACAAATATGTGAATGTCCAGATTCGAACTCGTGACCACGGGATTGCACACATTAGCGAATGAGAATTAAAGTTAATAATTAATGTTTATGTTTACGATTAATTATTACACATTAAGTCCGGTTAACGATCGTTAAGTATTTAACGGATAAATGACTAACGACCGTTAAATGGAAAAGAGAAGGACTAGAAATGGAAAACTTGGAAAAGTTATGGATTGGGCTTTGGGCTTTCCTTCATGGCCGACCATAGGGGCTATTCTAGGCCTAATCCCCAACTTGTTCCCTCAGATTTACCTACTAGTATGCTTATAAGGAGGGTAGGGTCATAGGGTTTCATACACTGCTGTTGCATGAATTAACCCTAGATCTCTCCTCTCCTCTCTCTAGTCCATATTCGGCCGAACACCCCAAAGTAAGGGAGTTTGGTTTCGTTTTTCTTAAACGAGGACTTGTGTTAGATCTAGCAATCGCTGATTCGTTGGTTAAGTCGTGTGTACAAAAGCGTGGTTGTAAGACATTATTCTACACAATAAGTACTTCTTTGGTTTGCTTTGCTCGAGGGTTGTTTTGTTTTGCTCGAGGGATTTGATATTCAAGAGAGAGGTACGTTAGCATACTTTCGGTTAATTAATTTATTTGTTATGATCTTAAGTCTTCCACTGTGTACTCTTGATGTCTTTATGTTTTATTGTATTTTATATATCATAAACTCAACAAGTGGCATCACGAGCATTGTATAACAAGTAATTAATTACTGAAACACATAATTAAAATAAACATGAATGTGTTATTATTTGTATGCTTAGATCTAGGGTTTGCAAAACCTAAACCTTAATTTTGAGGGGGGGCGTTTATTTTGGTGCCCTAATTAGGGTTTTGTAAACTATTGTTTTAATTGGATTAGAAACCCTAAGATGCATGCAACTTTATGTGTATATGCGTAACTTTGATTTAATTGCATTAATTGTTAAGTGTAATTTTATGTCCATGATAATTATTTGCATGTTTTATCATGGATCTGCTTTTATTGTATGTCTTTCTTGTTTAAGTGATATACACTAAATTATGATAGATCTAAAATTGGGGAAGACCTCAATTATTATTAATTTAATCAATTATGTGCTATGTGGTATGTATTTAATTTTGACTTGCGCAATCGATGAATCGATGCATGTGGTTCACCTTGTACATAGATGAAAACGTGTGAAAGTCTTAATTAAATATATGCATATTGTCAAATCTAGAATTGGTTATTAATAGGATTTATCAAAACCGTTTGCATGTGGCTATTTGATATGCATGACTTTATATTTGTTATGCATTCATTGTTTATTTGTTTATTTTTGTAAATACTTGCTTGTTTGTTATGTGTAACAAGGGTATTTTTACAAGAAAAATAAACTGACCTAAACAATGGTGAAACATGTATTTTAAGAATAGTAATCATAATCGTTTAATTGATTGATGACTTTGGTACAAATGGTCCGAAAGGCTCACCCATGAGAATGAACTAATAAAAGGGGTTTAAAGAAGTGCGCACAATACAAAGGATGTCTAAGGTTGTGCTTTAGCGTGTACCGTCCTCGCCTCTCTGTAGTTCGAGTGGAGCTCCTTAGTAAGCCATTAAATGTGCAAGCTCATCTTAAGGGCGAATTAGTTTTAATTCCATGCGCCACTTTGGTGGTAATTATCCGAAACACTAAGTGTTTACACTTATGCAAAAGTACGGTATAATGGATGATAATTAACACTAAATTCCTTAATTGGTGAACCCAATACCTCAATTAAAGTTTGATGATGAAAAACTTATACATTAAAACAAGATATAAATGTTTTAATAAAACTATGCTACAAAGATGAATGCATGACATCTTTGTACATATTTGATTTAACATCAAAACTATTACCCTTTAAATTAAGTTATATTTCATCCAATAAACGGAAACACCTAAGATTACTTTTTATTTATGTAGATCGTGACTTAGATCTTGATCGAAGGGTAAAATGTCCACGTGTCGTGAGAACGGGCATGGACGATTTTGCAGTTTCTTAAGTTGGACAACTTAATTGAGTTTTGTAGTGAGAACTGGCAACTCAAGGCATAAGATGGGATAAAACATGTTTACATGGCGATTGATATTGGCTATATGTAAATCCCATAAATCTAGGAATTGCAATTGAAATTGGCAATTGAGCAAATGCTCTACCATTTTGTATAAGGTTCATTACTAGCAGATCAACTGACGTGATGAAATTATGACAATTTGGATCCTAGTTTTCAATAATAATTAATTGGTTATATGAATATGAACCTTGGGTATTTAATTGTTTATTGAAAAGGTTAATTATCGAAAATACTAAAATTGAATTTTGTAATTCTTTTGAATGTATAAATGCAACATTTAACCAGTAACGTGGTTTAGTCTTTGTTTAGTAAATTGATCCATTCTAGCTTTCAAACAAATGTTTGATCGAGAATAATTTAATGATAAGACAAACGTCTCTTTCCATGGGAGAAGCACGAGACTCAATCCTATTCCTTTTCATGAATGAGAAAGGTATAATAGGAACATTTGAATTGTCTAAATTCTAATGTAACTCTTAGCAATGAATTGCACAACTTATTTTCCATAAAGATTTCATTACCCTCATTTGGTGAATGAATCCTTTGTAACAACATGAATGTTGGTTAACTGGAAAACATGTATATGAGTTACTAGATTAGAAGCTAGACTAATTACAGCAAAAATTGGTAAAAGGCAAACTAGCATATTTTTATCTAGTTGTTTGCTTTAGCCTTTAAAGGTACTACATACCAGTATGGGGATGGTAGGCTTGTTGAGGAAGAAATTGCATACCCAATTTTTCGAGTTAATAACATTGATGGATAACCTATCATTCACATAGTAGAATACACCTTTTAGTACCTTAGTAATGATTACGTATGGTTCTTCAAAGGTGTAGGAAAGTAAAAAGAAGCAAGTTGTTTTCTTATGCAACAATGTTGTGATTCATGGGAGCATTTGTGTTGCATTCTTGAATAAGAAGTTGTTTTAATGATTTCTAATTAGGGAGCTACAAGCCTTTTTTCCTGTAGTAACCCGCATTATCTTCAAAGATAATTACTTTCCAATTGTAGACACTTATGTTTTAAGGATAGTCGTAATGCGTTTCCTTACTAAAAAAAAATATAGTTCTACATCTACTTGTTATATCTATGACACAAATCATATTAATCAAATAAACTAACGTGTATCGTGTTGTTTATATGCTACATGATGTTGTTCCATGCACAAGTGGGAGAAATCTTATTGTGTGCAAGGTACAACACATATTAATATGATTTAAAAAGGATTCTCTTGATGTATAAAGTAAAGAGAATAATGTTCTAATCGGAAGTATACATTTATATATGTATGATTGCCCTATTAAGAACATGTGTCAAGATGATAACAAAGACTACTTTATTTTAAATATTTATGTCATTCAATATTTAAGAAACACTTGTAGTTACAATTTATGTTATGTGAGAACGTGAACTAGATTGTAGCCCAAGGTAAAATATCCACGTGTCGTGAGAACGAGCATGGATGATTCTGCAGTTTCTTACATGGAACATTTCATGGAATGACATAATTAAATGAAGTAATCTAATACTACTTTGAATTTAAGTATTCGTTGAATGACTTAAATATATGTAGTAAATATTAACTTGAAATATTAATTGAAACTCGAGGTGGTGTTCATAATTACTTTAATTATAAATGTTTATGATTTTGTAAAGTCACAAACATGAAGTCTTTTAAAGACTTAGAATATAAAGTAAGGCGTTAACTTGCTATGTTTTAAGACATATGCATGAAGTCAATGAGTTAATCAAAGACTTATAACGTATAGTGGGATTATAACTGTTATATCTTTTGACTTGGTCAAGAATACTTGTGTTATAATACATGCAATTGACTTGGTAATTTTATTGTACCATTAAGTTTTACTTTGTTGGTAAATATGATAAACCAAAGAATAGATGGTTATCTTAAATATTGTTAGATTAATCTTACAATATTAAATTCTAAGGAAATACCATAGTTTTATGGTATGTTCAGTTAGAAGAATCAAAATCTATTGGCATTGTTTGATTCAAGATAACTATAGTTTCTTCCAAAAGTTATCAAGGTTAGTAGATTGAGTATAGATTAAATATACTCAATAAGACTCCAACCTAGAAGATTGATAAGACACCATTTGTTTATGGAATGTGATGAATCACATTAAGTCTTATAAATGAAGTTCGGAATTTGTTAAACTACTTATAGAGTGAGTTGTAACAAACTAATGTCAGGAACTGTCAACGTTTTTGTAATATCCCAAAAGAGAACAATGTTTTGTTGCTCTACTTACTAAACTATTTAAAGGTAATCTTTAAATTGTTAAAGGCAAGTGGGAGTTTTGTTTAGATCTTGAAAGATTGAATTACAAAATACACAATCTTCTAAAATGCACTAGCAAATATCATGATGAGGCTAAACATGTATATGATAGACCTCAATATGATGGAATTGTCATTCATAGATCCGTAAGGATATCTCGATATTTAATATGGTGAGGATTATGAGTTACGTGATCATGGTAAGCTTTAATCATGATGATGAATTTATCAAATGTTGAATTGTGGTAAATCAATCATACTATGAATGTTGAGATGATGTCCATAAATATAATCAATTTTAGATACTTGGTTTATCTAAATGAAGATGATTTTCTTCAAAGGATGGAAACCCTAGTGGTTTAAATCTTTATGTAGAAATCATATGGACAATATTGTACACATATTTAATGCATGTCTAGTGATAATAATATTAATCATATTTAAGCAATTAACTATGATTGAATATTCTTTTCTAGATACATTAAATAAAAGTATAAAGATTATAATTATCATACTTAGTTTCATTGATATGAAATTTTGACAATGAATGTCAAAACTCTTTGTTGTGGAATTACTTTTTAAGAGGACGATAAGTAATACAAAGTAGTTTTATGAATTCAAATAATCTTTGAATATGTACAACCCACAAGAATCCATGAATTGATATATGCAAGCATCTAGGAGATGTTTCTTATGTTTAATATTAAATCCATGTTTGATTTAATAATTAAAATAAGATTGCTCATAAGTATTCTTGAAAGCTAGTGGGAGTATTATTTATTTTTTCTTAAATCTTATATGTTGTATGGACAACTACATTCCACTTAAATTAAGTTTTAGTTGGGAATGAAACTTCGTTTGTAAGATTTGGAAATAATATATACAACCTTGGAATATATGTTTATTATTATAAACATATACGGTAAATAAATGAGTCAAAAAGAACATGATGAATACATATCTTTGACAAGATAGATGAGATCTTAAAGTTTAACTTGAAGATTCATCATGAACATCATGTTGTGTATAAAGTTGTTGTGTCATGCTTGATTACAAGATGATTTGACAACATTGAAAGTTGTTAGTGTAATAAATATTTTAAAGGAATATGTTTGGATTTAGAATCACATTCCACAATCTGGAGATGCTCCTAGATTCTATGGATGATTATATGACAATTGTTTCATAATTGTCATTGCCAACAAACTTGAGTTTTGGTAGGCACCAACATTACACTAGAACTGTTCAAAAGTTTACGGATATTTAATTGTTAATACAAATATCGTCATTAAACGTTATTTATATTTTTGATCTTTGCCTAAGTTTTGTTAACGACAAAAGTAAATTTAATTTATAAAAGCTTAAAGCTTGTCAAGTTTATTAGATATTAAAACAAGCTTTCTCAAACAATATATTCATCATTCAAGCATTTACACTTTTAATTAGTAACATCTTGATATGACTCTAATCATTATGTATGATAAGTAGTTTGTAGAATGTGTTAGGTTCTTAAAACCAAACACTACTTAAGCATTTGCATAATTCTATAAATAGTAATACAACATTTTGACATCATGTATTACATCATGGAAATCATTAGAAGATTCCATTAGATATTTTGTGAAGATTTGTACTCTTCATATCTTGCAAAATCTTACTTAGATAGAGTTGACTTTAAGCAAGATTTGATATCTTGGCCGGCCGACCTGGCGGTACCATTTTGGTACCTGACGGAACCCTTTAGTGGGTCCGTCCGGACGCCCTGTCCATTTTGGCTATCAATAGCAATGCCAAGCCAAGTAGTTTTTCATCCCTTTCTAACATACCTCATACATATATCTTCTCTAACCTTTCTAACTCAGTTGCTTATCATATTAGTGATCTCTTTTGTAGCAAAGAAGATCAAGTCATATTCAAGCTTCAACGAGAAGTTGGAAGTCTTGTTTGTTTAGTGTTGATCCATACTTCATTGTTGTATCAAACCATCATAATCTTGTGAGTGTGAGTGGTTAGTATTTTAGTCCTCAAAATACATTGGGTGTGGGAGTAGTTGTACCCTTGGAAAGAACTCGACATCTAGCTTAGTGTCGAAATAGTGTAAGTTAAGTGTAAAGGTTTTCTCCGCAAGTGAAAGGAGCTTGTTGACTAGTGAAGTTAAACTCTCGAGTGTGAGACTCGGGAGTGGAGTAGGGCAAGGAAAAAGAGTCCTAGTCAACCACTATAAACAATTTGTTGTGGTTTGATCATTTCTTTCCTTATTTACTTATTACATATTGCTTGCATATTTCATTAACACACTTAAGATCAATATCAATTGATCTTTCAATAAGTTTCAAAACAAAGTTTTAATCGGTAAACTATTCAACCCCCTTCTAGTTTTCTACAATTGGTATCGAGCCTGTTGCTCAAGAATTTCTAAAATATATTGTATTTTATCAACTTGAAACGATCCATGGATTCTAAAACTTAAAGAAGGCAATCTATGCAAAGACCACCACTCTTTGAAACCAATGGATTTATCTATTGAAAACCGCTTTGAAACATATGTAAAATCAAAAGATATAGATCTTTGGTTTATTATTGTTAAAGGAGATTTTAGTTCTACAACAAAGGATATTTCCATTGATGAACAAAAGAAACTAGTTGCTAAAAATAATGAAGCTAAAATGATGCTTTATAATGCTTTACCTAGAAAAGAATATGAAAGAATTTTTATGTGAAAACCAAAGATATTTGGGAATCTTTAATTGTTACACATCAAGGTAACTCACAAGTCAAGGATAACAAAATTGATCTTCTTGTTCAACAATATGAACAATTTGTTATCCCCAAAGATGAAACCATTGATTGTGGCTTTGCTCGCTTTAACACTATCATTACATCACTTAAAGCACTTGATGAATCTTTTCGTAGTAAGAACTTTGTCGGGAAATTTCTTAGAGCACTCCATCCCAAATGGAGAGCTAAAGTGACCGCTATTGAAGAATCAAAAGATCTCTAAATAATGTCACTAGACGAGCTAATTGGCAACCTCAAAGTTCACGAAATGGTAATGGAGAAAGATTCGAGATCATCAAAGGAAGAAAGGAGAAGATCAAATCTGTTCTTAAAGCAAAGGCAGAATCAAGCGATGATGGTGAATCTTGTTCCGATAGTGAAGATGAGGAGTATGCCATGGCCGTTAGAGATTTCAAGAAGTTCTTTAGAAGAAGAGGAAAGTTTGTAAGACAACCTCGAAAAGAAAAGAAGCCATTCCGAAAAGATCGGGATGATAAGAAGATTAAAGGTGAAAGAAAGTGTTTTAGATGTGGTGATGCAAGTCATCTCATAGAGAATGTCCCAAGCTCCCTAAAAGCAAAACTCAACGAGCTTTTGTAAGTGGTGCTTGGAGTGATAGTGAAGACGATGAAGAATCAAGCAAGGAAGAGATCGCTCTAATGGCACATGAGTCAAATGAGGTACTTTCCGACTCTTCTTATTCTTCTATAGATGATGACACTTTGCAAAACAATATAATCAATTGTGTGAGCTAAGTCTAAAAATCATAACTAAAAATAAATTTCTAAAACCAAAAGGAGTTTTGGAAAATGAGGTATATGAGTTAAAAAAAAAGCAAAACGACTTGAAAAAGGAAAAGCAAATGACAATGATTGTAAATCATGTCAAGAGCTTAATCTTGAAATAGAAAAACTAAAGCTCACACAAGAAGTTTTAATAGAAAATAATTCTAAGTTTAAAAGGTTTAACAAAAACATCGCTTTTGCTGATGAAATAGTTAAAATCCATAAAACACCATGAGACATGAATGGGCTAGGTTTTAATGAAGTATTAATTCCAAAGAGTCAAAACAAACGTCGAAAAGACGAACATTCTCAAAAATTGCTGCCAGATGCGACGAATTGACGGAACCAAAATAAGGGTTCCCAGTAAAATGGTACCGGGGTACTTCACAGAACGTAATGTTCGCAATACGGACCGTACTGAATTTGTTAAAGTAACAAAGAAAACCAATGATAATGTTAAACTAAAACCAGCCATTATATCGGGAGTAGGACTTGTTAAAATGAATTTAGATAAAACACTACTCAACAACGATATAAAACTCCTTTTGCCAAACGCCCCTTTCCTAAGAGCAACCACAACGACAACCCAACTACCAACACAATGGTTGGAATCAAAACTTCTCTAGACCATATCAAACTCCAGATTACATGCCATGGAATTCTTACCCATCATTTCCATACATGAATCAAATAAATGGTATGTGTAACCCAAATGGACCCATGAGATATGGGGGACCAAATGCTTGAGTTATTTGCTTCTTAGGTATGCTTGAAAGTTGGATTGGAACCGGATGAATGGATAAAAGATAGTGGATGCTCAATGACATGACGGCAACAAAAGTCTCTTCTCATCATACCAAGAGTATGACGGAGGTAATGTCACCTTTGGTAGCAATCTCAAAAGCAAAATTATTGGCAAAGGTACGATTGCTCATAACTCCCTAACTATTGAAAATGTTGCTCATGTGGATAGGTTAGGATTTAATCTACTTAGTATTAGCCAACTATGTGATAAAAAGTATAAAGTACTATTTGATGAAAATGGTAGTAAAATACTAAAAGATGGTATCACCATAGCTAAAGGAGTTAGGAAAAATAACATATATGTCATGAAAATAGATAAAACATATAATGACAAACTTTGCCTAACAACATTAGATGATAGCTCATCTTTGGCATAGACGCTTAAGTCACGCTAATATGAGACTTATACAAAACCTATCTTCAAAAGAGTTGGTTAGAATTTACCAAAACTTAAATATGACCAACACTTTTGACGCTTGCAAAATTGGTAAACAAACACATAGTAGTCACAAATCTAAAAATATGGTGTCCACATCTAAGTGTCTAGAATTATTACATATGGACTTGTTTGGACCATCCGCTATAAGAAGCTATGGAGGCAACTTATACACTTTGGTCATAGTAGATGATTATTCAAGGTTTACTTGGACGTTGTTTTTGAAAACCAAAATGAAGCTTTTGATAAATTTGAAATACTTAGCAAGAAAATTCAAAATCTTCTAGGTATCAAATTGTGTCGATCCGTACGGATCATGGTCGAGAATTTGACAACGAAACTCAATTTGGAAACTTTTGTGATACAAATGGTATAACACATAACTTTTCCGCCCCACGAACACCTCAATCAAATGGAGTAGTAGAACGTAAAAATAGAACAATTCAAGAAATGAGTAGAACAATGCTTAATGAACAAAACATTCCTCAAAAGTTTTGGTGTAACGCCGTTGACACTTCTACATATATTTTGAATAGAGTCTTAATATGTCCTTTCTTAAACAAAACACCATATGAACTTTATAAAGGTAAAAAGCCAACGTTAGGATATTTTAGAGTCTTTGGTTGTAAATGCTTTATTCTTAATACTAAGGATTATCTCACCAAGTTTGACCCAAAGTCTTATGAAGGTGTATTTCTTGGTTATTCTCAAACTAGTAAAGCTTACATTGTCCTAAACAAAGAAACAATGATAGTCGAGGAATCGTTGAACATAACATTTGACGAAAGTCCACCTCCCTCTAAGACATCACCTTTGGTAGATGATGACTTAGTTGAAAGTCAAATGATAAGGTCAAGAAATAATAAATAATAACAAGGAAGATGAACCATTAAATAAAGAAATTGTCAACATCAAAGAATCTAAAAGTCATCCATTAGAAAAAGTCATAGGACAACTCAATCAAAGAACCTTAAGGTCACAAGCCCAAAATCAAAGTAATTATTTTTGTTTTGTATCCACCATTGAACCAAAACCCATAAATGAAGCAATAAAAGATGAATCATGGGTTATTGCCATGCAAGAAGAATTAAACCAATTCGTTAGAAATGATGTTTGGAAGTTAGTTCCAAAACCTAAAGATCAAACTATAATTGGAACAAATGGGTTTTTCGAAATAAAATGGATGAAAATGGGATAGTATCTAGAAACAAAGCTAGGCTTGTAGCGCAAGGTTATAATCAACAAGAGGGATTGATTATGATGAAACTTATGCACCGGTAGCTAGGCTTGAGTCTATTAGAATATTACTTGCTTATGCATGTGCCTATGATTTTAAATTATTTCAAATGGATGTTAAAAGTGCTTTCCTTAATGGGTTTATTAACGAAGAAGTGTATGTTGCTCAACCTCCCGTTTCACCGACTTTGAGAAACCACATCATGTCTTCAAACTCAAGAAAGCATTGTATGGTCTTAAGCAAGCACCAAAAGCTTGGTACGACCGACTTAAGACTTTTCTTATTGATAACAAATATACTATGGGATTAGTAGATAATACTCTTTTACTAAGAAAAGGAATCACAAATTATCATTGTTCAAATATACGTTGATGACATTATATTCAGATCAACTTGTCAAGAATTATGTGATGATTTCTCTAAAATCATGCATGACGAGTTTGAAATGAGTATGATGGGTGAGTTAAATTTCTTTCTAGGACTTCAAATAAACCAACTAGAAGATGGCATATTTTTTTAACCAATCTAAATATATAAAAGACATGCTTAAGAAATTTGGTCTTGAAGATTCCAAACCAACTAAAACACCCATGTCCCTGACACTAAACTAACCAAGGACGAAGAAGGTGAATCCGTAGATAACACTAAATATAGAGGAATGATTGGTAGCCTACTCTATCTTACGCCTAGTAGACCCGACATTATGTTTAGTGTTTGTCTATGTGCTCGCTTTCAAGAAAACCCAAAGGCATCACACTTAGAAGCATTAAAAGGATTTTAGATACATTAAGGGAACAACGTGTTTAGGATTATGGTATCCCAAAGAAACGGGTATAGAAACCATAGTGTATGCCGACCGATCATGCCGGTGACTATGTCGATAGAAAAGTACAAGTGGTATTTGCACTTTTGTTGGACATTGTCTCACCTCATGGTTTGCAAAGAAGCAAACGGCTTTAGCCATTTCAACTATCGAAGTTTAGCACGCCTCACCGAAAAGCATGTCAACAAGCTCTTTGGATGAAGCAAGCTCGAGATTACGGAATTCATCTCAAGACATTGTGATACTTAGCGATAACAAAGGAGCCATCGATCTCAGCAAGAATCCCGTTCAACATGCTCGCACAAAACATATTGAAATCCGCCATCACTTTCTTCGCGACAATGTTCAAAAAGGAAACATTTCAATCGAGAAAGCCCAAGACAACATTGCCGACATCTTAACTAAGCCTCTTAAACGAGAACCTTTAATCTTCTTAGACTTGGTTTAGGTTAATGGAACCAAACATGTAGGATAAACATAGCCCAAAACATTAGAATAGTCAAAACAAAACAATTTTGTTCTGTACTCTGCATCAGAGCCACGGCACCAAACGACAACAAAGACGGAACCAAATTTTGTGCCGTCGTCCGTGGTGTCTACGTAAGCAAAACCGCTATATACAAATCATCCTCTTCCTCAAAACCCACTTTACCAAAACATGTAAAACTTAAACCAAGCTCATTATAGTCATCTTCCCACTCATTAATCACTGAAGATAACATCATTGTAAGTATCCTAACTACATTTCATCTCTTAATTCGGAGTCTAGGATTCTTATTTATGCACAAAACTATCACAAATCATTACATGGGTTTTATGTATGCTTTTATACCAAATATGAATTCAATTGGCAAATTGCATAACTAGTCATTAAAATTAGGTACTACATTATCATATTACATAAACAAATCATGTTTCCCACTAATTGATAGATAATGAATATAAGGCCTTATTCAAAACAACCAAACACCCCATGTCAAAAGTTTTGAAAAGCTTCTCACTTGTAGGAAAACAATTTTTCATTGCTAATACAAATAGAAACGTTAAATTTTCATCACTTGCATGCTCTTGAATACTAAAGGTATTGCATAATTAATATGCATTCCCGGGTATATTCAAATGAAGCCACATTGAATTAGGAGCATTTGGGTTATCTCATGGTATTTGCCAAACACCCCACTAAAACCATTTTTGTGCATAAAATGAGTCGAGATAACCGCAACTCCAAATTGTTTTCATATAGGCACACAAGAACCAAAAACGTTAAAACTTATTCTCATTTTTTAACATATTAACTCTTGTCCTTAGGAATAACCATGGTAGCCGCAAGATTCTATGATCACAAAGACACCCTTAACTACATTCCCAAACACCACAAAACCAAAGGACTTACCAAAGAACAAGTAGAAATATTTAGGGGTCTAGAATCAAGGTATTTCCAGGAGGGTAGAACCATTCACTCATCCTTCCTTGAAAATACCAATCTTCATGAAGAACTAGCCGCCATTCAATTCGATTGTCTCCTTGACATCGATGAACCAATTTGTCCTAGGTTTGTGTTAGAATTCTATGCTAGTGTGACCGCTTTTAGTGATGAAGACTATGATGAATTTTGTCTTAGGTTTAGAATCAATCAAAACGACTACACCATCACCTTAGCCAACTTTGCTCAAGTGCTAGGAATTCCCAACCGAGGAACTTGTGTCTACTCGAATAAATGGTCACTCACCGCTCTTGATGCTATCAATGACCGCTCTCTACCCTACCAAACCCGTTTGGCCGATAAGGATGTCATCCGTGAACACCTTTTAACCCAAAAGTGATACAACCCGAAGTTACCAAAGGAAAAGAAGTAAACCAAGATCCATATGGAATGGAGCTAAATGAACTTAAGCCCGAATTTAAGAAATGGGAGGAGCTACTTAGAGCCAACGTCATTAGCACCATAGGAAATAGGGATCACATTAACGCCTTTGTCATGCTTCTACAACTTGTCCAACCGTCAACCATTCAATTTAGCCTACTACATAGCTAGGAGAATGATTGATATTCCAACTCAAGGATCCGTTGCTCTTCCATACGGATGCTTCTCACCCCTCTATAGAAACTTCACCAATTCCACCAACTCCAAAAGGGATGCATCTACACTATGAGCTCATCTCTCACATCTTTGTACCTTTGAGTGATGCAAGAGTTGCTAAGACAAAAGGCAAGAGAGCAAAACCTCCAACTCCATCATCATCATCATCAAATAGCTCAAGATGGTCTTCCAAGCTTCTCTTCCTCCTCATGAGTATTATGCATCTCTTCCCGAAATAGAGAATGAATCAGTAGAATTCAAGCAAACTAAGGGAATGTTCAAGTGTCTTGGTAGGATGATGAACAAGATTTACAAGAAATTGGACAAATAAGGATACTTTAAGGAGTGTTTGGAACAATGCATTATCGTTAATGTTTGATACTATTTAGTTGTTTTTATTATGTAGGATGATAATATAACTTGAAACAATGGTGTATGCTAACAACATGCTATGGGATAGCACAAGTATGCTATCATATTTTACCCATTTTCACTATATTGTGAAAATCAATAAGCCTTGCTCAAAATCTATGCTCCACTATGTTTACATATGTGCTATTTACTTTTCCTAACTAGAAATGTTTAGTATAATGTTTTGAGAAAATTTCGGGTTTCGAAATTTCCCCGACACCTAAAACGAACTCGCTCATATTTCAAGATCACGGATCGACGGCACCATAATTTGGTACCGTCCTTTATGTAATTTGGTACCACATACCGTACAGATGACGGACGCAAGACCTCTTTAGGTACCGTCCGTGTATGATTTTGGTGCCGTGGATCCTCCGTAATTTTCTCAATTTCACTCTTCGTGATTCCAAATTATCTTCCATCACTTATAAATCAATCTTAACTAGTTTATACCGTATTAGAACTAGTATTATTTACTAAGGTGTATAAGAAATCCATTTCCCACCAAAATTCAAAAATTTGAAAAATCCACCCAAGGAGCCCTTTGGCATAAAGGAAGGAACCAAATTTTGGTACCTTCAAATCCGTGGGTAATCTGAATATTAGGAAATTCCACTCACTAGAACACATTTATTGCATATCTTTTCTTCTTCACTCCATCTTCTTTGTATGGATTGACTTGGGTGATATGACTAGCATTCAACCCACTTCCAAATCATCAGGAACCTCATCTCTTCAATGGTTCAACATCAAATCAAACACATTTCTCAACATTTCTTTTAACCTCTATAAATTGAAAGGCTTTACCATGATCATCTTCACACCTTCCTCATTCTCATTACTATCTAGCAAATAAAACCCAAGTTAAAATGACTAAATCATCACCAAAACCTTGCAAGAAAACCGCTAGAATGAGCGTAAGGCCTTGTTGTTTTGTTCATCTTAGCTCATCATCCAAATCTTCACCACTTACAATTTCATCTCCCATTAGAGATGATAATTTTACCTTAGCTACACCCACTTCATCACACATTGTGATCACCACTCCACCACCAACAAACCCACCTACTTCACCTCCACCGGCACCCATCCAAACATCCAAAACCCCCTCACCACCTTCACCAAGGTCTCCCACTCTCACTCCCATGGAGTTATTTTCAACTCCACCAACATCACCAAATCCTTTCGAGGACTTGAAGACTTGCCTCCTAGGCCAATCATCCACCACCATTGCCATCTTTGGCACAATTGAAATAATCGCTCATGAGTCACCCTGGTCATCCATTGACCCAAACGCCCCATTAGGGCCAAGACCTCTCCCTTTCCACCCCATTCACAAGGACATTCATGGTCCTTTATACGGGGATCATCCACTTCCATCATCAATGTCTCCTCATATTGAGGACATTCGGAAAGCATGTGGGATGACAATCCCACTAGAGAGAGAGATTCGCCGAACTCCACAACCTCCACCAATTCAAAGGCATGGTGGACTCTCACTTAGGTGAGACAATGCAAATGCAAAATGCTTTGCTTGCATCCATCATGACCACTCCAAACATCCCCAACACCACCAACACATCCACCATTCCACCACCACAACCTCCCCAAACTTTCTACCCTCCAAGGCATGGTTGCTCAACTTGTGAGCAACTAAACCTGAACGGACCGGTTATGGTCCATGACTTCCACGAAGAAATGAGGTTCATCCTCAACCATACCTTGAGCGCTCAACGCTTTTTCCCATCCACCATCACTTTAGGATGGTTTTAGAATAGTTTTTCTTTTATTTGCTTTCTTAGGATAATTTTTTCTTCTTGTACTAGAAACACATCATTGTGTTCTCTTTTCATGATCTTTATTCATGAAAAATTTTAACTAATGAATGTTGTTTATCATATTATTGGTGTCATTACATAGTGCTTGGAAATGCTTGTGAATGATCATTATTACTAACATTTTTTTGTAGCTTTATTTTCACAATCCATGTATCTTCCCATTAAAGCACCCAATTTAGGGAGCTTTGAACAAGGGGAGATAATAGCTCGGCTCATTACATTCTCAAGATAGCCTCTTCTTTTGTTAAGACAAAAGGGGGAGAAAATATAGAACTTTGAATTATTCATATTTGACTTTTCTCAAAAAGTCAAATCTGATACATTTGACTTTCTAAAAGTCAAACAGAACTCTTATTGATAATACTTGACTTTCTCAAAAGTCAAATTTCATACACTTACATTACCATTCTCTTTTCAAGTTCTAAAACTAATATTTTTATAACTCTTGTACAAACTTTGTTTCTTTTATAAAATTAAATTTATATTTTGTCCTCAACAAAAAGGGGGAGATTGTTAATACAAATATCGTCATTAAACGCTATTTATATTTTTGATCTTTGCCTAAGTTTTGTTAACGACAAAAGTAAATTTAATTTATAAAAGCTTAAAGCTTGTCAAGTTTATTAGATATTAAAACAAGCTTTTCAAACAATATATTCATCATTCAAGCATTTACATTTTTAATTAGTAACATCTTGATATGACTCTAATCATTATGTATGATAAGTAGTTTGTAGAATGTGTTAGGTTCTTAAAACCAAACACTACTTAAGCATTTGCATAATTTTATAAATAGTAATACAACATTTGACATCATGTATTACATCATGGAAATCATTAGAAGATTCCATTAGATATTTTGTGAAGATTTGTACTCTTCATATCTTGCAAAATCTCTCTTAGATAGAGTTGACTTTAAGCAAGATTTGATATCTTGGTCATGACTGGCGGTACCATTTTGGTACACGGACGGAACCCTTTTAAGGTGTTCGCCGTCCGTGGACGCTCCTGTCCATTTTGGCTATAAATAGCAATGCCAAGCCAAGTAGTTTTTCATCCCTTTCTAACATACTCTCATACATATCTCTCTAACCTTTCTAACTCGCTTATCATATTAGTGATATTTTTGTAGCAAAGAAGATCAAGTCATATTCAAGCTTCAACGAGAAGTTGGAAGTCTTGTTTGTTTAGTGTTGTATGATCTAGTGTTGATCCATACTTCATTGTTGTATCAAACCATCATAATCTTGTGAGTGTGAGTGGTTAGTATTTTAGTCCTCAAAATACATTGTGTGTGGGAGTAGTTGTACCCTTGGAAAGAACTCGACATCTAGCTTAGTGTCGGCAATAGTGTAAGCGAAGTGTAAAGGTTTTCTCTCACTGGAAAGGAGCTTGTTGACTAGTGAAGTTAAACTCTCGAAGTGAGACTCGGGAGTGGAGTAGGGTCAGGAAAAAGAGTCCTTGTAGGCCGAACCACTATAAACAACTTGTTGTGGTTTGATCATTTCTTTCCTTATTTACTTATTACTTATTGCTTGCATATTTCATTAACACACTTAAGATCAATATCAATTGATCTTTCAATAAGTTTCAAAACAAAGTTTTTAATCGGTAAACTATTCAACCCCCCTTCTAGTTTTCTACAAAGAGCATATTGTTGTACACAATGATGCTGGTATAATTGAGATGACACTCAATTCTAGTCATGGTATCCTTGATGATGACCATGTTGACTAGTTATGCTCAACTAAGAGGGTGGTTCAGGTTATACATTAAAGAATAAAGAATACTTTAAAACTTTAAAGTTTTGAAAGATAATTGTCATAAAAGGGTGGTTCAGGTTATCACGCACCTTATGGAATGATATGACAATATCAAGATATGTGTAAACATATACAAGAAATTCACTTATTGAATTCTTGAAATAAGTATTCTCAAAATTCCTATAGATCAAAGTTAATTGAAATTATGCCTTGTCAACAAGTATGATTTTCATGACTTGTGGCAAAATTCATTAACTAGTATTATCATGCATTGATCTATTTAGTATTTGGATAAAGGATGTTAAATGATGAGTCTCTAAATACTCATCATTTTTGTACTATATAAACTGCAAAATCATCTGAAAACACTCAAAAATGCATCAAAATGATCAAAATATTACAAATCAGTGTTTTATGTGTTTTAAATGCAAAAATATCAAAATCAGATGAAAAACGTATCAAATTTGCAAAAATTGCAGTTTTAGTCCCCAAAGTTTCAAAAATTGTCAAAAACAGTCCCTGAGCACATAATTTCAAAAGTAAAATCACCAAAGGTCCTTTTAATGTCATAACTTGTCAAATTTAGTCCTTTGGTGAAAAATATCAAAAAGTTTGAGAAATTACAAGTTTAGTCCTTCAACTTTGAAAATTGGCAGAAATGGCCCCTGGAAAATGTGAAAATGGCAAGTTTAGTCCTTGTACTTTGTGAGATTGTCAGTTTTAGTCCTTGGAGAAACTTTTTCAAGATTGGCAGCCTAGGTCCTTGAAGTTTCAGAAGTTACACATATGGTCCTTGTATTAATAAGACCTTAAACCCATTTTGACCCTTTCATCAATTTGGACCCCTGTCACTATGCAAGTTGAACCCCCCCTATTATTTAACACCCACTAATAAACCCAATACTTGGTCAAAGCACCCTTTACGCCAATTTCCTCATCTTCACCAACTATCCCTCCAAAGCCCCGCTACACTCTTCCAACCCCCTCCATCACCTTATCCTCCTTTTCATTCCCCCACCAACACCTCAATCCAAACTTCATTTATTACCTTCACCCTTATCTCACTCAATCTCACCCAATTGTTAAATTCCTTTTTCCCGCCAAAAGCCATCAATGGCTAAAATCAACCCAAATCATCCAAGGGTCAGAAATGAATGTGGGATTTGCAGAGAGAGAAAAAAGAAGACTTGTGGGCATATAAAAGGGAGGAAAGAAGCAAGCAGATGGGGTAGCTAGTTTTCATTTTTTTTCTTTAATTTCGTTTTTATTTAAAATGTCTTAGTTTTAGTTTCAATGTTGTAATTTCAGTTTAAATATATCTCTTTTAAGTTAAAACAGCATTGTCTTGTACTTTTGAAGATTAAATTCAAGTTTGGTTAAAATTCTCATTACCTAGCTACTAGTTGGAATTTTCAAGTTCATGCTCCCATGTTTGAGCTTCCTATAGCTTATTTTCTCACTTAAACAAGTTTCTTTAAGCTTGGTATAGTTTTTGATTAGCTTTTGAATCAGTTTCAAACAATTTTAAATGATGGTCAACAAAAGTCAACAGGAGCTCAATTTGGCAATGGTGATGAAAAAGGGTGTTGCAGGCTTGGATATGGGTTGGAAATAGCTTAGGTTAGCTTAAGTTTAGGTTTGGTTTAGTCTGCAAATCAGCTGGAAACCTGTGAGTAGTTACTTCACTTTTGATTTTCAAGTCTACTTTGTATTTTATGCTCATTCTTGCATTTGTGATCATTGGTGGTCTTAATCTGTTTAAGTAGTTACATTTAGGTTATAGAAACTTAGTTTGATCTTTCTTGCAAGTTGGTTTAGTGTTTAGAGCATTTTAGTTACAAAACAGTAGGATAAAAGGGTGTTTGGTACTACTTATAAAACTGTGCTAGAGGTTTGTGCATTGGTTCAAATCTGTTTGTGCATGATTGTTAAGTCAATTGGAACTCATACCTGTCTTACTTTTGAGCTTGCAACATCTCAAAGTCAAAATTACTTCAAAATTGTCTTAAAGAATGACCCTTGTTGGGATCTTTGCATGTCAAAATCTCATTTTGTGTTTAAAATACTTAGGGAAAAGTTGCATTAGCTTCATTTCATTACTTTACATCATTTTCAGTTCAAAAAGCAAGATCAAACTTGGAAAAAGTCAACTTATCAGTTTTGAGAAAAAGTCAAAAAAGTTCATATGGGTCGTTTTTGAATAAACTTGGGATTTTCACTGTGGGTTTAATATCAAGATTCAGTTTACAAGCTCTTGGGGAATTGTAGTCTAGTTGGTATAGAAAAATACAAAAATGATAGTTTTTAGTTTCTTGGCTTTTTAAGTGCTTTTTAGACTGCTTTTTTGGGGGTACCTGTTTCTGAAATGTCCTGTGCGGCACAGTTTTGTGCCTAAACCGATAAGTTTTTCTCATAGAGAGCTTATTAGTGCATCAAATCTCTTGTTCTTTGGTTCTTTGGAAAGCCAACCAGGTCCTCTTTTATTGTCAAGCTTTTTTTTACTTGGAACTTGTTTGGTACGCTAAGGGCTTATAGTGTGTCCCATTTGTCGTTTTTACCACAATAGCCAAAGTGCTTATTGCTATTTCTTAGCATCTCAGAGGGTTAGGCCTGTTGATTGTTGTTGCATTTGGTCCTTTTTAGCTCATCATTGCTTGTGTTTCAGTTTGGTAGCTTTTGGTGAGCTTTTTGCTTATCAAAATGCTTATTTCATAAGCTTTTCCACATCAGATCCTTAATCCTCCACACAAGCCCATGTTTTTCTATTTTTCCTAGCTTCTAAATATTATTTTAGAGTTTTCCTTAAATTTTCAGATTTTTCTTAGGTGTTTTGCTATTTTTCTTAATTTAAATCACTTTTTAAGCCTTTTTAAATAGTATTAAATACAAATAATTAGAAAAGCTTCTAAAAAATAATTTTTTCATTTTTCTTAAGTTAAGATAAATATAAAAAGCCTAAAAAGTATTTTTCCATAATTTTCTTAGTTTAAAAAGTATTTTCTAGCATTTTAAATTAGTTTTAAATAGTTTTTAATTAGTAATAAATACATAAAAAGTCAAAAAAATATATTTTCAGTTTTAAAATAAGTTTTATAATATTTTAGATTTTCCTAAGTCATAATTTTATTTTTCTAGCTTTATTTCATATTTTATCCTATTTTAGGTTATTATTAAATAGTTTAAAATAGTTTTTATTTAATAATAATTAATTAAATAGTGTTAAAAATAATTTTCCTTTTCTAATAATTTTCTAATATTATTAGGATTGTAAAAATGTATTTTTCATATTTTTAGGATTTATATTGTGTAAGTTTCACGTTTTTATTTGTACGTTTACGTAGTTTTTATTTTAAACGTAAGTTTTAAGTTTTAGGTTTTAAACGTTCATCACTTTAAAAATAGTGATAGCGTTTATTTAATATCTTTTATCTTTTTAATTTTCTTAATTTGCATTTAAGCCGCTTTATTTTATAACCCTTTTCAGTAGTGTAATTATCCTATCAAAATCCTTTCTGATCGCTATCATTAGTGATCATCCTATCGTCTGAATCAGTGCTTGCACACCATTGAGTCTCCGTGGGACATAACGACCCGGGAATCCCCTGTATTCTCTGATCTTCATTTGCATTTGTGTCTGAGCTGTTCTGAGTCTGTTAGGACTTGACGGTTCAGCGCAGATCAAATTTTGGCGCCGCTGCCGGGGAGGCTTTAGCGTGTGTTAAGCCTTTTTCAGACCCATTCTTGTGCATATCCCATTTTTTTGTTAAAAGTTTTTTGTAAAGTTATCAGAAAATCCAAAAATATTTTCATCCTTTGTTTTTATCATAATGTTTTTCAAAAATACCAAAAATAATCCTCTTTACCCTCTCACCTTTTTGATTCTTCATTTCTTACCCTCTGTTAACCTTTGATTCTTTCCTATGTCGTGATCCACACCATCTTGTTGCCAATGGTGTGGTGGTCCTCATAATGGTAGGAATTGTCCCGGCTGTAGCATGGTAGAATCAGGAGATGGGTCTGTCTATAACCAAGCTCCTTATCCTTACCATGACACCTCTGATTCATTCTACCAGCCACCACATCATGAGATACTGACATATCTGTGTGAGTTTTGTGGAGGTCCTCACCAAGGATTTGAGTGTCAATCCGGAAACACGTTTGTCTATGAACAGTTTTCCAGTGATGCTCAGAACTTTGGTTGTGACCAACATCCATATGATTCACCAGTCCAGACTCAACAGTTTTACTGTTGTGAGTACTGTGGTGGTTCACACTACAGCTCGCCCATTGTCAATCAGGAAACACGCTTGTCTATGAGCAGTTCCCGATAACAATTATGACACCGCACATACGACTCACAGCCACATCGTTTTATCTGTTGTGATTACTGTGGTGGTCCTCACTCTAGCTCGGATTGTCAGACAGGGAACCTATTTCCTTGCAACAATTACGACTATTCGTTTCAAAACCAACCTCCACAGTGTCATACGATTCAACCTCAGCCATCTCCTCACGATTTGGTTTTCGAAGATTTATTCCAAAAACTTCAAGATGCGAGGAATGCACTTAATGATTTGGCTATGAGGCAGACCCAAGAAGAGCGTCATGGTGAATCTATGGAAGATTTACTCGCAATAGAACGAGCAGCACACAACCGTTTTTTGTTTAATCAGGCGTGCATGCTCGATGACGAAGATGAAGACGACGAGGAGAGTACTATTCCTTTGAGCGATATCATTTCTCAACTCCCTCAGTCTATTGTTATCACACCCGATATTCCCACTCACTCTCTCACCATGGGGGACGAGCATCTCAGCACTATTCTGGAAACGGAATCATCTAATGTTGAGAACTTTATCCCGATCCCAAGTGAGTCTGAGGGAATTCTTGACCATGAGGGTGATGTGTCTTCTCCTCTTACAAATGATCTTGTTGAGACTTTCTCAGATTTTGACAATGATTATAGTGATGCCAATTATTTATATTCTAAAGACACGAGTTTATTGATGCATCACTTCAATTCCGAGATCGTCAACTTAGAAGAGGATGTTGACCATGTTGTTTCCACAACAGTTTATACGACTATCACTAATCCCTTATTCGAATTCGATTCTGAATTTACTCTAAATTCAGTTAATCCAATCTTTGATAGTGATGAGTCCGACACGGAGACTATAATGGACGAGGTGCATATTTATAGCCCACGAAGTACCGCACATGTCCCACCTCAGTATATTCTTCATGAGGAGTTCGCCGGTGAACTCTCTCATATCATATCTCCGCTGGAGTATGATTGCTTGGATGGCAAAGATCATGATCGGGGGGAGAAAATCTCAATTTGCATAGTTATGACAAATCTTCCCACCCTCCCAACCGAGATGCCTTCCAACCCAAAGAGCTCTACCAAGAAAATCCAAATAAGTGCAACGGCACTTAATCCCGAGGATGAAGATCTAATCATGATTGTTATCATGATTTTCCTTCTTTTCTTCACCTACTCGGTGACTTCCTCTCTTCTTCACTCCTTCGGGAGTGAGGACACTATCTTTGACCCAGGCATTTTCATTTATCATCTGTGAGCCGGGTCTGTTTCTCTTTATCTCGTCGGTGTGGAACTTTCACGTACTTCAATGTTTGTCCAAACATCTTGAATGAAAGTCCGATGGAGATTATTTCTTCCACTTTGCTTCCCCATGAACCAATTAATTCGGGGTCGAAATGTCAGCTAGCGACTCGTAACCAAAAACAGTAACACGCCATATGGGTTTTCACCCATATTTCTGACTTCTTTCTATTTTCTACCACCCTAGTGGGGGGGGGTTGCCCACATGTTTAAAAAAAAAAAAATCTTCTAAATAATGGCCGTAGTATTTCCCTTTTACGTTCTTTGTTTCCGCATAACCGCCGGTACTTTGAATATTGAGGGCAATATTCATTTCTAAGTGTGGGGGAATTCTCACGAATTTTATCATATAATTATACCAATTCCCCCGTTTTGGCCAAAATTTTTTTTGGAGTAAGTGTTTTACACTTTCTCATTTGGTTATCGATCGCCATGTCCGTAAGACAAAAGGATTGGCTAATCCAGGAGCAAACGGCTCTTGGTAAAGATATCTCAATCCGTTTATATGGCTCGCAATTTGCCCAAAATTGTATGGTATTCAACTCACCATATCCTAAAAAGTGAAGAGTTGGCTAGCCGCAAGGTTATGGCTTGTGGTAAAGGCAGTGGAAAGTCCATAATTGGTAATCAGCTCACCAAAGATAATATTGATAATTTATCTAAGAGTTGGCTAGTCCGTAAAGGCACGGCTTCGGTAAAGACAAAAATCAAATCCGTTGAAAGCTGGTGGTTTGCTCAAAATCACATGGTTATCGTGTACCATGGTTCTTACTTGAACTGAAACATTTGGCTACTCCAGAAGTAATGGCTTTTGGTAAAGAGTTTAAAATCCATTATGTTTTCTCAAATCATTGCTAGGGACTAGCAATATCTCAAATGTGGGGATTGATGAGTCTCTAAATACTCATCATTTTTGTACTATATAAACTGCAAAATCATCTGAAAACACTCAAAAATGCATCAAAATGATCAAAATATTACAAATCAGTGTTTTATGTGTTTTAAATGCAAAAATATCAAAATCAGATGAAAAACGTATCAAATTTGCAAAAATTGCAGTTTTAGTCCCCAAAGTTTCAAAAATTGTCAAAAACAGTCCCTGAGCACATAATTTCAAAAGTAAAATCACCAAAGGTCCTTTTAATGTCATAACTTGTCAAATTTAGTCCTTTGGTGAAAAATATCAAAAAGTTTGAGAAATTACAAGTTTAGTCCTTCAACTTTGAAAATTGGCAGAAATGGCCCCTGGAAAATGTGAAAATGGCAAGTTTAGTCCTTGTACTTTGTGAGATTGTCAGTTTTAGTCCTTGGAGATTGGCGACCTAGGTCCTTGAAGTTTGAAGTTACACATATGGTCAGATGTATTATAGACCTTAAACCCATTTTGACCCTTTCATCAATTTGGACCCCTGTCACTATGCAAGTTGAACCCCCCCTATTATTTAACACTGCCTGTCAAACCCACTTGGTCAAACAGACCCTTGGCGCCAATTTCCTCATCTTCACCAACTATCCCTGCCAAAGCCCTGCTACACTCAACCCCCCTCCATCACCTTATCCCTCCTTTGTCCCCCCACCAACACCTCAATCCAAACTTCATTTATTACCTTCACCCTTATCTCACTCAATCTCACCCAATTGTTAAATTCCTTTTTCCCGCCAAAAGCCATCAATGGCTAAAATCAACCCAAATCATCCAAGGGTCAGAAATGAATGTGGGATTTGCAGAGAGAGAAAAAAGAAGACTTGTGGGCATATAAAAGGGAGGAAAGAAGCAAGCAGATGGGGTAGCTAGTTTTCATTTTTTTTCTTTAATTTCGTTTTTATTTAAAATGTCTTAGTTTTAGTTTCAATGTTGTAATTTCAGTTTAAATATATCTCTTTTAAGTTAAAACAGCATTGTCTTGTACTTTTGAAGATTAAATTCAAGTTTGGTTAAAATTCTCATTACTGTGCTTACTGTTGGAATTTTCAAGTTCATGCTCCCATGTTTGAGCTTCCTATAGCTTATTTTCTCACTTAAACAAGTTTCTTTAAGCTTGGTATAGTTTTTGATTAGCTTTTGAATCAGTTTCAAACAATTTTAAATGATGGTCAACAAAAGTCAACAGGAGCTCAATTTGGCAATGGTGATGAAAAAGGGTGTTGCAGGCTTGGATATGGGTTGGAAATAGCTTAGGTTAGCTTAAGTTTAGGTTTGGTTTAGTCTGCAAATCAGCTGGAAACCTGTGAGTAGTTACTTCACTTTTGATTTTCAAGTCTACTTTGTATTTTATGCTCATTCTTGCATTTGTGATCATTGGTGGTCTTAATCTGTTTAAGTAGTTACATTTAGGTTATAGAAACTTAGTTTGATCTTTCTTGCAAGTTGGTTTAGTGTTTAGAGCATTTTAGTTACAAAACAGTAGGATAAAAGGGTGTTTGGTACTACTTATAAAACTGTGCTAGAGGTTTGTGCATTGGTTCAAATCTGTTTGTGCATGATTGTTAAGTCAATTGGAACTCATACCTGTCTTACTTTTGAGCTTGCAACATCTCAAAGTCAAAATTACTTCAAAATTGTCTTAGCAGCCACTGTTGGGATCTTTGCATGTCAAAATCTCATTTTGTGTTTAAAATACTTAGGGAAAAGTTGCATTAGCTTCATTTCATTACTTTACATCATTTTCAGTTCAAAAAGCAAGATCAAACTTGGAAAAAGTCAACTTATCAGTTTTGAGAAAAAGTCAAAAAAGTTCATATGGGTCGTTTTTGAATAAACTTGGGATTTTCACTGTGGGTTTAATATCAAGATTCAGTTTACAAGCTCTTGGGGAATTGTAGTCTAGTTGGTATAGAAAAATACAAAAATGATAGTTTTTAGTTTCTTGGCTTTTTAAGTGCTTTTAGACCGCTTTTTTGGGGTACTGTTTCTCGAAACTGTCCTGTACGCTTTTGTGCCCAAACCTGATAAGCTCATAGAGAGCTTATTAGTGCATCAAATCTCTTGTTCTTTGGTTCTTTGGAAAGCCAACCAGGTCCTCTTTTATTGTCAAGCTTTATTTTTTACTTTGGAACTTGTTTGGTAGGGCTGCTAAGGGCTTATAGTGTGTCCCATTTGCTGTTTTTTTACCACAATAGCCAAAGTGCTTATTGCTATTTCTTAGCATCTCAGAGGGTTAGGCCTGTTGATTGTTGTTGCATTTGGTCCTTTTTAGCTCATCATTGCTTGTGTTTCAGTTTGGTAGCTTTTGGTGAGCTTTTTGCTTATCAAAATGCTTATTTCATAAGCTTTTCCACATCAGATCCTTAATCCTCCACACAAGCCCATGTTTTTCTATTTTTCCTAGCTTCTAAATATTATTTTAGAGTTTTCCTTAAATTTTCAGATTTTTCTTAGGTGTTTTGCTATTTTTCTTAATTTAAATCACTTTTTAAGCCTTTTTAAATAGTATTAAATACAAATAATTAGAAAAGCTTCTAAAAAATAATTTTTTCATTTTTCTTAAGTTAAGATAAATATAAAAAGCCTAAAAAGTATTTTTCCATAATTTTCTTAGTTTAAAAAGTATTTTCTAGCATTTTAAATTAGTTTTAAATAGTTTTTAATTAGTAATAAATACATAAAAAGTCAAAAAAATATATTTTCAGTTTTAAAATAAGTTTTATAATATTTTAGATTTTCCTAAGTCATAATTTTATTTTTCTAGCTTTATTTCATATTTTATCCTATTTTAGGTTATTATTAAATAGTTTAAAATAGTTTTTAATTAATAATAATTAATTAAATAGTGTTAAAAATAATTTTCCTTTTCTAATAATTTTCTAATATTATTAGGATTGTAAAAATGTATTTTTCATATTTTTAGGATTTATATTGTGTAAGTTTCACGTTTTTATTTGTACGTTTACGTAGTTTTTATTTTAAACGTAAGTTTTAAGTTTTAGGTTTTAAACGTTCATCACTTTAAAAATAGTGATAGCGTTTATTTAATATCTTTTATCTTTTTAATTTTCTTAATTTGTATTTAAGTCGCTTTATTTTATAACCCTTTTCAGTAGTGTAATTATCCTATCAAAATCCTTTCTGATCGCTATCATTAGTGATCATCCTATCGTCTGAATCAGTGCTTGCACACCATTGAGTCTCCGTGGGACATAACGACCCGGGAATCCCCTGTATTCTCTGATCTTCATTTGCATTTGTGTCTGAGCTGTTCTGAGTCTGTTAGGACTTGACGGTTCAGCGCAGATCATTAAACAATTATTATTTATAATGAATTAAAGTACGGTATACGTTTAATTTCATTTATAATATTGTGTCCTGTATTTGCATGTTTAAATCCTTGAATAACTTAAGTTATTCTAAATAGTCCGTTGTCGATCAATAACATGGGAATGATATTGAATTAAGACAAATCTGAGTATTAGTTAGAATATACTTGAAAGTATATTGATGCGTAGCATGACTAATTTCAGATGATATTCAATGAATTGAGTATAGGACTTATCCCACCCACATGATGATACTTTATGGATCTTAGTCATTAAGTATATCATGAATATTTATCCTCTGACTTGAGATACAAGAGATATGTCATGGATGTAGTGCATTTTTGTGAAGCAATCTAACGCTATCAATGCAATCGTAGTTATAAGGGTTGTTTTCGTAAGTGTTGCGAAATTTATGAATCCTACTTGTAGTCAAAATGGGATTTGTTTCCTTCAAATTTATTTTGAAGTATAATAATGCTGGGCCCCTCGTAGGATTGTTAAGATGTTTGTATGGCCATACCCAAGGTCTTCTCATATATGTTCTAAGAGTTGGTAATCTTGATCAATCACATAAAGCGAGAAACAAAATAGTTAATTAAGAAATGAGTGAGATCCATATTCTTATTAACATGGTATTAGAAACAAAAGGATGAATATGATGATGAATCATCAAACTTGGTTTTTCTCCGGAAAACCATACACGAGTTGTACCGGGGCATTGGCGTGTTGCTAGACGCTAACCAATGTCATTTCACGTTTTGTAAACATATCCAAGTGGGAGCTGTTGGAAATGTATATATTTACAAATATGTGAATGTCCAGATTCGAACTCGTGACCACGGGATTGCACACATTAGCGAATGAGAATTAAAGTTAATAATTAATGTTTATGTTTACGATTAATTATTACACATTAAGTCCGGTTAACGATCGTTAAGTATTTAACGGATAAATGACTAACGACCGTTAAATGGAAAAGAGAAGGACTAGAAATGGAAAACTTGGAAAAGTTATGGATTGGGCTTTGGGCTTTCCTTCATGGCCGGCCATAGGGGCTATTCTAGGCCTAATCCCCTAACTTGTTCCCTAAGTTTACCTACTAGTATATAAGGAGGGGTAGGTCATAGGGTTTCATACACTTGTGCATTGAATTAACCCTAGATCTCTCCTCTCTCTCTAGTCCATATTTCGGCCGAACACCCCAAAGTAAGGGAGTTTGGTTTCGCTTTTTCTAAACGAAGACTTGTGTTAGATCTAGCAATCGCTTGATTCGTTGGTTAATTCGTGTGTACAAGAACGTGGTTGTAAGACATTATTCTTACACCAATAAGTACTTCTTTGGTTTGCTTTGCTCGAGGGTTGTTTAGCTTTGCTCGAGGGATTTGATATTCGCAAGAGGTACGTTACGCATACTTTCAGTTAATTAATTTATTTGTTATGATCTTAAGTCTTCCGCTGTGTACTCTTGATGTCTTTATGTTTTATTGTATTTTATATATCATAAACTCAACATAAGACATGTGAGATAAATGTGTAGCGCATATATAGTGCGATAGCTAAATTCAAACTATTCAACAAGAAAAAACATTGTCACAGTACTTAAAACTCATTCTAAAATGTTACCAGCTAG
The DNA here is from genome assembly GCA_910596185.1 of Chrysanthemum makinoi. Lineage (NCBI taxonomy): Eukaryota > Viridiplantae > Streptophyta > Magnoliopsida > Asterales > Asteraceae > Chrysanthemum > Chrysanthemum makinoi. Next base: position 340,137,587 of record OU343224.1, read on the forward strand.
AAGTCCCATATATACAAGTGGTTCATATGAACACATTAATTAAACTCAAGTCTATTTAAGCCTGACAAGCATCAAGCAAGAGTCATATACTAATCACTGACGTCAAGTACGCGTAAAAAGTCAAACCAACTTGACTATAGGTTTTTCTTCTTGACAAGCTTTTTAACAAGCTATGACATCTTACGTAGTCTTACCTACACCACTAGTTAGACACCAAAAATGGAATAATGACTTATGACAATGATGATACTCAGCACTAGAGAAGGCCACACAAAAAATAAGTATGAGAGACATAAATAGATAAAGCTAACAAGAATAATGTGGGACTTCTAATGGATTAAATTAAAACCCTCCATTTTAATAACAAAAATATATTCAAATTTATACAATTATTCCTAGAAGTCCCAAACGCACATAAAAAACATTTCAAAATCCTAAAGCATTTGGCCACTTGCTAGTTTTCTTATAAGCTTTTTATCTCTCACTCTCATGATGTCCCTCATGCCAACATTTGTTTAATCTTTTGTTTTGATTCTCACTATCTAAAGCATTAACCAATAATCTTAAATTATGACTCATGTAGACTTGTTTATAGGCTAAAACTTATTTTAATTAGCTTGTAATTATTGAGTTCAACTATTTAATTAACCCGTGTATTAACGGACCAAAACATATATTAAATAATAGAAAGGCTTAATTATCTTAAATGTAATCAAGAATTAAACTTGTGACTCGCCCAAGTATAATTTGTAATTAGTCTTCATTTTCGGTTCTTATTTGAATGGCATAATTGTATTAGATTTAGCGAAAAGCTAAAGAAGATTACTAGAAGATAATGAATAGAGTAAAATACATCGTTCGTCTTTAAACTTGTCCCTATTACATGTTTTTTGATCATGCTGAGTCCATTTGACTGTGATTTCTCGGTCAACTCTCGTTTTCCTTTTTGGCAAGAGGACATAATAGACAATTCAACTTTTATTTTCGCCTCAAGTTAACACAACCCAACCAAACCTCTCTGTAACTCGATACCCTATATTTTTTGCGCCAAAGTAATCGGATAAAACCCGAATTAAAACCAACCCACCCAAAATTCCCTTTAACCCACACTAAAAGCAAACCAAACCCAAAATTAGATCCCAAAACCAACCCCAAGAACCCTAACTCTCTTATCTACACACCAGAACACAACATCGTTAACTATCGCAAAAAATGATAAGGGAAAGGCTCTGGTTAGTGTGGCTGATCAATCGACGGATAGGCGATGGTCGAAAGTAGTGTTGAATGACAAAGTATTTGAGGAAGTTCTTGATACATTTGGTGATGAAGTCATTGCTAGATATGGTTCGTATAAGAACATAGGGAAGGAGATGATAGATAAAATTCTTGAATGGTTGTGGGAAAAAAAACTACAACGAAGAGCCTATGGGTGGTAGTGGTTCTGTGCCTATGGGTGGTAGTGGTGTTATGCCTATGGGTGGTAGTGGTGCGATTGGCGTAGTTGTAGAGACAAAAAGAGGGAGGGGAGGGCCGAGAAAATACGGTCCAATACCTAATCCTGTGAAAATGAGGCCAAAAAGGAAGAGAGTAAGGCATATTGGCAGTGGAAAGAAGAGGGAGGTGAAGGAAGAGCCTGTGGATGTTGGTATGTTAATGTTTTATAGTTCATTTATGTTTCATTTAAATTTGCTTAAATTAGATAGTATAATCTGTTTGATAAAGTATTATATGTTGATAGTGAGGGGCATGCTTGAGAGGTTTAAGATAAACATAGTGTTATGGTTCTAAGTAGGTCTTTAGAATAAAAAATGTAGTCAACTCAATAGATCTTTAGTGACAATGAGGCATGTACATAATGGTGCTGAAATCTAGTCTTAACTGAAAAGTGATGGTGTATGACTGTCCCAAACACCACCAAATCATAACATTAAAATGGTCATGATATTGGTTTTGACTTGCAGTCTTTTGTTCATCTATTTTGACTTGCAGTCTTATTTGTTGATTGTCATGATATGGAATAATGTTTGTCTATGCACCACTATTATGCATACTCTAGTGTGTCCCTCTATTGATTTCATTTTGCCTATCTTTATAGATGACAAGGGAAAGAGTATAGTGAGTGTTGATGATCTGGATAGAAGCTGAACAAAACTTGAAGAGTTAGATATGAGGATAAAATCTTCAAGAGTTGTTTAAACGGACAATAAAGCAAAGGAATGAAAGGGCAGAGAATGGTGGTGGTTCTAGCATAGTGGGATGTACCAACAACAACAAAAGAGGCAATGTTAATGGTGGTTCTAGCATAGTGAGTTTTGGGAATTGTATCAATGGTGGTTATGGCATCTATGGATGCTAAAAACAATATTTGTATTTAGGTTGTATGTGTTTTGATTGTAGGATATGTAGTGTTTCGGTTTGGATGCTAAAAAAAATTCGAACTTAACTTGTAAGTATTTAGGAGTGATGGATGTATATTCTAATCCTAATTTGTTTCCTATTCTATGGTGCTATGCATATTTATCAGTCAAACATACTCTAAACTGCCCATTCATATGTGTAAGCAGTTTACGGTGTGTTTGACTTTCATCAATCAAACACACTCTAAACTGCCCATTCATATGTGTAACCAGTTTATGGCATAGGGTGTGTACATGGTGGTGTGTTTTGAAGGTTGAGGTGAAGTAGGAGTAGTGGGAAATGGAAATATGGGTAAGCTAGTAAGATATGTAGTGTTTGATTATATGGTGGCAAAGTAGTATATACATATGTCTGCCTATGTGCATTTGCAGCAGGTCTTGCAGACCGTTTAGATGAGTCTCAAGATGAATAAACAGTGTCAATATGTTCTATATATTGAATGTAAACTATCAAATGACCAAATACATCAGTTTACTTTTATTGGTCAAACTCATCAAACAAGTTACCAATGCTATGATACAAAGTAAGCTAACAAAACATGATAAAGAAATATACACAAACATAATGCTTAAACCACATTTACCATACATTAAACATCACCAAAGTTACATCAAAGTTTGACTATTTTCATCAAACTGCTTGATAATCTACTGCCATTCAAATATATTACCAAAATATAGTACCTAATATTACCTATATACATTTACTAATATCAATTTCCACAAAAAAATCTTGATGAATTGTAACATAATTTTTTGGTGCATCATTTGGGTTTCTTAAGTGCCTTCGCAAGTCTTCCACCTGTTGCAAGGTTCTTTTTTCCCTTGCTTCTATCATCTGCAAGACTACCACATGTTCCAACCTTCCTTTTTCCTTTACTTGCTTCCTCTGCAACCTTCCTTATTCCAAATTTTTATTAAGTATAGAAGACTAAGTATGGTCTGTTGCAAGGCCTAATATGCATCTTGGACCAGGAACTTTTTCTAAACAACCTTTTTAGAGCTGGAAGATAATTCAGCTTGAAATTTTTTTGGTAGAAACAACCTTTTTAGAGTTGGAAGGTGATTAAGGTTGAAATTTTTTAGCAAAAACAAATTATTGGTGCTTGAGAAAATAATTGGTCATCATCAGTGCTTGTATCATCAAGGCTAGTATGTTCTTCAGTGGTGATATCGTCAATGTTGCTTGAGAAATACCATGAACACATGTAGCTGGAACGTTTAACATGTAGGAGTTCCTCACTGTTGCTTGGAAATAAAAGGTCAATGCTTGAATCAGAGGAGTCAATGATTATGATTTATGCAAAAATAGACAAAAAGATGGGGCTTGAAGTAACAAATATGCAATTAGAGTAACATAACTAGTATCTTGGTTTAAAAATGCGCGCATCATTGCGCAAATTGCGTGCATCATTGCATTGCATTTATAATTTCGCATCATGACACCTAATGCGAGGTCATTCCAGATTGCATTCACAATTGACTGCAATTTATTGCATTTGTGTAATGCTAGCAATAGTTGCAATTAGTGCAATTTGGAATTTAGGCTGATTTACGAAGCCCAACTATTTTAATAAGGACCTTAGTAAATGACGTCCATAAAAATGCACATTGACAACCATAGTTCTTGCCCTACATCCAAATTACCCCATTTTTATTTCATTTAAGCTTCTGGTGGTGCGACTGATTCTACAAAGTGAGTAAATTCTTTGATTTACTATAATGCATAATCAAATAGTTTTCTTCTTTCTGTTGTGTGATTCAAGTTGTAAAACTCATATGTTCTTCTTTGATTGTAATAATCACATATGTTATTTTATTAAGTACAAAGTGAGTTAACTTATTTGATTCGACTTTAGAACTCATATATTGTTCAATTTTGACTAAACTTTATAATACTAACTTTAGCTATTGATTTAATTATGAGTAAATTATGATTCTTTGTTACCGGTATAACTTGTATCTTGTAAGTATGCTTTTGATATATTTTAACATCATGTCATCATCTAATTTTGATTATGTTAATGATTTATTTATAAGTTTGTAGCATTTACTTGGTACTTGGTAAAAATATAATATTTATAAATATTTTTTTTCACTTCTTTAATACTAAACGCATCGTGTCTGAATTGCGCTCGCATTCGCATCACGCATTACACATCGGCCTTTGGGACCTTGAGCGCATCGGATCGCAAAACGCAATTTTAAACCAAGACTAGTATTAAGGATCTAAAAGCTCAACATAGCTAGTATTAACATGGTTGCATTATTAAGAGTTCTCAGATACTTAATGTTATGTCCAGGCCAATGTTTCTACTTCTACACCAAAGCTATGGATGTAGAGTCTGACCAATTACCAAAATATACCAAGTCCTCAGATGTGTCCGAAATATAGATATCATCATTAGTATAATCATCTGAAATAATAATGACATCAACCTCCTTTCTCTTGGAGTTGGTATCTAGAAAGATAGCCAAAATCAAAGACATCGGAATCAAGCTGCTTGTGTCTATACTTGCTGTCAATATACTAAACTCTTAATGAAAAGCAACCATCTGTGGAACATGCCCTGACTCACACAAACATATGTTATTTGAATTGTCATCTGTTCCTAAAAGAGATAAAGGGGTGTTTGGTTGAATTAAACAAGGCAGTGGATTCATTGCAAAACTAAAGTGGACAACCAAACACCTCTGCAACTATGTCAAATGGCAACAACAAAACTACTATCCTACTCTGCGTCATCAACCTGCAGATTCAAACATTAGTACTATCCAACTTTGCATCAGGAAAGACTATTTGAGCTATTCAGACATTACTACTATCCTACTTTGCATCATCATTCTGTAGATAAAGCTACTTTTCACCATAGTGAAAGCACAGAACAAATCCTATCAGGCATCATCCACACTACTAAAATGTCCCATGAGCATACTACAAACATTCACTTTCTGTAAAAAAAACACTAAACAATAAACACAGAATCCGAAACCATTACAACTTACTTGGTACATCCTCAGCCATTTCGTCGCATGCTTTTTTCCTAACAAATTCAAGTATTTTTTTCTTGTAGTTCTTCGCTTATATTCTCATACCCACCATATTTTGTTTCAACTTCTTCATCATATTTGGCTATAACTTCATTAATGATTTCATCTGTGACTGTGAGTACAACTTTAGACCAATATTTTACCGATGAATGAGCATCCCCTGTAAACACAACATTTCCCTTATCAGCCATTGTACAGGTAATGAGTTAGGGTTCTTGGGGAGGATTTAATTTAGGTGTCGTTTGGTTTTAATGTGGGTTAAAGGGATATATCGGATTACATAGAGGTTTGGTTGGGTTGTGTTAACTTGAGGTGAAGATAAAAAGTTGAATTCTCTATTATGATCTTACACCAAAACGGATAACGGGAGTTGACCAAGAAATCGCAATCAAATGGACTCGGCATGATCAAAAAACATGGAATAACGACCTTTGGTGATAAAAAATAAAGTTACGATCCAGCATGATGTTTTAGGACAAGTTTAGGGACGAACGGTGTATTTTACTCTAAATGATATGCTTGATGGATTACTGTATATATAGCTAGTTAGACCATTCAACTCCATATATTGATACATTTTTCTCATTTGTGCTAAGTACCATGTTTAAATTACATATATTTTTTTGTAAGTATATATGTATCATCTAGTTTATCTAAATTAAGTTAAGGGCATACCTTTTTATAACAAAAAAAATGATAGTTTTCTTCTATATTTTTATTTAAACTTATTACCAAAATGTCATTTGGCATATGAGTTCTACAAAAAACTACCTTTTAAATTCGGTTTACAAAAAACTACCTTGAGCGCAATTTTTTCCAACATGATATTAATTAAAAAGTACAGAGAGCGCAAATTGTTTTGCTCTCTCCTTATATTTGCGCTCCCAAAAGAAAAAAAAAAGAAGCAAAATGCCGTATTTTTTTTTAAATATTTTTATTAGAAGTTAAAAAAAAAAGCGGATGAATAAGTAATAAAAGGTAGTGGAGTGCAAAAACTTGAGGGAGAGCAAAATATTTGCTCTCCGTATACGTGTCACTATATTGTTCACATAATACTCAAAATTGGGAGAGCAAAATAGGTTAGGAGAGCAAAAATTTTGCTCTCCGTCCCCACTAAACCAAGTAAAGCTTCAAAATTAGGAGCGTAAAAACATAGGGAGAGCAAAAAAATCGCGCTCTCTGCCACGTGTTGACTTCAGATTTGATCTTAATGTACACGTGTAATGATCTAAAGCATGGAGCGCAAAAAAAATTAGGAGAGCAAGCAATTTGCGCGTAAAATAGTTTTTTGTGACACAAGATTCAAAGGTTTGTTTTGGTAATACTATTCCCTATGTCTCTTTTAGAAATTTTTTGTATTTTTTTTTTAAAATTATGTAATTATTTATCTTTCGTTTGACATGTCACAAAGTATTTTATCCTTCTTTGAGATAAAGGTGGCACTATTGTATTATTTGACTATGGAATTATAGTAAATAGATAGCTAGATAGATATATGTTCATGATTAAAGATTATAATTGCTCCCAAAAAGGGCGAAAATGAAGACCATGTTGGAAGTTATCCAAGAATCATGTGAAACAAATCACATAAGATGTGGAATAAGTGAGCCAATGATGTAGCAATTTGTAAGTCATTTTAGTTTCATACTTAGGGTGTGTTTGGTACCGAGAATTGGGGCAAGAGAAATGGAAATGGTTCTCTTGTTTTGCAAATCACTTTCTATTTCTCTTATTTTGATGGAGAAATGGATTAATTTATTTTTTTTTATTTTTTTACATTTAAAAATTAAAAAATATATATTTTTTAAAAATTATTTTTTTAAAATAAGTTTTTTAAATAAATACATTTTTTTTTAATTATTTTAAAAATTATTTTTTAAATATTTTTTTAAATAAATACATACATTTTTTTTAAATAAATACATTTTTCAAATTATTTTTAAAAATTATTTTTAAAAATTTATTTTTTAAAAAATATTTTTTAAAATTTTTTAAAATTTTTTTTAAAAATTTTTTAAAAATAATTTTTTTTAAAAAATAAGTTTTTTAAAATAAGTTTTTTTAAAAATTATTTTTGAAAATTATTTTTTTAAATAATTTTTTTCATTTCCCATTAGAATTGAACACAATTCTCTACTGATTTCTAGATTTTATTCTCTACTTCATTTCTTTCTCCTAATTTCTCTACCAAACGCAAAGGTCTAAATCCTTGTGAAAAGGCCCATGCATCTATCATGCAGTAAAAGGTGCGAATGAAGTCTTTTGTAGTGAGAAACATAAATGGAGGGTGTTAATGTACCAATTCTTAGGCTGGATGGCATGATGGTATCACCAATTTTTTACTTTACAAAATATATAACGTAACTACGCTAACAAATTAAAACGAGAAAAACTTTTATTCATAAACTAAAACCATTACCAGACTTGAGAAATTAAAATATTACATAAAACATGAAATTAAATATTACACAAATGTTTAAATGGCGAAGGTTTTGATGTATTTGATGTGATCTGACGTACCTCATAACTTTTCGCATTTCTTCATCGGATGTATGTAGTCATTCATTGATAAATGAGATATTGCCTTTTGTCTTTTCATATTATGTAATATGATACATGTATACATCATATTCTGGATTCTTTCTTTTGTCAATATCTTTGTGGGAATCTTCTTCAAAACACCAAACGCCTGCGGCTTATACCTTATTCTCTTACGTGAAATCGTTTAACGAAGTGTTGCCAATTCGATATATCCCGTCCAACAAGATAGTAACAAATGGGTAAGTTACAAACAAACGGAATTTAAGATCGTTAAATAAAGGGGACGATCAAGAACGCTGATGTCGCGACATGCCATATCCATAAGTTTGAGACATTGAATGGATTAACCATGATCACGCTAACATATTGCGCATGTCGATAAAGCTTTAAGACATTCAAAAATATGAAATCAACCTCGGCGACGAGATGTTTTTCACTTATCTCAGTAGATATTCATCTAAAGCAGGGTAGCCCAATTGACGACTGCACTTCATGCCTTCTCAATCAATATTATCACTAAAGAAGGTTACCTTATCCAGTTGAAAAGAGATGAATCTCTTTCAATGTAATGCATTACAAAAGGGTCGGAAAAATATGCGCTGGTCATGAGCACCATAATGATCACGATTAATCCGATTGGTTTTCTATTTCTAATAAGGCTTTTGCAATAAAAGTTAAATTCCGACTTTCAATTTCTTGTTCTTCTTCAGAGTCGGTGAACATAAACGTTTCGGAATTCATTTGAAAATTAAAGGAATGAGATATGAGGAGATGTGTTTATAAAGAGTTTACAGTTAGTTTTGTAAAATGAATTTGGTGGGTATTTATATAGGAAAAAATTGGGTAGTTATAAAATGTAGTGTGTGTTTTAGAAAATATATTTGATGGGTATTTATAAAGAGAAAATGGGGTAGTAGATTTTTTTTTTAACAAAAGCCGTGAAAAAACATGAGTAACTCACCTTAAGCCTTCTTAAATTATTAAATATATCGGATGGCTCAATCCACCTCCCCTTGCATGGCCTTATAGCATGAGGTATGACTACTCAAATGAGAGAATAAAATCACACACATTTTCTGACTCCTTTTATGATGGAACATTGATAAATTTTTCTTTTCATTTTTGCGAGGAATCATGCGGCTTTTTCGTGAAAAATCACAAATTTAAAACAGTGTACATGTATCTTTTTAAATTAGATTAAGATAGCGCAGCAAAACCAAATATTGGCCATTTATAAATAGCATTCATGCTATATTTTCTAAAAATACGAATTAGATTTCATTTATCCATTCGGTGTGTGCAATTTAAAATTATTATAATGTATAATTTCTTTAGTCTTTTCAACGGAGTTTTTTAACTTGTGTGCGCATTTTTCCGAATGTCAATGACTAGAAAACAAAATATAACACTTCTTTTCAACGCCAATAATGCTTGTAACACCGTTATGTAAACCTCTCTTCACTCTAGCTCGTTGCTTGAGTGTTATAAAATTTCTGCCGTTCAAAAAAAAAATTAACGCCAAGAATATATAACTTTGTTGGCATATATCTCTTATTGCATTGCAGATATGCCAATCAATACTCTTGAATTTCATTATTTGATAGTATTATTTGTTAATTAAAGGTTTATTTCTAGACTCAATAGATTAGTAGCTAAGCATTTTATGGGCAAATCGCATAAAAGTGTACTCAAGTTATACCCGATTTCAATTTAATGTACCAAACTTTTTTTTTCCTAATTTAATGTGAAATTAAACAATCAATAGGTTAGAAGGTCATTATACTGTACCATCTTCACCCTTCCGATCCATTTTCGACAACAAATCTTTCCGCAACAAATACACTTGAGTTGAAACTCTTAAGGTCAACCAAATCGACCCTCCACTTTTGTTTACTTTACAAACACTTGGCAGGTTGATCAATTCAAAACAAGCTAAAGAATAAGGAGTCCTCGTAAAAGTTGACTTTCATAACATGGTCGCCGTATTGGTTTGAACCCGGAAAGATTTGCTTCTTGGAGAAGATGGTGACTGCTAGCTCCATTAAATCATTAAATCTTTGCCCGCATTTTATCATGTTTACATATACAAAAGGTGATTAGCATTTCTGTAGATCTTTTTCTAGAGTTGAAACTATCCAAAGAATTGTGGGAACACAAAGCCCTCTTCTTGGATTCCATTGTTCATGCTGGCCTCAACACAGACAAATAGATAGCATAAATCTGACACCATGATCTCACCTCAACTTAACTCATATTGAAAACAACAACATTCTAGTTAAAGTCCATGGCCCCACCCTATTGTTTACTATTTTAAGCAAATTGACCCTTTTGCCCTCCTATCTCCATTTACTTACCCCTCACCAGTCCTTTGCAGTTCATTAAAGAAAACAAAGATAGAGTGATGAGGGGTCACAAGAGATAGAGAGAAAGCTTTTAATGTTTTCTTTCTTGTAAGTGGAAAATGGGAAATTCCCTTTTGGACAAGTCTTTTGCATTGTATTGATTAAAGCCTCAAAAGTTCTGTGAAGGGGCCATTGCTTCTTATCATTCTTGGGATGCATAGTGGTCCTTGTAAAAAGAAAGTACATGTATATATTGGATACATGCATATGCACACAATATATAATGCATCAAGATGAGTTTAATGATATGCATATGTTTGTGAGTTGTGACACTTTAAACCATAAATAATGTTTTACATAGACAAGGTTTCTTCACATATGAAAGTTAGTTACTTGAAGACTATTTTTTAAAGGCTAGCGAGAAGCTAAATACATACAAAAAAACACCAAATACGAAACAAAAAAGGATCACTCGATCGAATACACCATAAAAAACTAACATGAACAGTTGCAAAGGCCTCCCAATTTGATTTGAAACCTTTGAACAACCAGACAAATGATGTCGATGTCACCAAAGGGAGCAGGTTCTTTGAAGCCCCGCCATGATCCAAATTAATGGAGAAGGTGGTTTTGCCAAATGGAGCAGGTTCTTTCACCACATTGAATACTATATTGATATTTTGATGTATACTTGTATAGTACGGAGTATCTCACATAACAAAAAGTGTATTGTGAAAACAGCTTCTTGAGACATGCTAGCTATACGCGTCCTGATCATATATACCGGTTCACTAAGCTAAGTACAGATGTTATACATGATACATCAGTTAAACAAAGTTTAATCATCTAGAACATCTCAATAAATGTAAACATATATATGTACGTTCTATCAAACACATTCATCTTGTGAGATACTCTACCTTTTGTTTGAGTACATGTATGTAATAAAAATGACAATAGATACATCAAGATGAACAATAATTGAAAATGAAAAGGAAGTCATATTCATTCAATCTCCAATATATATAATTCAACCATACATTGCACTCATGCTCTAACTTCAAAAAGTTAGCAAAATACAATTAGCTAGCTTAACTTCATAATGATGATCATACCCTACCACACAAACTCAAATAACTTCAAAACACACCTTAAAAAAAGTTGAATGTTTCTTCTAATCAAAATCACACACATTTCCCCAAATTTTCACACACTACTTACTAGTTGCTACTACTACATCTATCCCTCTTTTGGTTCAATTCTCTTTTTTTTTTTTTCTATCATTAAAGAGAAAAGCGAGCTGCTAATGATCAACAACTATGGCCCTTACTAATACAAAGGAAATTAAAGTAATTTGCTAGAGGGTGATGATCATCTTACATGAGTATGAACATGACTATAAACCGAAGCCAAATGTGAAGCAAAGAACAACTCGATATCCGGTGGATCAAAGAACGAAATCGGTGTTCTCCTCAATGTACAACTAGTAAGAATTCTTCGCTTTTTCGGAGCAGGCGGGCACGTTAGAATCTCGGGTATTTGATACTTTTGTGCCTTAGGTGTTGTGCATCCAATACTACTAATCTCATGATCCACCTTCTTCAACACTGAATTATCCGAACTTAACTTAACTGGAGACGTACACAACTTATTCATCTCTTTTTTCGACTTCGCTATATCCACCTTCTTCGTTTTCGAACCCTTTAAGGCTTTTCTTGCATATTTTCTTGTAGGAGCCATATGGTTATCAATGTTTAAAAAAAAGTCTATGGTTATGAAAAAAATAAAAAATAAAAAACCTAACAAAATCTTTTCTAAATATGGATAAAAAGTAGCAAAATCACCATTTCAAAGAACCAAGACTAAAAAAGTAACACATCTCATGTCACAAAAGAAGTTATTTCTGTGTATGGAATCTTAAAAAGAACAAAGATTCTGGTTGTTGAGAAACCAGAAGAACAGAGACAGAAAACCTAGGTTAAGTACGAGAAACAAGGAAACGAGGAAATGAAGAAGATCTGTAATTCTGTATACGCGTAAAAAGAGCAAACCCTAGAAAGAGAGAGGAAGTTGTGTGGGAATATATATAGTGATAGGGACTTGGGTCGTGCGGCCTGCCCGCTGCCCGGATTTCGTGCTACTTTTTTCTTATGCTTGTTGTTATCTTTTTAGATGGTCAAATGGTAAATAGAACTTTGGTTGATTTAAAATTTTGAGTTGAGTATTAAATTAATAAGTTTTTGTTGTTTCTTGCTAGGAAATGACCCTTCAAATTAAAGGGAGACACTTTTATTTCTTTGAAGTTCTTGTTTTAATATTTAGGCTAGTAATTTTTCTTTTTTCGTTTAAGTTTGAAGAAAGATATCTAATAATGATTAAATTAGACACAATAGTAGCATGTTGTTTTAGAGGGTGGACGAAGTGAGGGATCATTCAGAGCCTTTGCTTTCTTCAAACCTTAAAATTTATGTATGATATATAAAATTAAAAGGAAAATAATTGAAAGACACAATTAAACTTTGTTAATATGCCTCATTGATTGTTATTGTTACGACCAATGAATTATTAACATTTGCTATTCATAAGATTAAAAATTATGATATATAAAATTAAAATGATGTTAAAGTTTTGTATAAATATGGATAAAAACAAATATGTTTTTTTATAAGTATTCTTGAAGAATGTCATTTTTTTACAGTAAATAAATCTATCTTATGTTTGAGAGCAAAATAAATTCTTCATTTTGCCTTAATCTAAGGCCCTTTTATCTTTCCACTTAAGGCCTCTAAAAATCTTTAAAACGATCTTGAATAGTAGGCATGCGAGGTATTCAAATCAAACTTAACAAAAAATTTAGGGTAGTGATTGACGCATCTACTTTTGTGCCTAATGTCAATTTGATAAATTTAATTATCAAAATCAATGATAAGTTCAATACAATTTTAATGAGGGTGGAGGGTGCAGTGAGGGATTTTTCCTACTCACATCAACACATTTTTCTTTATCACTCACTTCCCTCAACATTTGCAGCACCTCCGATCTCTGTTTTTATCTTTTCCCTATGTTTTTTTATAAAAATCTCCCCATACACCTTCTCACACTAAAAAATAGCATTTCTGTTTCTTGAAAGCTCACATTTTTGTTGCAGGACTTGAATGTCGCAAGAGAAAAACGAAAGGTTTTCCCGCATGAATGGTGTGGTGGATGATATTTTTTTGAAATTGCAAATTAGACAACCTATTTCCTAGTTTTTTTTTTTTTTTTTTTCACTACAACAATGTTTTGATTGGGACTTCAAAGTTTAATAAAAATCAAACATCGACATGTCCCTCCAAAGTTAATTTTCATCAGTCAACAGTGCCACATTAAAAGTGATTGTTCTTGATTGTTTAATAAAAATTTTCGAAAAGTTACATCCAACCTTTTCCTGCAAACAAATATTGGCCATCATAGACCACACCTCACTACCATCAACCACCACAATCACTGGCCACCACAGACCATTGATGTCGAATAGACAAAACAAAACTGTTTGGTCAAAATTTGACCCAATTATCTCTGACAAATATTTGAACATAAAACAGCCTGAGTGACTCACTTAAAAAGTGAGTATTCTACTCACTGATAAGAATCAGAGTGTAAGTCACTCTCTGATGACAATCAGAGAGTAATTCAGTCTTTGATAACGATCAGAAAGTGTTGTATACAGCTCAATCAACAGCAAGCTTCAGAGACGTCGACGACCAACTGAAGAAACACTTTAACTCACTGATGCGGTGTCAGTGAGTGAAGTATCTGAGCAGAAACAACATCAGGGTCACTAAGATCTGATGAAGTCTCCCTGACCCTAAAGTCTCTTATCTCTAAAAACAAACATGAAATATGGGCGGGAACTTTCTTGGAAAGATAAGCTAAAAGCAACTACAAGAAAGTCAAACAAGTACGAGGAGTTAGTATAAAGGTTGAAACATTTGTCAACACTGTTTATAAAGTATGCTTGTTGCCTTTACAAGAATGGAAACACCACTGAATGCATGATACATCTCAACAACCATCACATGTTACCCTCATATCACCATCATATAAGAGAATGTTTGTAACAGAGATAGTTAGAGATTCTAAACAAACACAAAATAATACAAATGTATTATTGTTGATAGAGTCATCCTCTCCTAAGAACACACTAAGCTAAACTATCATGCTTATGTTGTTCATATAAGGAGAGTTTCATTTGTCATTCAATCGAGATAGTATTCCGCAACTATCTCTTGTAAATCTTTGATTCATTTATAATAAAAAATATAAACGTTAAAAAGTACAAATGATATTATTAGTTGTAAAGTGGATATCAAGTAAAACTTGTTTTAACTTCTTTGATATATTCGCATTTTACCCAAATTTAGACCAACAAAAAGCATCACTATCGAAACACACAAAGCACCAAAAGCCCGTTTAACATAACATTCCATGTTTTTAATCTGGTTTTAGTTCATCAAATTCTAATATCATTGAAAAACAATAGTAATTTTCGTGTTCATATTTAACTTAGAACAAGTAACCCATGAACCTCTATCTCATATGTCATTTTTTTTTTTATTCATAACTAGAAGATAAAACAAAAACAAATGTGATCATATTTGGGCCGGTTCGAACTCGATAAATGTAACATTCTTTTATCATCCCCTCAATTCGATAAACATCGTGACATAAATATTATTTTCAACGCCAATCTTAGCGGCCATTCAATGAAATTGTTCACTTACTTTAACATCATCCCTTCAATCTGACAACAGTTGGAATAAACATTTTTCAAATGTTTAGTAACTTTTTTATATATGATGCAAAGTTTAGTAACTTAGATGAACATTTTCACATACTTTGGTAACATATTGGTATATAAACCCCTTTGTTTGATGACGTGGAAATGGTCAACCGGTTTAACACGCGGTAGTTGATCTTCGGAGTAACTTTAATGAGCGATTTTCAAACGTTCAGTGATTGAACATACGCAATGTTTAGTAACTTGAGAGTACCATAACTTAGGCGAACAATTTTCAAAAAGTTAGATAACATATTTGTACATATTAACCCCTTATAATATCATAAGAGATGTTTGAGATTGCTTAATTATTTGATAGGCTTATTTTATGTACGATTATTCCATTCAAATAGAGTGTTCCCTTTCCATTCACACTTACGATGACCAATAAATGATTCAACAAAAGGAGACTCAAGCTTATTTTACCAACAAAAAACAAAAAAACAAAAAAAAGAAAGAAGCTTGAAGGAAAACACGTAAAATTATGGATGAACTTGTCGTAGCTACAGAAATTCTTTGTGAATCACACTTTTGTACAAATTCAAACTTATAAAAAAAGATTTTACTATTCCTGTCAAATTTTCACATTTGTCCCTTAGGTTTTGCATCATTTAACTTTTTGAGTTATATAAATTGTCATCATTTGACTACAATACCTTTATTATCAATTAAGAAAATTTTGTTATTCATTTCAAATTTTCACTTTTGTTCTTTTGGTTTTGCATCATTTAACTATTAATTATTAGAGTTATATAAGTTGTCATTATCAGACTATAAAATATTGATTTGGAGGTTGTATGGATTAATGCATGTTGTTTGGGAATACATAAGAGCTTTTTTGAACAATTAATTTAACCTTTTTTTTTAACAAGGAATACAGAAGAGCTTATAGTTCATTTTTTCAGCTTTTTATGACTTCGTTAATTAAGTTCATGAGCAAAAAATTTAATTAAAGTATGTTTAAAGACAACCCTATGGGTTGTGCTTAACAAAACCTTAAATAAATTTATAAGTTTTTCTAAATTTAAATTAACACATAAGCTGACATAATAAGCTAATTCGAACATTCCTTTAATTTCATCGGTACGCTGGCAAAAATATCCTTATATAAATAATTTTAAATTAAAGTGATATTTTGAAAAGAATTTATTGATATGCCATTAGTTGGTAGATCAATAAGTTAATACAAAAATCTTGTAGGAAAATAAGTTACATCTCGACTTAATATATCCTAAAAAGTTACTATATGTATCATGTTTGTGAATTATTATAAAAGATTTATACAATCTTCAGTGAATCTTAAAAAACATAAAATAGCTACTTGGATTTGTGATATTTTCTAGTGATCACTATGCACACAAAAAGACACGTAAGATCTCATCTCATCTATATTCAATGTATGATTTAAAAATAACATGTCGTTGTAAATCAAGTGTATTTGGACTCAAATATGAAAACAGACAAATAGTGAAAATCAATAATAACTTTTAGAAAGAATATTATTTTGTACAAATTTGGAGTATCTTGGGACAAGTCTGCGGTCTGCCTGCTTTAATGTCAATATATACTCTAAAAATATTTGAAAAAATTAACACTAATAATCAACTTAATTAAGTCTAATTAATTGAGGTCTGGTGTTCGATTTTATGATCACATATGGACAGTGACAAATTGGAAATTATTGGATACCGCTGCCCCTTGGTTAGGGCACAAAATCCTATGGCAAAGTAGAATATATTTTAAAAGAAAGGACACAATTTTCATTTTTAAAATGCGACAAGCCTTAGGGCACAAAATCCTATGGCATAGTAGAATATATTTTAAAAGAAAGGACACAATTTTCATTTTGAAAATAACAATTTAAACTTAAAAAAAAAAGTAATTCCACAAATGATAAGCTAGATTTAACAAGGATAACTTACTACCGCATTTACTATCGTTATATTTATATCAGCATCACATCAGCTACCATTTCATCACCAATTTAGAAGATGTTTGTTAAATTAAGTGGTTCAAAGAACTATACATTTTAGCCTTTTAATTGTGAGAGATAAGTTTTTGAACCTCCTTAATAAAAGGAAACAAAGATTTGAGCGTATTCATTAAGGGAATTGATACTTACACCACATTTTTTGATTCTTTCACCACCTTTTATGCATTACAGTTGATTGCATACAATCGCATAATGCATAAAGCGATAAATGTATCAAAAATATGATATATCACCTCCCATTCATTAAGTGGAAAAAAAATACGCTCTAAGTGTAATGAGACAATCAACTGCACCACCAAAGCATATCTCACTTAAATGCATATATACCCCACAAAAACAATTTAATAAATACATACACACAACAAAACTCACACGACTCGGTCTTGGGGACAGCCTAGTCTTGCATTATTCTCATCTAAGAGGCGCCGAGTGGAACCTTCGTAACGAGGACGCGTCCTCAAGGTCCGAAGACATTTTTTTTTTTTTTTTTTACAATCAGTTTAATATATCTAAAATGATGCATGCTTTGAAGAAATATTTAATTATTGAAATTTGGGTGGGGATGTATGTAAATGCCCCTAAAATATTAAATGATTAATTGATTAAATTTTATTTTTTATTTTTTTTATTTAGTTTCTTTTGGTTTAAGTAAAGAAATCAGACTCTAAATCAAGAGAAGATACTGAAAATTGGATATAACTTTAAAATAGTGTTTACCTTTGAAATATTAGACACGATTTAAATGACATTCAAAAGATATATCATAATTTAGGATTCTTTTTGATACATGATTTGCTAAATTAATGGTACTAGAAACTATTTTTATATTGGATCATTTACTTGTAGTTAAAAGCATGTGCTAAACATGGTCAATTAATTGTACGAGAAAACTATTTTTTCATGTAGACAGTAGATAGATAGATAGTTAAAAGATTATAACCATTATTTTTTATCTTCTTTTATGATGTCTTTTTTTTTTTTTTTTTGTCCTCTATTTTTCAAATATGAAAGAAATATTTCTTTTGGAGATTATGATGGCTATGTGTAGTTGTTTGTGTTTCATAACGTATGGCTGAGTGTATCTCGCTTGTTTTATAATTGTTGGTGTGGTCTATCGTAAGGCTGAGCATTATAGATCGTGGATTGGATTGAATCGAGAAACTGGCCTGAACCAGATCGGATCGAATGTATTTTGGTCTGGTTTTCGATTCACCCTTTAATCATTTTCGGTCATCGGTCTGGTCTTTCGCACAATCGAACATTACGCTTTGTTGGATCGGATCGACTGACAAACCTTACCAGGACATGGACAGTATATTTCAATTCGGTGTTTTAGGCCAAATCGACTTTTGGTGTAATCCAGCTTTAGAACTGTGCTCTGTCCAGTTGTTTGGGGAGTGTCACTGCTTATATAATCAACCTCTAGTTATCTTAACAAAAATCAAAGTAGTTGATAATGGGGAATTGATACTCACACCACTTTTTTTATGCATACACCACATTCTGTGCATTATAGTTTGTACCGTACAATACTGTAATGCACAGAATGTCATTAGTTTAAAATATATTGTTGAAAACCGAAGTTTTAAAAAGAATATATGGAAGCATATTTATAGTTAGGCAAATTGTAGGTACCGGACACGTTAAAAGCTTGAAAAATGATTGGGATGCCTAAAATGTGTGACTAATTATATGCCTAATAGATGTGTCAATTAATTATTGGTTTGAGTAGAAGTGGGTCCCCCTGTTGTCCCCAATAGGAAGTGAACACATATGTTTAGGCATACGAGTTAGGCTAAAAGCTTAGGATACCCCAATCTTTTAAGTGACAGATTTTAATACGCACGTGCACATGCTCTTAGAATTTTTGGGGATTTGTTTTGTGTTTTTTCGTGGATTTAACTTTTTTACTACCCATAAACATTGTTTTGTGTGAAAACTTGAAAACCTTGTCATCTGCGAGTTTATATACATTGTATGCATTTAGGGGGCATAATAAATAGAGTAAAATGCAGAAATCGTCCATGTGGTTTGACCAGATTGCAGATTTCGTCTTTACATTTTCGAAAGTGCAGGCGGCCTCCCTGAGAGGAAACCTTTTTGATCATTTTAGTCCCTGCCCAAAGTGAAATGACTGAAATACCCTCGTCTTCATCCCCTTTAAATTTCCGGAGATCGAAATCTGCATTTGAACAAACCACATGGACCATTTATTTTTTTTCGAAAATAATTTTTTTTCGAAATTTTTTTTATCGGTTTTTTGAAAAAATTTGAAAAAAAAATTTCCAAAAAAAAAATAGAATTTTTTCGCAAATTTGGAATTTCTTTTTTCAAATTTGCGAAAAAATTTATTTTTTTCCATTTTTGTCCGTGTTTCTTACATTTTGTCTATTTTTCTTACGTTTTTGTAATATTTCATCATTTTGAAAAAAAAAATTCAAAAAGAAAAAAAATTTGAAAAAAAATTTTCCAAAAAAATAATTAGAATTTTTTCGCACTAATTATTTTTTTCCATTTTTGTCAGTGTTTTTTACATTTTGTCTATTTTTCTTACGTTTTTGTTTGTTTTTGTAATATTTAATTATTTTAAAAAAAAATTCAAAAGAAAAAAATTTGAAAAAATTTGAAAAAAAAAGTTTCAAAAAAAAAATTAGAATTTTTTCGCAAATTTGGAATTTCTTTTTTCAAATTTGCGAAAAAAAAACGGATAAAAACGGGCAAAAACGAATAAAAATAGACAAAACGTAAGAAAAATGAATAAAAAACGGACAATAATCTAAAAAAATGTACGAAAAAATTATTTTCGGAAAAAAAATTATTTTCGAAAAAAAAATTCGAAAAAAAATTATTTTCGAAAAAAAATAAATGGTCCATGTGGTTTGTTCAAGTTGCAGATTTCGTCCCTGAAAATTTAAAGAGGATGAAGAAGAGGGTATTTCAGTCATTTCACTTTGGGCAGGGACTAAAATGATCAAAAAGGTTTCCTCTCATGGAGGCCGCCTGCACTTTCGAAAATGTAGGGACGAAATCTGCAATCTGAGCAAACCACAGGGACGATTTCTGCATTTTACTCTAATAAATAAATCAACGCCTTGATAAACAAACAAGGTTATCGTACAAGCTTGTGTTTAAATGATACCTCATGTGTTTAAATGTTTTTTAATCAAATAGTTGTGAGTTTAAGTTCTGCTTAAAAAATTGTTAGATTGATCTGTTGTATATATCTGTAAATGCCCCTTATTTGAGTAAACCAACCTTGTCGGGAAAATCCTTAAAGAAACACAGATTTTGTGTCAAAGGATGAACAACTTGTTCAAGCTGTTAACTACTAGTATTTATCTAATGTGGATCGTTTTATGTTTTTAAATAACGATAACTTGTTTTCTTTAAGCAAGATGAACGTTTGTGTGGTTTGATTTTCGATTACTTTTATAAGGCGTTAACTGAATCAAAGAAGTCACTTACGTATAAGACATTCTTCTAACTGAAAGCAAGTTAACCTGTTTCGTTTATTTTAAACACCAATATAGAAAATTGCAGATGTAAAAACTATCGTATTTCAAGTACTGTTGTTTTTTTTACCCGTTACCCAGTCCTATTCCTGCCACACACGGTTAAGTTCCTGAAACTAGAACTGCAGTAAATTGACATACTTACAAAATTATATTAGAATATCAATCTAGTAACATTGAACAGGCAACCTACGAAACATATCGATCATACAATGTCAAGTTTGAACGACACAAGACGTATCATCTTAGATAGAGAATCAACATACTAAATTTACAGATATAAGAAAACTTAGAAAGTAGAGGTCCATAGCAAATAATAAGAAATGGACCCATCCCAGCTAGTTGAAGTTCGATTGTGGCTCAGACAGCGACAGAATATATGCTGAAAATTTTCTTTAGGAAAACGGACATTGCAACTTACTGAACCTGCATATATTTCGAGCCAATAAGTAATCTATTACACAAATGCTAGACTATAATGTTTTAGCAGAAGTAGATAACCATAAACATACATGCAGCTAGAGTTAACAATTTTGACGCATTAAATGGGTCGATTTGGGTTACTATTATCTTTTTTTGTGTGCCTCAAATGAGTTATGGCTAATAAGGAACCAAGTAAAAAATGGGCGAAAGTGTATTTTAATGCATACAACCTCCTAAATTGCTTTATTATAAACTCATTGTTATTCTAATACTAGTGTATAAAACACCAGCGAACATGTTCCCAACAATGTTAAGAATTACCCTTTTTGACCGACCCAAACTGCCACCTCTAGAACTTACGGTTGATATATTAGTATATCTGTAAAGAACATACCTTATGCTGATAATCATTCCATGCAAGCTTGGTGTCGAAGCTGCTAAGACAGATTGCAAATGCCTGAAACGCTGATATGGGGTACTGATAATCCACTGTGAATACATCTTTTCCAACTCTTCCATACTGGAGAATGACGTTTTTGTTTTCCTGCGTTCCACTTTCATTCTCCAAAGAAGAAATGAGCTGTAATTTCTTCAGAGAAGAAGCTGTCACACTAAAGTTAAAGCACCCGCACCAAAGTAGCTGGTGTGACTGAAAATGATCCACATTGCTGAGGTGGAACTCAGTCGGTGTAGGGCCCAATCCTGGCTCTGTAGCATTTGTGGGTATTGAATTTAAGACACACCGCATTGTTCCTGGAATATCGATACTTGAAACATATGGGATGGTGTCAGCGATAATAAAGGTTGATGAACAAAGTAACTATTTTCACGCGCTCTGGTATTTAATCAAGCGTATCAAACAAGATCTCATTTATCTTTCTCGAGACCACAATTTAACTACTATACTTACACATGCGTTGACTCTAGGTCATGATATCTCTATTAGGTCAAACGGGTGAAAATATATACTCTGTAGTAATGAAAAACGGGTCAAATGGGTTGAAAGTCGCCCAAAGTGGTATTTTTAATGCGCAGAACCCTCTTAAACTCATTTTATTCATAAAACTAAAATAATGTAGTGTCAGTAATCATATATGCCACACGCATATTTATGGAGAAGTTAGAAAATGTCAGGCAAAAAGCAATTCTGGTAAGCCCAACCCAACATGACCCGTTACTCAACCTGCCCATTTTGTCAAGCCTGTTAAAACAGCATGAGATAATTTTTTTTAAATCGTATTAAAGACTTTTAGTTGCAGATACACATATTGTGAATATGGATTAAAATACACACATTTGCAATAACGAGTGGATCTTTTTCCATTTTTGCAAGAATTACAGACTGTTCTTATACCTGGGTCCCTGGGCATTTACTTCATATGAAATGCTGGAAATTGGGTAACTGCCAGCAGAGGAATCATAAACTGTGAACTTGGTCCCAAGAAACTTCGATCTGTCACACACACACAAAAATAAGAACTCTTTAATACGATTTAAAAAAAGTTATCTCAACTAAAAGTCTTTAATCATTCAAAGTCAACTTGCCTCAACTTTCCCATGTAAGTACTGCTTTCTTCTGATATATCTTCTGCACTTAAGGAAATGATATAATCTGTGCATTTAGCACGCCTAAATCTCCTTGCAGCAAGAAGAAATTTCCCACGTAACACCCCATCATCATTTGAAGCTGCCAAGAGTTCATACAACCAAATGAAGTTTTTACCATGCAAAACAAATGAAAAGAAAGAATGAATGATGTCTTTTTTAAGCCATTGTACTTGGCTAATTGATGCAAAGTACCCATTGTTTTGGCAATTTTGACCGGAAAGGATTACATTTTGCATGATGACCCATTTTGGAACAATCAAACGTTAATGGTTTGAGTATAAGTCTTTTTGTAAATATATGCAAAAATAATGGTTTGATTGAAAGAAAAAATATATATCAATCAAAATTGAACTCTGAAAAAAAAATGGTCAACCGGTATGGAAATTTACAAAAATCTTAGAAAGACGGTTTGAAAATATGACCTTATAATGCCAACTTGCAAAAACAACAGAAATACATAACAAAACTGGAAATAAGATGATACATATGATCAATCTATCACCTTCATTCAAGCTGAGGTAGAGTTTATACGTTTGGGTGCGGCGATTCCTCTTAATTAAACATTTTATTAGGAATCCCACTGAACCAGGCTGCAAACACATACAAATTCTGTGAAAACAAGAACAAATTACATAAACACATCTCCTACTAGCTACAAATTCTTCTTCTGATGATAATGGAACAAGAGGCAGATAAACTCAAATATGAAGTTAATTCTAAAAATTTAAGGTTTCATATCTAATGGCACTACTGGCACTACAACTGGGACATCAGCAACTACTTATAAGATGAAGGTGGTACATCAGCAGGTGAAGCCCCTATCCTCATGATATTTATTCCATCATATTTACTTTACATACAATAATCATATGTAACAACAAGATCAGAGTCAGTTAGACTAGTGAAGTTGTTATAATGGAATTAGTTAGATAGTTAGCAAGCAGTTTTTCTCCCTTGAGTTGCATATACGCTACTAGTACCTCCACTATTTCATTAAGTCAATACAACCCAAATTTGTCTACATGTCTATCACGATATGGTATCAACGCATTAACCTCAAAATCATCATCAGATTAACACACTTACAAAAAAAAAAAATCAAATCGAACGGTCACACTTAAGATGAGTCCTACGTTCACAGAAATTTAATTAAATACAAAATGCATTCAAAGATACCTGGTTTCTGCATCAAAAGTTCAAAACGATCATCATGGATTGGTTATTATTTCAAAGAAACTCATATGATCCGAGAACTTCAGAACTTGGAGGGGATCAACGATGATCACAATCAACGCGGAAAACAAGTCGCAGATTGTGAAGAAGGAATTCAAAGAACCAAGAGCTAATTCAAATCTCAGGAACTTTGGGAAGGAACAATGATATGATCAAATCATGGATCCTTAACACAAATAATTGAGCAGACAAGTATCGACCTCAATTTTACATTCAGCTAACTATATTATGGCTTGAATTGCGTGAACATTGAACACTATGCACAGAATGATGGACACAAACTAAAGGGGGAAGAAATCGATGTCCTAGAAGCACCATATGTGTCTACTTAGTACTTGCAATTGTGAGAATAGTAAGACGAATGGCGAAAGGCAACAAAGAAAAAGACTAATCCAGTTTCTTATGGGGACTAGATGAGAGCTATTCTAGTAGTTGATGCAAAAGGTTGCTTATAAAACCTCTTCCAACCATTGCCAAAGCATATGGAATGGTTAAACAAGAAGAGAAACAAGTAAAACAAGCGAGTAAAATATCCGGAAGTTGATAACTGCATGATGAATAACAGATCAGAAAACACATGTATTTGCTCAACTCGGGAACCAGCTATACCAAGTGATTATGCTAATTCAAGGCAACCAAGGTAAGATAGGGTTCATAAAGCTGGTATAAGGCCCCTTATTGATTCAATCATTCCTAATCTCAAAGATGCTTTGGTCATACACAGTTAAGCTACACTGCTACTAATCATATCTCACTTTCTTAAAACAAATGCACAATTCAAAGCTACCATGCCCCAAATATCGACACCGTACCTCCTAATGAACAAAACATAATAGTCACACTCATTGATTCTGTTAATCTTAACTATTCACAATGTTTTCTACATTCCATCATACAAGGAGATTATCTGATTATTAGATAAGATAATTTTTCAGTTCACTTAACAACTGAAAAAAAAAATACTAGCAACACGTCATCTCGTTTTTTCCAAACTTAATTAGCTAGCTTATCTCGGTAATTTGCTTTTTATCCCAAACTTACTCATTTCTAACAGACAGTATAAAAAAACACTAGACCAACAACATTTCACAACAACATCATTATCCACAAATTCAAAACAACAAAATATCATATCATGAAAGGTCAGAAACAATAATTACCATGAAAGGTAAAAACAACCTTATTATCTCGCTAATTTGCTTTCTACTCCTAACCTATTCAGTTCTAACAAACATCATACAATACAAAATAAAACCAATCACAACATCAAAATCGGTAACTAATAACAGCAACAACAAAACAACATATCATAATTTTTAAACCTGTTTCAACTCAGTATGAAACGTCAACATCCCCGACCCCTCCCGACACTTCAAAATCTCCTTAACCACACTCCTCCATCTCTTACAAACACCCGCAGCCAAAATAACATTCTTCCTCACTGGCCACGTGGATTCAGTCTCTTCAACCCTAGTCAACACATCTCTCAACAGCTCTAATGGTAACTCACCCCAAGTCCCAACAACAACAACTACTACTACTACCATTATCATCATTAACAACAACACTAGTGTCCAAACAACTATCATTAACTAGTAACGTTTTGACCTTAGTTTAGATGCAAGTAAGCTCAAACCTCAAGGATTAGTCAGCCAAAAAGTCGGAAACAATAATTACCATGAAAAGTAAAAACAACCTTATTATCTGGCTAATTTGCTTTTATCCCAAACCTATCCGATTCCAACAAATATCGTATAACACAAAATAAAACCAATCACTACATTTCACATAACATTAATAACAGTAACAAAACAAAAAATCATATCATAATTTTTAAACCTGTTTCAAGTCGGTAGGAAACGTCAACATCCCCGACCCCCTCCTGACACTTCACAATCTCCTTAACCATACTTCTCCATCTCCTACAAACACCCGCAGCCAAAACAACATTCTTCCTCATTGGCCACGTGGATTCAGTCTCTTCAACCCTAGTCAACACATCTCTTAGCAACTCTAGCGGTAACTCATCCCAACTACTACTACTACTATCATTATCATTAACAACAACACTAGTATCCACACAACTATCATTAACTAGTGAATGTGTTGACCTTAGTTTAGATGCAAGTAAGCTCAAACCTCGAGGATTAGTCAGTCAAAACAACCTTATAATCTCGCTAATTTTTACCCCAAACCTATCCGATTCTAACAAACATCGTATAACACAAAATAAAACCAATCACTACATTTCACATAACATTAATAATAGCAACAACAAAACATCATAATATCATAATTTTTCAACCTGTTTCAACTCGGTAGGAAACGTCAACATCCCCGACCCCTCCCGAGAACTCACAATCTCCTTAACCATACCCCTCCACCTCTTACAAACACCCGCAACCAAAACAACATTTTTCCTCATTGGCCACGTGGATTCAGACACCTCAACCCTAGTCAACACATCTCTCAACAGCTCTAAAGGTAACTCACCCCAACAACTACTATCATTATCATTACCATTGTCCTTAACTGGTAATCGTTTTGACCTTGGTTTTGATGAAAGTAAGCTGTGTTTGATGTAGTGAATTAGGGTTTTGAGTGACATGTTAGTGATTGGAGATGGAGTGTTAGGGTTTGTGGTTTTGAGTAAAAATGGAAGTTTTTGGGAAAGTTTATTGGTTTTGCCCAATTTGGCGGTTTCAGGGGATTAAAAGTTTAAAACTCAGAAGATTCTAGATTAATACTTTCCTTTCAAAATAATCTTCCTCATTTCAGTTTTTAAATTCTAAAAGGCTCGCAAAGGCGTGAGGCTTCATCATGAAGCCACGCCATGTCGCCAAGCCGTCTTATGGCACATGTTTTTGTAAACTCGATATATATGAATTATGATATAGATATATAAATATTTTCATACTTTGCCGCTTATACGCTTTATAAACGCGCGCCTTAGCAAAGCGTGGCTGAGGCCATTACGCCACACGCCACGCTATTTATAACCTTGACTACAATGCATAGACTTTTTAAGACTTGATGCATTTATTAATACATAATTTTTTTATCTAACTTTTTGTTCACAATTAATGCACAACTCATTTAATGATAATAGCTTATTGATATTTTTTTTCTCAAATACCTGATGGTTTACAAGTCTTTCACAATAAGTCGTATTCAAAGTCTTTCTCCTAATGCATCAAGTCATACCAATAGCTTTTCTAAATAGTAAAAATCTTTGGGTATGTTTGGCAAAACTAGCTGTAAGTTGTATGCTGTAAGCTGTAAACTGTAAGCTGTAAGCTGTAAAATGCAAAACTGTTAACATGAGCTACAAGCTGTATTCTTTTTTCAATAAAAGTGTTTGGTAAATTAGCTGTTAAATATAGTTATAAGATGTAAAATGACATAAAAAGACAAATCTATAATTGTAAATAAATGTTTGGAGGGTATATCAGTAATTTAAAGTTTTAACAACTCCAAGACATTTAAAAAGCTTCATGAATCAGCTTTTCATTTTGGAGCTATTTGTTTGAAATAAAAGCTTGTAGTTAATGCATCCAAACGAAGCTACTTAGTTTATAGGAGATTATTATGTAACAAAAAGCTAACAGCTCCTCCAAAAAGCTCCTGCCAAACAGGCACTTTGTAAAACTCTTGCATTGTGGATGCTTTAAGGACAATTTGATATAGATTATGGGGGTGTTTGTTTAAGCTTATACGCAGGCTTATGAACTTATTCAATCTCGGCTTATATTTCATAAGCTTTAATTTTCCGGCTTATTTTGAGACTTGTGGTTATATATAAACTTGTATAAGCCCACAAGTCTCAAAATAATCCAGAATAAGGCTTATAAAATATTAGGCGAAATCAAATAAACATCATAAGCTTAAACAAACACCCCCTATAAAAGGAAAAATAATAAATATAATCAATTTTACAAATATATTTCATCAAATACCTAATTTTATCTAAAAAACCAAACTATCCATGAAACTAGCAAGGTCTTATTAGTTTTTCTAAGAAAAAGCAAGATTGAAAACTATAAAGGTTGAAAATTACAAAGGTTTACCTTGCGCTTTTTTTTTTTTTTTTTTTTTTAGTTTGCAAGATTTTGCAATTTTTTAAAAAAGTAATTAGCAATGTCTTGCGATTTTTGTTTTGACCGTCATTAGTGGAGGAAGTTAAACTTGACTATGTTTGATCAGTTGAAACCATCGTAAATCATCTCGTCAAAACCTCGCATACGCACTCATGTTCGAATCATGATATACCACTCGTTGGTTGTCTCTTTCCCGTGTCTTGTGACTTATTGTTTCTCATATACTTTTGGTTTCCAGACTTGTTAGGGGCATGGTTACCACGTTGTCAAAGTTGCAAGGTGCATTATGGCATTCAAAACCTTGCTAATTCTTTTAAAAAAGTCGCAAGATCTTGCTAATTTTCAGTTCTAAAAACTAGTAAGACCTTGCGATTTTTGTAGAAAAACTAGCAAGATTTTTTTATTTTTTTAGAAAAAAATAGCAAGACTTTGTGATTTTTTTAAATCCGCAAAATGTAACAAGACCTTGCTAGTTTACTGGGCAGTTTGGCTTTTTGGATAAAAAATGGGTATTTGATGAAACAGGTTTGTAAAATTGATTATTTTTGTCATTTTTCCCGTTATAAAATTGGAAAAATGCTAAATACGTAGCCCAATGCTACGAACATTAGGACATGCATTACACCTCTACATATAACTACTCTCAACCGACATTATATACAACCACTTTTACATCTTTTTATTTTTTAAACGTAACCCATAAGGCTACAAATGGCAAAACCTATAAAATTATCTTTATTTTATTTTATTATTACAACCTTTAAAGAACACATTGATTAATTTGTTAATAGTAAAAATGTTATTGTACAAAAGTTAGAGCAGTAAATCATGTCGTGTTGAACAATAATTTTCAAGCGGAGGAAACAGAGGAGCAGAACTTATGTTATGATCGAGTTTAAGAGTTTTTGAAAAGGTTTGAAAAAACATTGACTCCGAGTGTGTCAACAAATCAGTACCAATGTTCTGATGATGTTTAGTCGTTACAATGACTTTTTAATGAGAGTTTGAGATTGAACCTAGGTCATTTTTCTAAAGTTCTCATTGATCGGTTCAGCTGCGCGTTTGAGTCGAAGAATGGTATCGTCAAAGCAATGTTTTAATGCCGAATAAGTTTACTTGTGGACACCTTGATGATTCCATATAAATAAGATTTATTCAAAAGAATGATTTTTGAGGTGGCTTTGGTAAAAACAGAGGATCCATGTGAGTAGAACTTTGTCCGTAAGGGCGCTTCTGTAAACACACATATGAACAAAGTTCTGGGTGAGTTGAAAGTACTAAAATTGTACTTGCGTTTTTACACAGAAAAATGGAACATAACCTAAATTGACCCATTTATTGACCCATTTGTGATTATAGCGGTTAAGTTCCCTCCTCTATTTTAGCAGTTTTAATAATATACCGGAGCATGTAGATATTCAAGACAACGACCATCTATTAATGTTCTATTACAAAAACACACGCACAATCCTACACAGTAACCCAATAGTGCAGGCAAAGAAAGGTGTATCCTGTCACCCAAATAACAGCCATCTTTCCTCATCGTACCCCAAAAACAAGTTCAAATATTACTTATGACAGACTTACAGTACAACTAAAGTCCAG
Source organism: Chrysanthemum makinoi (assembly GCA_910596185.1). NCBI lineage: Eukaryota > Viridiplantae > Streptophyta > Magnoliopsida > Asterales > Asteraceae > Chrysanthemum > Chrysanthemum makinoi. The sequence continues at coordinate 340,167,228 of OU343224.1, forward strand.
TAAAATATGCAAGGGAAAAACACCTATCAGAATAATTCATCGGCCTCTTGAAACTGCATCTCTTAACTCCTCAGGCGATGACATGAACAGTTCTATGTAGCGACTTCCAAGTGTCATCCGGTCTTTAGCTAATGCAGCTTTGGAGTCTTCCAGACTTGCAAATTCCACAAACGCTTCTCCTGTTGCTCTTCCTTCTGAATTATATGTTATATGAATCGAGTCTTCGGTCAATGTGAATTCTTTGAAGAAATCAACTATATCGTCTTTTCCAGCTGAAAATGGTAATCCCCTCATCCGCAATACTGATGTATCCTCCTCAGATGGTTTTGGCACATTTGTTCTGATATCAAAAAGTTAAGAGTTAGCATAAATCTATAAACCTACTAAAAAGAACCCCTCCCGATTTAAATAAAACCTAAACCCCTGATTATATGATCTTAAAAAACAATATTATACGATGGGGAAACTGGCCCAAATGCATTCTGGACGGAAAGGTGATTGGGGCTGAACTGGAGAGTGTGGGTCAAAATGGGTAATTTATGTTGATATTTTGTTCTGTTTAGACAGCCATAATCATCGAGAACTAAAACTAAAAAGATAATCACCATCACAAAAGAAGACAGAGCCCATATAAATCAGATGTCAAAACCACAAAAATCAAAAACCAACTTAAAACAAAAAAGATACCATAAATCAGTAACTTAAACTCAGAAAAATGAAAAGATAAAATATTGGCGAAAATATCAAACACAAAATCTAATATTTCAAGACAAAAAACTCAATTTTTTGTACAACGTATTGGAATGGGGGGGGAAATGTCCGAGAAGAAAACGGCAACCCATGAAAACCCGCCCGTTATGGCTTGGTAAACCCGAAAAATGTTACCCCGCGGTAACGGTCACACGGATATCAGATTATTGCAAGTTGAAAGGCCAGACCTGTGTGCCAGCAATACCCGTTTAGTTGCCCGGGGTATACACACATAAAAAGGCGCCAAGTTTCTTTCTAGTACAATCCCATTTTACAAAAGAGAAGGCGACAGTTATATTTTTGGAAGAACTTGTTATGCTAACATATTTCCACACTAAATAAGAGAAAAAAAAATGGTATTTGGTGCAATGGGTAACAAGCCCAAGCCTAAACCATGACTGTTTCTAATATATTTTCAATTTGACCAGAACATGTTTAAACCATCACCCAAGTGACCCAGCCCACCCATTCTCCACACTCTACAATAATCACATGCATAGCTTATTTCATTTGTCATTGTTCTCGTCTCTCCTACTCGTGATCTGTTCTCCTATTCATATTTGGTACCTACTCAACCTTATAATTTTTGTATACATTTCTACTGCATAATATATATTAATTATAAACGTCAGTTTGACTTGGACCCGTGCCCTTTTAGCTAAACTTTAATTATTTGAGATTAAAATAACCTAAATTGACCGATTCGTAAATATAGATATATAAGTCTAAACAGCTACCTATAGCCACGACCATCAAGAAAAGTTAACTCACATGTAAATAAGCAATTAAAGAGAGAAACACTCACCGGCCCTTTGTAACTGCCTCCTCCCACTCCTCCATTGTTGACGGGAATAACTCGATATAACGATTTCCAAGAGACATCCCATCTTTCACCATGGCTGCTTTAGACACTTCAGGACTTCCGAATTTCACATAAGCTTCACCAGTAACTCGTCCCTCCGAATTAACCATAAAACATGTCGAATCTTCTGCTAAATACCAGTCTTCAAAAAAATCCACAAGATCATCCCTATCAGCCGTAAATGGCAAACCCCTTAACCTAAGTACACCTGTATGTTCCATATTATCCTTTGCAGGATCATGAGCTCGTGGTTTTGGCGGCCCACGACGAGGCGAACGGGAACGAGCACTACCGCCGCTGAAGCCGCCGCCACCACGTGAATCAGTAACCAAATTGGAAATCGCCTTATAATATTCTTGTCTGTTGCTTCTAAAAACTTCAATATATCTTCTCCCCATATTTTGGTGGTTTTTTTGCAGAGCATATTCAACCTGAAATGCATAACCGAGCACACAGTAAACTTCGCCTTGGAATTTCCCATGTCGGTTGGCAAACAGAACATCAACTATGTCAAGACCGTGAAGGAACTCAGTAATGTCAGCTTCTGTAACATCGTAAGGTAGGCCCCGCAATCTTACAACGGGGAATGTGGGAGGTTGGTTAACGTATGAGTAAGCTGGTGGGCTGTAGATAAAGCTTGAAGCTTGAGGGGGATTGTAATATTGAGAGCCTTGATCAACTACTCGTTGCCTTTTTAGGCCCATTTCACGCCCGTCACCAGAATCCACGTATTTACTTCAATCACAAATAACAAAAAATAGTAATGTCAGCGCAACATAGTACAAATGTTTAGCTTGAAGTGTTATAACATCCTAATCAATAAAAGAAAAGACTACACATACTTAAAGAGTCTTGGAATTTATATCCAATATGTATTACAGGGCAATCACAACAAAAAGCATGAGAAAACAATGGCATGACTCATGCCATTTAAAGAATGTTTAAGAATATTACGATTGCTGCTGTTTAAGTTCTTCCGCTATCCCCCAGAATCTATAATTCATCTATCTTTCTACTTTAGAAGGATGTATGACACTACCAAATTATATTGTGATTTGTGAAGCTTCACACATTGAACAAAAAACTTATGGTATAGGCACCAGCACCACTATGCATCATATCTCAGTAAGAACATAATAGCCAATTTGGCTAGAATTTTAACTATTATCAAATGGTCAAGGCGCATTTATAGTAACCCCAACCTGTTTCCACTAGAGAATAGTCACCCCCGAGTGGAAACAGGTTGGGGTTACTTATAGTTGTATCTTGTTGACCGGTTGACCCGCTACTTTTTACCAAACACCCCCTTATAAACCGAGAACACATCTCTAGCTCATCTAATTTACCACAAATTACGTTCCACACAATCCATACTTCAAACATTAGCACCCATATGAACATTTTACACGACTTATAAACCCCTCACTCACCGAAACAAATCTCACATGTCAGCAAAATACTTAAAACAAAAATCCAAAATTTAATTCCTAAATTTGACAATTAGCATCAAAAATCAAATTGAAAAGCCCTAATTAACACAAATGAAGCATGTAATAACAACTAAACAATAAAACAAGTTATTATAAACAACACCAATGCAATATTATGTATCCAATTCATAAATCAAGTAAACATGTTATAAGCTGATCTAACAAATAAATAAATTATAGAAACCAAAAACTTTCAAAAAATAATGAATATATGCTAACTTTCGCTAGCTATCTAGAAACCACCAATATTTTTGTTTTCTCATAATGATCTATCCCCCTCTTATAAAACCGTCTCCTTATCGTACTTGTGAAGTCACGTTCGTCTATTGTTGTCTCTTATCACAAACATGCAGCTTAACACTTTCTATTTTCAGTCCGGTCCCCAATAATCTTGTTTAAAATTTATGTTGTGATTTTCCAAAACTTTAATTTATTCAATATCTATTATCATTGTTTAGGGTTGACGACATTTTGGTTTGAATTCAGTTCTTTGTGGTTCAAAAACAAACCAATATTTACCACTAACAAATAAAAAAGGAAATGAACTATAAGAAATCGAAAGAAAAGAAAAAAAACACAAAAAGGTAACAAGAAAATCAGAACCAAACTTGAAATTATAAAAAATGCTAACATGCAAGTTTGTAACAAGGTAAAACCATGGAAGACTGAGAAAAAACAAATGCAATTCGGAATCAGCTTTACAAGATGGAATTAGTATGATTTTGAGAAAACAATATGAGGGTGTTTACTAAGGGGGTGTTTGTTTTGGCTTATATAGCCGGCTTATGGCTTAATTGGTTATGTGCTTATGTTTCATAAACTCACTTTTTGTGGCTTATTTTGAAACCTTTTGGCTTATATAAGTTTATTACGTCAATATGTCGCCTTCAAAATACGCCACAAAAGGTGAGCTTATGAAACACAAGCCCAAAATCAAATAAGTCGTAAGCAGACTATATAAGCCGAAACAAACACCCCCTAATACACATTATTTCCACTTTGGAGTGACATATTAACACCCCTACACGCGACTTCAAAACAAAATAAACACTTTCAAGACGCGCAACATCTCTAGCTCATCTAATTCACCACAAATTACGTTTACTACAACCCAAACATCGAACATTTTACACGATTTATAAACGCTTCACTCGCCGCAACAAATCTCACTTGTCAGCATAATACTTATAACAAAAGCCCAATATTTAATCCATCAAAAAACAAATTAAAAGGCACTAATCAACACAAATCAAGCATATAATAACAACTAAACCGTAAAACAAGCTATTATAAACAAGACCCAAGTCAAATTTATAAACTTTTGCACATAAGCTGATCTGACAAATAAATAAGTTACAGATAATAAATCTTACCCCCTGTAAAACATTATTTTTTACTGTTTGTTTTGGTAGAATGAAAATACCCTTTTGATTTCTAGGGTTTATAAAGCTTGATTGATGGATTTTTTTTTTTTTTTTTTCTTTGTTTGTTTGATATCGATATATGTTAAAATTGTTTGGAGTGGTACGTAATACGACGGCGTTTTGGTGAAAGGGTTGTGGGCTATTTGAGTTTGGATTGGGCCATGAGAGAAAGTGTAAAGGCCCATGTAAAATTTTTGTTTATGTTTGGTAGGGTGTAATGGAAAGGTAGAAGATGGAATGAGAGCCTTTTTTTTGTTTTGGTTGATATGGGGAATGGAAATGAAGAATCAAAATTTGATTCTATTTTCAATCACATCATTCCTTGAAAAAAGTAGAGAGTATGGAGAATCAATCGAATTAGCCTGAATCATTCATTTGAGAATTATAAAACACGGGATATGTATAGCCAAGTCATGCGCACCGTACATGCTAGTTGTTCGAGGAAAAATTAAAAAACCGCAATAGAGTTTTCCTTTATATTCTCGTCACTTTCATCTTCGATTCATCGTCATCAAAAAACCTTATGTGAATTTTTAGGTCACACATATGTTCATTTTGACCTTAATTATTGTTCAACAATTAATGAACATAACAAATTTTGGCCTTTGATTTGTCAATGATGCTTAACCTCATCATCTTGTTCTTGGAATTTTGTTCAAATTTGTATTTTTTGTATTTTTTTTAGTTATTGTGAGTATCAAGGTGACAGAAAAAAAAATCAAATTATAATTTGTTGGGATATAAAGTACTTGTTGATACAAAAGTTGGGCTTTCCTTATTTTGACTCCGGTTCTCGTATCAATTAGATCTTGATGCTTGAGACCTTGCATACTTAAGTAAGAGAAAACACCGTTAGGCTTATCGTGGGATTGTCTCCCACGATTATCCTCCGGCGTAAGAGTAAGTAATCGGTTTTAGGGTTTAGTGGAGAGTTAGGGTTTTAGATCGTACCTTTAATGAGGGTCGAGATGCCCTTTATAAATACACGAAATCCTTGTTGGTTTCGTGTTCCCCAACCTTCCGCGCATCCCGAAGTCGGTTGGCTAATGCATATCCCATAAATAAGAGATATCCAATATCAAGGCCATAAATAACTTCGGGTTTGGGCCTTCGTGAGCCCAAACCGTCGATGTGCTAGCCCACTCGTACTGGGCTCAAGTGTTAGTAGCGTCCATTGGTCGGGTTCATGACCCGAATACGGACTATACGTCATCAGTACTGAAGAGATACAAAGTACTGAAGAAGTCAAAGTCTTTGAAGAAGTCAAAGTACTGAAGAAGTCAAAGTAGGGGTATACACTCGTTTTTTCAAATTTGCGAATCAACGTGTGCCCATCTCCTTATTCTTATGTGATGTATTAAATTACTACCGCCTGCACATATCCCAGCTGCAATGCATAGGTGCAGCGAAAATAACCAACTTCGAGGTTAATTGCCGTTTGTTGGCGATTAACCCCATATCTATCTCTTCGTAGCGTTTTACCATACGGCGTGGTCAAACGGGTGGGTTTCGTTTGCTAAGCGCGCAGGCGGCCGCAATGTTATCTTGATAAACTAGAGCGGCTTAGGAACTGGAGAGAAAAATTCTTCCGGGTTGATGAGGCGGTGTTCCTTGGCGTTTAAGCGCTTCTATACCCGAGTTCGCTCACGAAGGATGAGCGCCCTCCCTGGAACATCTGGCGTTGATGATGCGAAAGCGATAAACGCGTCACTTTCGTATTCCCATCAATTCCTACCGAGGAGTTTTTGGTGCACATGGGCATCGGTCGTAACTATTTCGATAGACGATGAGGTGCCAACCTTTTAGACGCGGATGATCGGCGTGGGTGCTCGATCCTTACGTCCTTTGCTCTATTAATGTGAGCCTTTCTTTTCACCTTTGTACTTTATATAACTTGTTTTTGTTTATTTCTTGCTGCGTAGAGATGGATTTGTTCAGCGTTGTGCAATTGGCAAAACCTCGCCAAGTTACCGTGGGGTGCTTGGGAGGGAAATCCCTATTCGGAAGCTACTTGTGGCGCACCATGGAGATGCAGTTGGAGGAACCGTAGGTGATTCTTACGTGGCGCCGGAGGCAATCCCTACTTCAAGCGGCGTGCCTCTAGGTTACATTCGCTGTGGCGAGCTTTCACATACGAAATGTAGTGGAGAGTGTGGAAGTCTTCCAGGGAAGAGCCGAGGAGGAAGCGGACCAAGGGTCAGCGCAAGAGGCGCTGGTGATGATGGCGCGAGGCTCGTCAGGAGAAAGCGCTGTCATTCATGGCGTGGAGTCATCATCGGATGAATCATCGCCCAAATGCGAGACTACTCCTCCCAGTAAGTATTATCCTTGAAACACTTAGTGCATCCTTATTTGTTAAATAAAATAATCATAAAAATTTCTTTGTTTGCTTGCGTGTTGAAGCTGGGAATCTTGTTGGGCATTCCCAGTGGGTCGCCACCCAAGGCGAGTCCTATTCGCGACCCGACTCTTGTGCGAGGACCGAGGCGGCCGATCCATTGGCATCTGGGGATGTGCCAATGGTCCAACTTGTTGAGGATCTTAGTTTGGGTGTTGTGTACGGGGCTACATTGGTGCTGACTAAAGTCAAATATCTTTGGGGAGAGTAGCCGAGCGTGCATAAGGACAAGCAGTTGTGTTCTTTGGAGGCCGCGTTTGGCCGTCTTTCGAGTGAGGTAGAGGCGACTCTTATTCCCAAATACTTGCGAGGAAAGATGTCTTTCTTTGAACCAAGTGAGCCGAGAGCGTGCGGCGTTAGAGAATTATAAAGGCTACTTGCGTCAAGGGCTCTTGGATATTTGGAGAGCGGGAAAAATGAGCACTTCTCGGTTGGAGGAGTTTCGTACAAGCGTTGGAGGTTTGCTAGAGAAGCGAGAGATGAAGCCATAAGCTTCGGTATTGAATATGATGAAGAGCTATCCTCACCGGTTTCAACTATCGCTGGCCTGATGCTAGTGGCTTATCGACCATGGTTTGCACCTTGCTTCTCGGTACCTTGGAATCTCGAGAGGTGGTAGGCGTATTTGGGGGTTGTGCGGTCGCTCTTTAGCGGCGGGCAAGCGAGGCTATAGAAGAGCTTCATGAGGGTGGCCTTTTGAAAGTGCACGCAGTGTCCATATAATGAGCGGCGTATGATGATCCGGTTCTTGCAATAGAAGATGAAGGCTGTTGGAGCTTCCTCGATTTGAAGTTGGAGCGACGGGATTATCCCATAGGTGTGATTATGGAGGGATTGGCCTTGGCCGCCATCGTCTTTGATAATCTTGACTATTTTGAAGCGATGAGTCACGCGTACGCAAGTGCCTATCTTATTTCGCCCAGCGACATCATGAACCCCTTTGCTTTTGAGAAGGAAATTCCTTTGAAAGATTCCTTAGAGGCCCATGCCACGAGGCTCATGAAGAAGAAGGCGTGAAGGGAAAGGCCATTTTGTGTGGGATTGGCGCAAGCGCATCTCCTAGATCCGACGGGGTACCTGTTAGTGTGGCAACGGTATTGCGCTAGGATTCTGACTTATTGAAGACACTGAAAGAGGCTGGAGATGCTGCAACCCGTGTTGAGAGCTCACATCTGAGGCGTTGCAATAGTATGTAGGCTATAGCTTCTTTGTAAATATTCTTTTGTAAGAACTCGTGGTTCATAATAAGATTTTCCTTTTGTTAAAGGTGTGTTGATCTGAATGTTGTTGCGACTTATAATTTTGTACTTAGTTATCCGTCTTTGCATGAAAAACGTTCTTGTTGTCTAAGAATCAAATAGTTATATAAGCGCAAACAAGATATGAAGTCCATAAGCATGTATGAAAGTCATACTTGAAACATAATGTCTAAATACTTGTATCATAACCATGTGTTATGTGATATGCAGCGTACTGTAAATACCATATCAAGGAGCCAAGAGTCTTGATTCCTAGTTTGTTAAACGCGCACAGTATGCATGGTTGCGCATTCATCGTGGAAGCGCATCAAACTTATTCCAACGTCTTGAAAATAAAGTGTTTAACAAAGGATGCATGATCCGGCGTTGCCATGTAGGCAAAAGATAATATAACAACAATGTTGAGACATAAATAAGATGTAAATAACAAATTGAAATGTGTCGCGGAGTTAGCTAGAAACCGCGACGTTTTATTAATACTTGCAAGTTTTTGTAAAAAGAAAAAAGACATTTGCCTAAGTAAAACAGAATGTAAATACATGGATATTTATTGAGCACTATACTAAAGTGCGGTGGTGTCCGTCTTATTTGGGCCGTGGCCGCTCCTAGAGATAACATCGTTTGAGATTGCAGATGTTCCATGTGCGTGGTAGCTCACGACCGTCTATGTCACGCAGCTTGTACGCGCCCTTTCCTAATGCTTCAATGACCTCATAAGGTCCTTCCCACTTCGGTCCAAGTTTTCCTGTATCTTCTGCATGGCTCGCATCATTGGCGCGATATACAAAGTCGCTGAGTGCGAATGAGACGCTTCGGACTTTAGCATCATAGTAACCTTTCATTTTTGACTTACCTCTCGCCTCACATATAGGCTGCTTTCGCTCTTCTTCAACGAGTCCAAGTCGATACGCCTTCATCATCATTGGTTGTGACATTAACTTCGTATCTGAATAGTTGGCATCCCAATTTCGGCGGGTATAACGGCTTCTGTCCCATAGACAAGAGAGAAGGGGGTGTCCCCCGTGCTAACTTTGATTGAAGAGTTGTGCGCCCACAAAACATGCGATAACTCCTCCACCCACCTTCCTTTGTGTTTGTCTAAGCGTGATTTAATTCCTTCACCCAGACTTCGATTTGCACGCTCGACTAAACCATTGGTTTGTGGGTGTTTAACCGACGCGAAGTGTTGTGCAATATTTAGTTTTTCGCACCATTCCTTGAAAGGGTTGTCACATAATTGTTTTCCGTTGTCCGAGATGATTTCCCGTGTAATCCGAAGCGGCATACTGATATTTTCCCAAACAAATCGTTTTACACGATTTCTGTGATTGTGCTTGACATTGCCTTTGCTTCAATCCACTTAGTAAATAGTCAATAGCCACTATAAGGAATTTCAATCCCCACGATGCAACTTGAGGGAAGGGGCGGCAATGTCAATACCCCATTTATAGAATGGCCATGGCGACGTAATAGGTGTTAGCTCTTGTTGTGGTTGGCGTGGAATGGGTCTGCGTGAACTTGGCGGTCACCACACTTTCTTATTAAGTCCCGCATCCGCGGTGCATCAATAGGCCGAAGTATCCTAACCGTAAAGTCGCCCAACTGAGCCAGTGGTCCCAAGTGCATACTACATGAACCGGTGTGGATTTTTGAAGTCGTAATCTGCTTGAAGGGGTCCGACACATCGAAGCCATGGTTGTAGAAATGAACGCCGATATAGTATACCGTCCCGAAGTTCAAACCTCTGTGATGTGAGTCATACTCGTCGGGCGTCCTTCTGCTCTTGGGGCAATACACCCTTGCTTATAAACTCGACGATTGGAGTCATCCATGTAGGACCTTGTTCCTCTATCACCGTGGATATTTCCATCTCTGATATAGACTTGCTTTTCAGAGTTTCCACCAATACTTGTTTTGATAGGTGTGCAAAGCTTGTGGATGCAATTTTGCTTAGTGCATCAGCCTTTCTGTTTTCCCCTGTAGGAACTTGTTTGATGGTAAACCTGTCAAAGTCCTGGATTAGGGACTTGGTTTTGTCGAGGTATTGAATCATGTTTTCCTATTTAGCCACATACTCGCCCAACACATGGTTGGCTACCAAACGGGAATCTACATTTGCTTCTAAGTTAGCATGTATGCCCATTCGAGCTGCAATCGCGTAATCCAGTGAATTAGGGCTTCATACTCGGCCTCGTTGTTTGTGGTCGTGAATTCAAAACGCAATGCGTAAGTGAATTCTATTCCTTCTGGACTTGTGAGGAGAAGGCCTGCGCCTGACCCATCTACGCATGAAGATCCATCCGTAAATAGGATCCATGGTTCTTGTAGTGCCACTTTGCCTTATGAAGGTGCATCGTCATTGTCTGGTTTTTCGATGATGAAGTCTGCTAGTACCTGCCCCTTAACTGCAGTGCATGGTATGTAGGAGATGTTATGCTCACCTAGCAACACCACTTCAGCCGCACCCGATCGTCGTCGGGTTTGGAGATGATTTGTTTGATAGGTTGGTCCGTGATCACCGCTATTGGAGTGCGCTGGAAGTACCTGCGTAGCCGTTTGGCGAATACTAATGTCGGGACCAACTTCTCCATTAGCTATAGTTAACCTCCGTTTTCTTGAGTGCTTTGCTCATAAAATATACCGGTGTTTGTACTTGAATTCAGTCACAGTAGCACCGGCATTTGGCGACTGCTCCATGGGTCGTGACAAGTACATAATTAACTCTTCCCACAGGAGTAGCGACGGTGGGGGCGTGCTGGTGTTGTTTTAGCTGTATGAAAGCTTCTTCTGCCTCTGTATTCCAGCGAAAGTCTCCATTTTTTGTACACTTCTTGAGTGTTTTGAAGAGGGGGAATGACTTATCTGCTGATTTGGACAAGAATCTGTTCAAACCAGCTAGTTTTCCATTCGAGACCGGACTTCCTTCAACGTCAGGTGAAGGAAGTTGAATAACTGACCTTCGTTTTTTTTGGACATGGTTTAATTCCATCGGGCTCTATCAAATATCCTAGGAACATGCCTTCTGTAGCACCAAAGGTGCATTTCTTGGGATTTAACTTCATATTGATCTCTCGTAGTGTCTTAAATGTCTCTTCAATATCGCGTACCAATTCATCCTCAGTATGCTTTTTATGACAAGGTCGTCAACGTAAACCTCTAGGTTGCGTCCCACCTGTTTTTCAAATGCGTTATCTACCAATATTTGGTAGGTGGCGCTTGCGTTCTTTAAGCCAAAGGGCATCTTAGTATAACAATAGACACCTTGGCTTGTATGGAAGGCCGTTTTTTCCTCATCTTCTTTAGCCATCTGGATTTGGTGGTATCCTTTGTATGCGTCCAAGAAGCATTTAAGTGGGTATCCGCACAAAGATTCAATCTTCCAGTCTATCTCTGGTAGTGGGTAGCAGTCTTGTGGATATGCTTTGTTGAGATCCGTGAAGTCCACGCACATCCGCCAACTACCATCGCTCTTCTTGACCATCACCGGGTTGGAAAGCGGTCATGGTAATAGACTTCTCGCATGATACCCGCATCCACAAGTTTATGTACTTACGCGAATTGGCGGTGCGCGCTCTGGAGCTTGGCAGCGCTTCTTCGTCTTGGGGAGTATCCTTGTCGGATTCTCAACTTGTGTTACATGTCGGCGTGGTACACCGGTCATATGCTTTGGTTCCCATGCAAAGATATCCAGATTCTTTTGCAAGAGTGCGCGCCTGTCATCCTGCCGTTATCGGGGCAACGATCCCGAACGATACTTCTTGCTCGGGTAATCGGGATGAATGCGACCCTCGGGTTTGATACTTTAGTTGCGCGCTATTCTCGAAATGTGGCCGTCTCACATGTAATCGTGTTACATTCTCTAGGTGGTACAGTGATATTGTAGAGAGTAACAATGCCTCCTTCCACCGGGAACTTGAGCATCCATGTGCTTTGTGAGCGGTATGCACGCAAGGCTTTGATATCCTGGTCTTCCAATAATGCCAATATTGTATGGTGAAGGGGATTTGATCACCATAAAATTCATCCAGTACATTTGTGGAGTGTTCCGATTACCAACATTGACTAGTAGGCGTATTTGCCCCATGGGCCATATCTTTTCTCTGTAAAACCCAGTCAACGGCGTGCGTGGCCGCTTAGCGACTTAGATCTCGGTCGCGTCGCTTGAAACAAATTTCATACATTATGTCTGCGGATGCTCCTCCATCAACATACATGCGGTGGATATCGTGACCCCATGCGTTAATTTCAATGGTGAGCGGTTCTACCACTGCGTTGTCCGCGATCAAGGTGGAAAGAGATTTCGCTTCCACGGGAAAACTTTGGTGATCTTACGCCTAGTCATTTGTTGCCATGATTGTATCATGTAAATGGTATCAACCTTATCTTTGGGTGCTTCTTTCTTGTTCCCAGTCTTTTGCTTGTCTTTCCCTTCCTTGATGTTCTTAACTAAATGGTCCAATCTGCGTTCTTTTACTAGCTTATCGATTAGTTGGCGCAATTGGACACACTCATTGGTGGTGTGACCCTTACGTCCATGATAGTGCGATATCCAGTTTCCCCATGCCGCTCTTTAGGGTGCGCATTGGTGGGGGCCTCGGGAAGTTAATGCGCCTTCGCGAATATCTCCTTTGGAGTCTTGGTTAGCGGGGTATATTTGTCATTATCTCGTCCGCTCCCACGGCGCTGTAGTTCTTGTTAAGTTGCTACTCCGGTCAATGGGTTGTATCCTAGGCATTCTTGTGACCTATAGTTTGAGTAGCCTTTTTCTTCATCGCTTGGCGGCTTCTCCTTGGATAAAGGACCTATGCGTTTCATAAGTTCATCAAAGGTTTGGGGACCTTGTTGTTCGATCTTTTGATGAGTTACGGTTATTGATCCCGTTCATGAACCACGAGATCTTTAGTATTTAGGGGCATGCCTTGACATGTATGCACTCATCTTTGTAGCGCTCCACATAAGCGCTTGTAGATTCCCCCTCGCACTGTTTTACCCTGGCAAGTTCGATAGGGTTTTTGGTGCACTTCTTCCTTTGAGTGAAGTTCAGGCGAAACGCCTTCCATAACTCTTCAAAGCCATCAATGCTTCTGCGTGGAAGCTTCTTGAACTATTTCGCGCATTTCCCACTAATGTGGAATTGAACATGTGGCACCACACATGTTGTGGCCAATTTTTGATGGTAGCAGCTGATTCAAAAAAAATTAGGTGATCGTCCGGATCACCTGCTCCATCGTAGGTTTTCACATTGGCGGGCATGCGCCTTCTCTTATCTTCTGAGAAATCGCTGATGCGCCGAGTGAACGCATCTACCTTTTGGCGGCGCCAAGGAAGAGGCATATCTTCATCCTCCTGGTTGCGATATCTTCCCCTGGACTTCCAATGTCCTGTTTCGTTGTCCGAGGAATCACCAGAGGACGAGCCTTCCCTCTTTCAGCGCTTGCGTCGACTGTCCTCGAAATCCGAGCTTGAAGAGCTTTCACTTGGGGAGTCGTCGTCCCAAGTACGTCACTGGACCACTGCGGCTACCAAGCCTAGCGTGGACATTGGTGCGCCGTCCGTCCTCTTCGTGTTCTTCCATATCGCGGAAGTCAGTTGCTTCATCGTTCTCAACTCTCCTTCGATCACGGTAAACACCGGGGTGGTGGCGGGCTATCCTTCCCGCGCCTCTCCCTCTGATGACGCGATGGGGATGTCTCATACTCCGCGTCGAAGTTTAGTCGGTGTTGCAGGCTCTGATTCGACCTCTTTTTCGCCTCCTCTTGCATGAGGGCAGCCAAGGTTTCGTAGTTTTGAGACACGAAGTCACTTGGCGCTAGTTCAGGCGCGACACCTTCTAGCGCGAAGGTGTCGGTTTCCACATCTGGACCCCTGTTTCGGAGAGGCGCGCCTGGCATTTTTGTGAGGTCCTTTTCTGGCACCGATTGGTGGGGTGTGGTGAGAAGGGTGCGCAGTGGATCTTCTGCGCTGGTGATTGTTGTAGTGGCATGGGTTGTCCCCGTGAGTGGTTCCATTGTTGTGAAGACCGGATCACGAGTCGGCCCTTGGTTTCGGCACTTGGTTGTTCGAAGCTGCTTAGAGGCGATCCACTTTCTTGCTTTTTCCTTGTAAGTCGCTATCGTCGGCTTAGGTTTCCGTGCTTTGTCATTCTAGTTCTTAGTGATTGGTCCCACGGATGGCGCCACCTGTTGATACAAAAGTTGGGCTTTCCTTATTTGGACTTCGGTTCTCGTATCAATTAGATCTTGATGGTTGAGACATGCGCACTAAGTAAACAGAAAACACCGTTAGGCTTATCGTGGGATTGTCTCCCACGATTATCCTCCGGCGTGAGAGTAAGTAATCGGTTTTTAGGGTTTAGTGGAGAGTTAGGGTTTTAGATCGTACCTTTAATGAGGGTCGAGATGCCCTTTATATATACATGAAATCCTTGTTGGTTTCGTGTTCCCCAACCTTCGGCGTATCCCGCCTAAGTCGGTTGGCTAATGCATATCCCATAAATAAGAGATATCCAATATCAAGGCCATAAATAACTTCGGGTTTGGGCCTTCGTGAGCCCAAACCGTCGCTGTGCTAGCCCACTCGTACTGGGCTCAAGTGTTAGTAGCGTCCATTGGTCGGGTTCATGACCCGAATGTGGACTATACGTCATCAGTACTGAAGAGATACAAAGTACTGAAGAAGTCAAAGTGTTGAAGAGTCAAAGTATTGCTAAAGAAGAAAGTCAAAGTACTGCTCAACATCAAAGTACTGCAAGGCTAAAAGAACTATTATATCGTTTATGGAAAGCTTTGTTAGTCTAGAATATTCTTTGTTTAGATTACTTGTCGTACAAGGATTAGAGTTGTAAACCGACTAGGGTTATCCTTATGCCTATAAAAGGACCCCTAGATTGGCATTAGAGATATGTGTTTTTACGAATCCAAGAGTACGTATTAGACGTATTAGAGTTATTAGAGTTGTTAGAGAATCTGTATAACAAGCAGATTCTAAGTATTAATAAAACCGTTTGTAGGATCGTGAATATTATGTTGTTTAATGATTCGGGTGGTCTAGGACAATGATTAAATAAGAAAGCCATTAGAGAGATGAAGATAGTAGAGAGGAGGTTATTGAAAGAGAGTTGCTTTATAAAATGAAAGGTTAGATTCAAAGAAGCCACACCCCTTCCAAGGATGGAAGGGGTATTTATAGTTACAAAGCATACGTCTTCCTGACGGACTGTGGATCAGGCATACAGTGGGTAAAGACCCGTCCTTCCTCCACGGTGTTGCACTAAACTAAACAACGCTAATAACTAACTAATAAACTAACAAATAACGTAACTAACGATATGTCTACGAGCTAACTTATGCTAAATAATATTTGGGGTGACCGACTCTTTGCTATGGAATTTTCTAATTCCTAACAATCTCCCCCTAAGGGAGGTCACCCCATGTTTTACATTTCGAATCCAAGCATTCTATTTTATCTTCAGTCTTGAGCTCGTAGACTTTAATTCTTCACTTCCGCAATCTTTGTTCTTAAGTAGTGCAACTTCAAAGTCCGAATGATTTGTACTTTTAGTGGAGGTCTTTGAACTGATCCGCATCTTGATGATCTTTGAGCTTTCTTGAGATCATCAGCCATAATAAATCTCTGGATCACCCTTTGTTGTGTTGCCATCATGTGATGTTGTGACTTTTGGACCGACATGCTCACACTTTCGGGATCATGACATCTTTTCATCAGAGTAGCGGAAGCTTTTACTGGTTCAAGATATTTGCGGCAGCGTAGCAGAAGCATAGTATAAAAATATCGAACAGGGTTATGTAGATATGCACTAGTCATGATTTCTTCAATTAAGTGTGGATGTTGTGAGCATGCGGCTTTGGATTCACTCCTCAATTCTGATCAGCTGCAACCGTCCAAATGTACCTGCAAACAACAGTTAGCAATAAAACACACGAAAGTGTCTTTGATCACTTTCTTTGAATTGAGGTACACGGCCCACGGTTCCCCGTTGATCAATACAAGTATTGCGTGATCGGGTATAATTCGAAGAATCTCCTTGACAGGGTTTCGCTGTTGCTCTAGCCGTTCTCAAACCGGAACGTCTCAAAGAAGACAACATGGAGTGAGTGAACCAATAAATTGAGATTTACTGATTGATAGAAAATGATTTGAAAACAATCGCGTATTGCTTAGAAGAAAGAGTTTTGCAATACGACGAAGGTTTTATGAGAAAGATCAATTTTCAATCATAAATACTTTTTGTATTTGAAAGGAGTACACATTCGATGTGCTAGATAAAAGAAGAGGTTCGCACATCGAACGGTTTTTCCAAAAGTATTTTTTCAATCAGAGATACTTTTTGTATTTGAAAACATGAATACACATTCGACGTGCTAGAGAAAAGAAGATTTGCACATCGAACGGTTTTTCCAAAAGTATTCGTCAATTTATTTCCTGGACCAAGGTTGATTCAAGAATGAATCGCCCCATCGTTTCTATCCAGTTGTCACAAGCTTGATCTATTGGATAGATCTCACATGTCACCTACCAAGAGCTTGTTTTATGTTGGCTCTAGAAGGATTTCCATCTTCATCGTGAATACTTTTAAATATCACTCAGATGTTCTGGCAATACCACAAGGATAATGCGTAGGACTCTTAATATGTTCTTACTTTCCACATTGTGTGAAACAACAAGTCTTCATTGAATTTGTGTCCTAATGAGATATTGTGGATGATCTCTTGGCTCTAGACTCAATAGTGCACATTTGGTTCCTATGCCGGAGACTATGGAGAGGGTCTCCTTCTTCATTACCAACAATCTCTAAGAGAAAGTCGATAGATTATGTAGGTTCCCCGTGAGAATGAAACAAGTCCTTTTAAGAGGAACTTGAGTAACTTGGGAAGTTAGTGCAGTGCGTCACTGGGTCCATGACGTCTTGTCTTCAGTACCAATGTTACCTTGGTAACAACCAGTAGCATATGTATTGAACCGGTTTCGCCTAAGGTTGAATTAATAGAGGGCTATTTCTTTTCACCCTTTTTCACATTCAATTCTTTTTCATTCTTCAACCCC
This sequence comes from Chrysanthemum makinoi, assembly GCA_910596185.1. NCBI lineage: Eukaryota > Viridiplantae > Streptophyta > Magnoliopsida > Asterales > Asteraceae > Chrysanthemum > Chrysanthemum makinoi. The sequence continues at coordinate 340,184,474 of OU343224.1, forward strand.
TTCAGTGCTTACCGAGACTTCATAACTAGAACCTTGTTGGGTTTATTCCAGTACTAGCTCTGTCCCAATCCGCACTCTTCCCATTTCTCATTTTTCTCCTTTTTTCATCATACATAAGGACTCTACACTTTCTAGTGGATAGTCTCTGGGTAGATCCCTCCGGCTTTGGCGGATCGTGGGAACTAATACCTAACCTCACCATCCTTATAACTCCATGCATAAAATAAAATGGTCAGTCTTATGGTACTGTTCATTCTTCCTCGAAACCAATTGAAAAATCATTTGGAAAATCCAATCAAGGTACTTGTGATACGAGATCAAAGCATTTTGTACCTTAATAGTTTTGATCATTTAGAAATGCTCCCCTTCAACATGTGCATATGATCTTGAAATTGTTTAGCACATGGAGGCCAGAGTTATTTGGAAAATATTTCTTGATCACGATTTCCGTAGAAAAAGTAATTTGATTTTCTTGGTAAATTCTCCCCCTCAATATGTGCGTAGGATATTTGAAATCATTTTATCACATAGAGTAAAGAGTTCATTTGAAGTACATCCACGATTACATACAAAATCCATTAAGAAACCATTTAAAACTCAATCAAGGTACATTATGTTAAAACATAAAAGCTTTTGTACCTCGATAGTTTTATTTTCATTTGAAATGCTCCCCCTCAATATGTGCTTCGAGATTCGAAAGCGTTTAGCACATATAAGAGAGCAGCATGCACAATTGAATCAAAACGATCACCTTTTATCAAATTTCATTATTAAATCACAAATTCATAAAACGATCACCTTTTATAAAATTTCATTATTAAATCATAAATTCATAAAACGATCACCTTTTATAAAATTTCATAATTAAATCACAAATTCTCCCCCGATCAAAAATTTCAAACCCTTTGAGATTTTGAATCCCAAGTGATTTAATAAGGTTTAGAAAACATGGGAGAAAATGTGCCTGTTTTAAAAACTCATCTTGTTTTTGGATAAATGCTCCCCCTCAACATGTGCATTATGTATATTGAAATCGTTTGGCACATGGAGGCAGTAGTGCCTTTGAAGGACTAAAACCAATTCCATTAAAACATATTTGAGATTTAAATCACGATCTCTCCCGCGATCAAAAATTTCAAACCATTTGAGATTTGTGACCCCAAAAGATTTAAATCATTTAGAAAATTTTGGGGAAAGACGTGGCAAGATTTGATTTTGAAAAATGACAGATAAGGACCATTTTAAGACATTAAAGATTGTTAGTGTCAGGTATGATTGTTTTAAGAGATCTTTAAGTAAAATAAAACAATTTCACAATCAAACAGGAACAGAAAAAAATTCATTTTGAAAGACCTTGATTTTTAAAGAAAATCATACCATGACATAACATTAAATCTTTAGATCACCACATTATTACATACAAACGGACTTTTTGATGAAATATCATTTGAAAATATTTAATTTGAAATCACTGAAGATTTGACAAAATAAAGTCCGGTTGATTTCAAAACCTTGAATCCGATTTATTTTCAAAACAATATTTTTCCATTTTTCAAAACAATATTTTTCAAAGTTTTAGAAAAATGGTATCATCACTATCATCCCTGCACAAGGATACGTTAGATGGTTGAGCGCTTTTGTTGTTGTTCTGTAAGGCAGGAAGAAAACCGTCTGCAGATCTGAGTGAGACTTGGCGTTGCATTTGTTATGACAACTCTCCATACAGGTCCAATTAAGCTCCGTTTCTTCATTTGATGATGAAGAAAACCATCTGCTGATGCAGTGAGACCTCTTACGTTGCACTTTATCATGCCAATTTTCCATAGAAGTCAACTTAAGCTCCGTTTCTTCATTTGTCAACCCAAGATATAGTTACCCTTTCCTTTCGGCATCCAATCAACATATTTTGTGGGATCCGGATCGGGAACATTCGTATGAACCATGATATCTGCATGCGTTAGTAAACATACAAACAGATATATGGTGGTCGACAACACCCAAACAACAATCGACTAATAAAAGTAAATCCAACATATCAATCAGTTCATATAAGGCATGGGGAATAATGTGTTTCATCAAACTATAATCATCTAATCCTAACAATCATATCCTAAATTCCTAGCCCTTCGACATAGGCAAATATCATTTTTAATTAAGCACGTAGGATAATTAAGAAAGCCCGTTAGATGATATAGATTTGAAAACATTATCCCCCTCAATCAATGACTCAATTTTTGAAAATTTTAAAAGCACTGAAGTCATTGATTGAGTTTTCAATTTATTTCGAAAACTATGAATAAGATTGATTTTCAAGCAACTCATTTACCACCATTTTTGAAAAACAACATATATTTTTCTGAAGAATTTTAGACGGAAAAACATTTGTGTAGAAACAGCAGTCTTTTTGACGACATGCTTTCCTTGTTTTGTTTTAAGAAAAGTGCACGAATTTTGAAAAATGGTTTAGCGCAACACTTTCCTTTCTTGAAGAACGGGTTGCTATCTGAAATAATAGCAAGCCATTGTTTTAGCGCGGGTCACAGTCTGAAATAACTGCAAGCCATAGTTTGAGACATGTTTAGAAAAAAAAATTACACCTCCTACTCGAACTTCATCTATGGTCCCGTGCCATTATTGAATGACATTTCTAAGACCGCAGATGTTATCGATACTAGAAGACATGTCTTGAGAAAACATATTTTTGGTCTTTTTCAAATTTTCCTGATTTTTATGGGTTTTTTATGGTTTTATACTTTTCTATTTTGTTTTAGTAGTTTTATATTTTTGTATTTTGCTTTTTGATAAATATTTACAAAGATAGAGTAGATCATATAATTTAAGAAGATGATGATACGAGTACCGAGATAAGGATATCGAGCAACCCCGTTGTAGAAGATAGAAGTCATCATCCCTAAAACTTTCACTACCAAAGCTTCCGAGGCTCTTGCATTGAAGAAAGAAATTGAACCATCTGAAAGTGAGACTTTGGCGCTTCCCCAAACCGAAAATCCTTTAGGCGAGATTCAAAGCTTTCTAACAAGCTTCCCTTAGCCAGGTGCACAAAGAAGCACACCATTATCATCGAACTTGCTGCTCCTTTTAAGAATAATCATCGTGATTCATCGTTCGGGGTTATATCATCAACAAGAAAAACAACGTATCATCCCACTCTTTAAATTTCTTCTCATATTTCATTACCACTGAAGTCTGAAGCGATGCATCCCCAAAAAGTTGTCAAGAGACCACTTCCCCCAAGTAGATGAATTGATGCAGTCAGTCACTTAGACTAGAGCTCACGAACCCGAATACACATACCCGAAGACAAAGATACTTATACCATCGAAGTAGCAGATTAAGTCCAATAGCCAAAGAATAACCCCGATGTATACTTTTCTCTCCCCTGAAGAAAGTGTATGAAGCTCATGAACCCGGCAGAATGCCCAAAGAGAGAATAACTGATAACATTGAAGTAGCGTGCTGAATCACTGATTATCTCTGCGGATAACAATCTCTGCGGATGTCACCTCCGGTATAAGTGATTATATCTCTGAATCACTGATTAAGCACTCAAGTAAAACAGTTGAGCATCCCCAATGTACACAATCCTCTCTCCCCTGATGATTGCGATAACATCAAAATCATCACACACTTGTGTACCTCTTTTATCTTCAGAAACTTTATTCCATCTCTTCCCCCACATAGTTGGAATAAGAACACTAAACGCCATGAGATAAACATTGAGTTTCTCTGCGGTAATGACCTTCGTCTTCCCGGGATTTCTTCAATCACTTAGAAGAATTAAGTTCATCAAGTTTACTCACTTTGTGTTTAGATGTGAGTCTCCTTCCCCCTTGCTGGTTTTGACACTTCAGAATCAGCAACATATTATAAGCCCAAATTCTTGAAATCTTTTGAGAAGAACACTTGAAGTCCAGAAGTATCTGTGGGAATCAACTTGCTGAAGAATAATGTGAGCAAATCTAATTGGGGATTAAATTCGACATTTCACTCTCCCCCAATTAGTGCTCTCCCCTAAACCGACAATCTGTTTGATAAGTGCCCAGATTAAGAAGAAGTCTTTAGATCGATAAATGCAACTCGTCTTTAGTCTTCTAACATGTAGCAGAAAGTGTAGAACCGACTGTAGACTCGACCTTCTTCAAGATTGTCCAATTGGGGAATAGAAAGTCAGCATCTTCAACTCACCAAATGCATTCCCGTTAACTTATATGTAGCAAATCCCCTTAAATCAAATCCCTTCCAATCAAACAAGAACAGAAAGATGTTCATTAAGGAAATCAGCCCCGCAACTGGAAGCACTTTGTCATTAATCAAATCAGCCCGTGTGAAGATGTTAACCAACGAATCTTAGTAGAAAAACTCCGTGTGAAGAAGACCCGATAAGAAGAAGCTCGGTTCTTACATGAGTTTGGAGCCGTTTGACCATTCATTCTCACTTATTCTCATAAATCAATCAACCATGTAGTAAATTCACACTTCTTCTCCCCCTCAAGAATTGCATATGGAGATGCCATTCTTGATTAAACAAGTGATTATCATCCAAATGTATTCTATTCACACTTCTCCCCCGCAAAATTAGCACATGATGTCGTCATCTTCATTATATTGAGCAAGTGGAATAAGAGTAATTATCAGTAGTCCGGTTCACTTGATGACTGAAGCGCATGGAAAAAGCATGAAGCATGTTGATGAGAATGGTCATTAGTGAGAAGATTTCTCTTCTTCAGAAGATAAAGCGCACTGAAGCGTACACTTTTCTTTTCTTTAGGGACAAGGCTTGAACTGTTGTGTTTAAACGTCATAAGAAGATTTCTCTTCTTTCGAAGATAAAGCGCACTTACACGTACACTTTTCTTTTCTTTAGAGAACGAGGCATGAACTGTTGTGTTCATACGTCATAATCTCTCTCTTTTCAGCACTCTTGGCAAAACATGTAATCAACCCCATTATCATTCAGTAGGCTCTTTATCATGACAGCCGATGGAGAAAAACCCAATATGATGAATTTGACCCTGAAGTAGAATTACCCGAACTCGTGACTTAAACTTGCACATATGTAACAAAGAGCGGTGCTGAGACTTCATCCTCCATTGAATCTCTAAGTACTCTATACTCTTCAACCAACCAACCATCAAGTATAAGACGTACATTACCTCTTGAAGATCCACAATTGAATGTGACACTGAGCACAACAACGTAACTCCTTAATGTGATAGTTATTTTGTGGTGATAAGAGCCCAATTCCCCCAAGTGGTAAAAGAAAAGGTAAAAGTCACCCAACAATAACTAGATTTCCAAGTCTTCGTTTTTTTATAATAAGCTCGAACAAGGATCTTGAAGAATCTTCATCCAACCATCCCCGATACCTTCAGATACTAAGTACACTCGCCCATGATATTTCACTTCAACTTCAAATAAATAATAGAGAATTAACCCCGTTGTCACATCTTAAAAGCTCGATTCTATCCTCCTTTGACGTTTAAAGTGAACTATGATAATGGTTTTCATCCCGACCATGGTTAAAAGCACCTAACCCCGTAAAACCAAGTAATAACCAAACTGCCATGACGAAAATCCAAACACACATCCAATTTATGAAGTACACCCTTTTATCCCTTCTTTGAAGTAGAAACCGTAGCACCAGCATCAGAAGATCCCGAAATACGCTTTCCTTTCTCCAGGATGGTTCCATCATTACGGGATTTTACAACTCTATTGTTTAAACCGAGAAATAGTTTTTTTCGCGGGATTTTACAAAAACCAAGAATAAACCGTAAGCTAGATCTGGAAACGCACTTTACAATTACCAGGATGTTTCCATTGTCACGGGATTTTACAAGTCTATGATTTAAACTGAGAAATAGATTCTTTCGCGGGATTTTACAAAATCAAGACAAAATCGTAAACAATGTCAGCTTGAATGTGTTATGACAACTTTGGTTTCGGTGAATATCTGTTTTTGGGGAACATGCAGCGGTTCATTATCCAACATCAACAATATCATCAATCATCCAATAAACACTTTGGCAAACACATCATTCACGCATTCTGTCAGCTATTGTAATGACAACATGGTGAAGTAAACCCGATATGCTAAACTTGACCATGAAGTGAAATTCCCCAGATTTGTTACTTTAGCTTGTAGTAATCCTTGTGAAAAGAAACGGTGTACCCAATGTACAAAACCTCTTGACATATCCTCGACTACGTGAGACACCGAAGTGATAATTACCCTGTGGGTTAAGCGAGAAAGAATCATAACCTTAACTAAATAGCCAAGTCTTTATCACACTCTATAAATGCCCAAACAAGTCATCTTCGCGGAAGGGTAGAAAGAAAGAAGACAAAATAAGTAAACGCGCCCGAAAAACCTCACTTTAAATCCAAATAAGAAATACCAAATATACACCACCCCGTAGTCAACTTTGTTCAATCATCAATTCAAACCGTGACATTCAATTCTCCATAAACTGTATAAACCAAAGTACCGAACCTCATAACACAAAAAATCACATCATTTAATCTCATGACTCAAATCTCATAATCAACTCTCATCGTCAAATCTCTTCAATCAAGTCACATCATCAAAATACAACTCGCAGTACATAACCAAGAATGATCATCAACCCGGTCCAAAATAAATCAACCTCCACGTCGGATATCAATTGAAGTCCATATCCGGTCTTAGTCAAAGATACTCAATACGACCACATATCAATATCAACATATCACCCGATCCAGTCTCAGATTCACTCTAGTCTACTAATGAGACCAATATAAATCCCATCATTATTAATAATACGTTTGTCCCATTTCAAATATATGCAAACACAATCAGAATATCCGATCCAGCACTTTTACAATGTCCGGCTCATGTAGACTAAATGAAATTTAGACACTTAAAATCCCACGACATCCATCATTAAATAACGCATAATCCAATATCCAATTGCTTATCAAAAAGTCCCAAGCCATATCTAATATATGATCCACTTACAGCTTGGCCCATGAGATTTCAAAACTGCCCACAACCCTAATATTAAGGGATATATAAGACGCACCATATACTCACATGCCCTAAACTTTATCACCCATATCAAACGCAGTCACAAACCAACAATTATCACAACCCTAATTTCACTCCAATTCAGTCCGCCTCTTTTAACATTAAATCTCCTAATAATTCTCACCATCACAGAAAAATAACACCGATTCATATAGAGATAAAAGCTCTCAATTGATACACCAACGTGATTCACGAACCCCTATCTCATAACCTTCTCATGGGCATCACTAGATCTTGTCAAACCACAGGGATGGCATGTGACATGGATTCGGTTTTGAGGACAACTCAGGAAATTTGGTAAGTTTCAATGTTTTGACTTGAGTGTGAACGAACCAAAGTAAACAATTAACAGTTTTGTTTAATTGTTTAACTTTAGATGTTCGGATATAGAGATGAGTCAAAAACATAAACTTCTTTTTGTTTTAATGAGAATCGTTTAAACCGAAAGAAAAGAAAGACAATACATAATTATTGTTTTGATCTTGCCTTTTAGCTTTCGAATATTAAGAGAAGCTTGACTTCTCAAGTGATTTATGTGAATAATCTCTTGTGGGTTTCAACCAAGAATGAAGCTTTAATATTATAAAGAGATGGGCCTGAGATCTAGGAGTCGTGTTATGATAATAAACGAATCTAGGAAGAGTGAGTAGCAGATTTGTTAACTCCATTGTCCTATTTATTCGAATATTGAATACAAATTTAATCCTTTTTAAAATCTATCTGTGATGATGTAAGATTCGTGTGAGTATGATCTTTAATGGTCGATTGATTTAAGTTGAACCACACGAAAGAACAAGCTGAGATCACGTATCATAATTAGTTTTCCTTTTTGAGTTATTGTTGTAGAGTCTTAGATCAATGATGGGATGTATATCTTTCGTATGGCTTGACCTCCAAAAGTTTGAAAGAAACTTTTAATGGAACGAGAGATATGATTATGAGATCTATATTGTTGATAGTAGATGTATATTTGAGAGTTGGGGAGTGTATATGAGGGTCCTTTGGTGAGTCTAGATCATAGGATTAGATGATTGGTTTTTGTTTGGAGTCGGTTTTGGTTTGGATCCATCGGACTGATGATGGTATTTTACTGAGGTCGTTGTTGATGGTGTGTGGTATTGTTGTTGAGTCAAGGTCTGCATTGTCATTCTTCTTCTTCATTTATGTCTCGCATCATCAACTCGCATCATCTCCAACTCGCATCATTAACTTGCATCTCTAACACGCATCACCAACTCGCATCATCAACTGCATCACCAACTCGCATTGACTCAAAAGTCAACACGCATCATAAACACAACTCGCATCTTAACTGTATACACAAGTAGCATATGAACCTTATATGTTTCTCAACTCGCATCTTATCAACTAGCTATACCCAAGTCGCATTTTAAGGGTTTGACAATTCGCTTTAAAGACGAGTTCAACAACTTCTTTTAACTGCCATAACTTAACTCGCATACCAGTACAGTGAATCTGGACAAGTTAAATAACTCGCATATGGACCATAGCAACTTGCAGTTGATACATTGAATCCGGACTGATTTGCACAACTCGCATCAAAGATTTATTACCATAACTCGCATTCAAGAATGCTAGCAACTTGCATCAGTTTTTGTTTACACAACTCGCATAAATGAATGTCATAGCAGCAGCAGAACATAACTCCATATAAAAATAGACCCATTCATTGTGACCGTTTTGACCTTTTATGACCACAAAATCTCAAAAGATATGAGTAAACATAAAAGTGTTTATCTTGGACTTAAAACAAGACGCAAGACACAAATTTTTGAAAAACCAGATATGAAATTAAGAAACATGTTGGACCATATGGATACAAAGGACCAAAAACAAAATCAATGCACCCAACCCGCACACGAAACAAGATAAAAAACCACATCGAACATAAACCGCATCGAACCATGAAATGAACCACGAGAATCAACACAAACAACACAACCTTGGCTCTGGTACCAATTGTAGGATCGTGAATATTATGTTGTTTAATGATTCGGGTGGTATAGGACAATGATTAAATAAGAAAGCCATTAGAGAGATGAAGAGAGTAGAGAGGAGGTTCTTGAAAGAGAGTTGCTTTATAAAATGAAAGGTTAGATTCAAAGAAGCCACACCTCTTCCAAGGATGGAAGGGGTATTTATAGTTACAAAGCATACATCCTCATGACGGATCGTGCATACAGTGGGTAAAGACCCGTCCTTCCTCCACGGTGTTGCACTAAACTAAACAACGCTAATAACTAACTAATAAACTAACAAATAACGTAACTAACGATATGTCTACGAGCTAACTTATGCTAAATAATATTTGGGGTGACTGACTCTTCACTATGGAATTTTCTAATTCCTAACATCATTGAAGTTAAAGTTAAATTCTTCTTAGCTTTATTGAAGTAGATTTCGCATACTTAATAGAGTTAATTCAGTGTTTCATTGTTAGTAACTTAGGATTTATCCAAGGTTGCTAAGCCCTTACAAGCTACATAAGTTAGTTTGGTTAGAGTATATCGATCCAACAAGTGGTATCAGAGCTTGTGTGGAAACTCTGATTAAGAAGAAAACCTCATAAACCAATTTAACATAACCCTAAAGATGTCGACTGAAGCTGCACCACCCCATCCATCACCTCACTCAGAATTCCTATCATCAAGAAGGGAGAGTATGATCTCTGGAGCATGAAGATGAGGCAAGATACATTGCTATTACAGACCATGTACTATGGAATGTAATTGTCAATGGTAATGAAGTTGTTCTAGAACACAGTAGAAATTCTGGACAACCTAAACCACCTAAGGCGTCTTACCAGCCTACAATAAGAAATCAAGAAAAGGCTCTCAACATACTGTTATCTGCTATTCCTGATGGTCATCTACTCAAGTTCCATGATGCTAAGCATGAAAAGCAACTATGGGCTGCACTCAAGACAAGACTTGGAGGTAATGATGCTTCCAAGAAGATGCACAGAAATTTGTTGAAGCAACAGTTTGAAACTTTCACTGTTGGTGAAAGATAATGTCTTGATGCTGCCTATGACAGGTTCCAAAATCTTCTCAGTATGATGGAGTTATACAAAGCAGAGGTATCTGTTGAAGATGCTAATCTGAAGTTCTTAAGAAGTTTGCCATCTACATGGCATGTGATTGCTAATATGATCAGAGGACAACCTGGTTTGGATGTTATGGACTTTGATGATCTCTACAACCATTTGAAGGTGTATGAGCATGAGATGAATGGCCAAACTAGTTCAAAATCTCACAGTATTGCCTTTTTGTCTTACGAAGAGAGGCGTACTTCCACTAAAAGTATTGCTTCTCTACTCAAAGTAATCTTGTTGCCTACACTACTCCCACCTTTGCTCGAAGCCACACCAACAAACACCATTCATTCGATGAAGTTGTATGCTCATTCTTTGCTCAAGCCACTTTACCATTACTTATGAAGAGGATCTATCACAAATTGAAGAGGATGCTCTTGAAGAAATTGATATCAGGTGGCAAGTTGCTATGATCACTGCTAGAATCAAGAAGTTCATGAAGAAAACAGGAAGAGGCATTGACTTCAAGCCTAAGTAGGGTATAACTTTTGACAAGTCCAAGATTGAATGTTTTAATTGTCAAAATACTGGACACTTTGCAAGGGAATGGAAGTTTGCTAAATATCAGGAAAACAGAATGACTGAGAAACCCAAGCATGAACTAAAGGAAATCCCTATTACTAAAACAAAATCTTTGGTTGCTAAAGAAAATCTATCAGAGGTTGACTGGAGTGTTGAATTTGATTATGAACCAGTAACCTACTGTATGGTCGCAGTGAAAGAGTTTGATTGGAGCATAGCCTTTGATGAGGAACCTGGACTTTTTGCTTTGGAATCCAAAGATGGTCTAGGAAGCTTTGATTGGAGCATGGAGAGTGAAGATGAACATGTTCTGCTTGCTATGGTAGCTACTTCACCAACTTCATCCCCTATATCTGAGGTATGCTCTAAGTGTCATGGTTTTTATCAAAAAGTCCTTAATGATTATGTAACTGAAAGAGATAATTATAATAGGGCTAGGTCTGAGGTAGCAGGTTATCAAATTACTTTAGAGTCTATGGAAGCCAAAATAATAACACATGAAAATAATGAAATGGCCTGGGCAGAAAAGTATGAACAACAGGATTATCAGTTAAAATTAAGTGAATGGAAGTTAGGATGTAAGATTTCTGAAATTGAGAAGCTTACTAAGAAAAGAGATGAATTGTTAGAGAAGTTTGCTAACTGGAAGGAATCTGGTCTTTCACATGTTAGTTATGTTGAAAAACAAAGAAGAGCATACATTAGAACTGGACTAGGTTTTGGCATGGACTTTAGTAGCACAGAAGAAAGCCGACCTAGTGATAAGGATGAACTTGAGTTTGAGGATATAACAACTAGTGATGATGAACTCATTAACTATGTAGACACATCTAGTAATGAGGAATCAATTAGTCAAACACCTCCTGAGTTTAAGAAAGACAAGGGCTATCATGCTATCCCTCATCCCACTGGTAGTTTTCAACCACTTAGGACATGTGTTTCTCGTTTTGGAATAGACAACTTAGAGTTCAGGAAAAAGCTTACTGGTCAATCTAGTTCTGAAACCCCAAAAGAAACAGTTGAGAAACCAAAGGATGATAATGTTTTAAGTCAAACAGTACCTTCAACTCAAAGTACTGCTACACCTTCAGAAGTACCCTCAAGAAAACCTTTTCAAAATACTTCTAAACCTTTTTGGGATAATTTTGGTTAAAATAGTTTTCATCATTCACCAAAAGGTCAAGGTAGTTTTGGTCATAGACATAGAGGAAGAAATTTTGGGAGTATGGGTCAAAAATTGTGTTTTGTTTGTTATAGCCCTGGTCATTTGATTAAGCTTGTGACTTTCACTCGTGAGTACCTAAGCAAATTCCCAAAGAACAGATCTGCCAACCAAAAACCAAGGGAGAATAAACAAGTCTGGAATCACTCACATAGGGTTAACCATAGTAATTTCTCAAAAGACTATAGGTACCCTAACCAGAGAAGACCTTTTTCAAAACCTCCAGTACCTTCAAATAATTTTCAAGGTACTGATAAGCTAAAAGTTTCTCAAGCAGTACCTTCTCAAAGTACTGCTAGATTTTCAAACAATCAAGGTACTGCTAACACTTTTTGGAATGGAAAGCCTAGGAGATCTAATTACTATCAATATAGAAGGCGTTATACCTCAAAAAGAGTAGCTAGATCCAAGGACTCTACACCAGAAGTTAAAACCAAATGGGTTGAGAAAGAAAGTACTGATGGGGAACAAACAGTACTTTCAGCAAATAAGGTTGAAAAAGAGAATTTTGTTGAAAAAGAAAATGAGATTTCTGTTGAAAAAGAAAGTTTTGTTGAAAAACCAACACAAGTTTTGAAACAAAAGATAATCCTTGATTCTATCTACAAAAACTGTGAAGATTACATACTCAAAGAATTTGAGTATGTTACTCCACAAGGAACACAAGTCGATAATGGCTTGGGTTCTTAAAAGACACTAACTCTTTTATCTTTGTGCAGGGCAACCCAGAAGAGGAGCTTAAAGATCATTTAATTGTGGATAGTGGTTGCTCTGGAAGCATGACAGGAGACAAGGAGATTCTGTCAGATTTTAGATCTTATTGTGGAGGAAGAGTTGCATTTGGGAATGATCCTAATGAAGGAAGAATCACTAGAAAAGGAACCATCAAAGCAGGGCATATAGATTTTGAGAATGTTAGATATGTGAAGGAGCTCAAGTTCAACCTTTTGTCAGTCTCTCAGATCTGTGACAAGAAGCACCCTGTGTTATTCACTGACACAGAATGTCTCATTCTTTCCCCTGAATTCAAGCTTGTTGATGATAACTTGGTGATACTATGAGTACCAAGAACCAATGATGTGTACAGTCTGGATATGAAAAGTCTTCACTCTTCTGAAAGAGCTACATGTTTAGTAGCAAAGACAACAATTGAAGAAGCACATCTGTGGCATAGAAGATTAGGCCATGTGAATTTCAAGAATATCAACAAGTTGGTTAAAGGAAATTTAGTTAGAGGTTTACCTTCCAAAATATACAAGAATGATCACTCATGTTTGGCGTGCAAGAAGGGTAAACAACACAAAGCTTCGTGCAAGAAGATTGAAGAAAGATCTATTAGAGAACCTTTGGAGCTGTTACACATGGATTTGTTTGGACTTGTTTCTGTTGCAAGTCTAAACAAGAAGAAGTAATGTCTGGTTGTGACAGATGATTGCAGTAGATTTAGTTGGGTATTTTTCTTGGGATTTAAAGATGATACTTTTGATGCTATTCATGATAACCAATTGAGACTCAAAGTAAGAGGTATTAGATGTGACAATGGGACTGAATTCAAGAACAAGCTTATGGATAAATTTTGTGCCAACAACGGGATCAAGAGGGAGTTTAGCATTGCAAGAACACCACAGCAGAATGGTGTTGCAGAGAGAAAGAACAGAACTTTGATTAAAGCAGCCAGAACAATGCTTGCAGATTCACAATTACCTATTCAGTTTTGGGCTAAAGCTGTAAGTACTGCTTGCTATGTATTGAATAGTGTATCAGTCACTAAACCTCATATGAAGACACCTTATGAGTTGCTTATGGGAAACAAACCTAATATACGTTTTATGAAACCTTTTGGATGTCCTCTGACTATTCTCAATACTATTGATACTTTGGGAAAATTTGATGGCAAGTCAGAAGAAGGATACTTATTGGGATACTGCACCAATAGTAAAGGATTTAGAGTGTACAACAAGGTCACCAAGAAGGTTCAAGATTGTCTTCATGTTGAATTTTTAGAAGAGCAACAAAATCAAAAGGGTAAAGGTCCCGATTGGATGTTTGATCTTGAAGTTTTGACTCCTTCTATGAATTATGTTCCTGTTAGAGAAGAAAATCAAGTTGATCACAAAGAAGAAGACTTACAGTACATTGTTCATGGAGTTAATATTAGACCTGATGTTGTTCTTGATGAAGAACCTATAACTGTTGAGAAAGAGAAAAGTATTGATGAACCTAAATGTACTTTGTCTGCTGAGGATCAAGCTATTCAAGATGAACTTAATAGGATGATTTTTCAAGATACTATAGCACAATCTTATGATGATGATCAAATGAGAGATTATGAAGAAGCAAAGAAAAAGGGCAAGTCTACAGATTCTTTGTTACAGTACTTTGGATCACAGTATTTTAGATCACAGTACTTTGGATCAAAGTACTGCTGCATCAAATACCAGTAATTCTAATGATTTGAATGATCCAACCATGCCTAGGTTAGAAGATACTGATGATGAATTTGAAGATGAAGGTATTTTCTCAAATTCCAATGAAGGAGCTGATTTCACAAATTTGGATGATGATTTTGAAGTTCCACAAACTCCTACATTAAGAGTTCATAAAGATCATCCTACTGGTCAAATCATTGGACCTTCAAATTCTGGAGTGATGACAAGAACCAAGGCTAAAGGCTTTACTAAGCCACATAATGCTTTACTTAGCTTTGTGTATAAACAAAACAGGCTGAATCATAAGGATCATCAAACGTGTTTATTCACTTGTTTTATCTCTCAAGAAGAACCAAAAAATGTAGCTCAAGCGTTAACTAAAGAGAGTTGGGTTGAAGCTATGCAAGAGGAACTTCTTCAATTTAAACAACAAGAAGTTTGGGTACTATGTGATCTACCAGATGGAAAGAAAGTCATTGGTACAAGATGGGTTTTCAGAGTAAAAAGAGATGAAAGAGGGAATGTCATCAAGAACAAAGCAAGGCTAGTAGCACAAGGATATAGACAAGAAGAAGGAGTAGATTATGATGAAGTATTTGCTCCTGTGGCAAGGATTGAAGCCATTCGAATATTTCTTGCTTTTGCATCATATATGAGATTTCTTGTTTATCAAATGGATGTCAAGAGTGCCTTTCTTTATGGCAAGATTACAGAGGAGGTATATGTCAAACAACCTCCTGGTTTTAAAGATCCTGCACATCCAAAAAAAGTCTACAAAGTCGTTTAGGCTCTTTATGGCCTTCATCAAGCACCTAAAGCTTGGTGCCTTGGTATGAAAGGCTCTCCACTTTCTTATTGCAACATGGTTACAGGAGGGGAGCAATTGACAAAACTTTGTTTATCAAGAGAGATAAGAAGGATATCATGCTGGTTCAAGTTTATGTAGATGATATCATCTTTGGAGCAACTAAACAGTCAATGGTGAAAGAGTTTGAGCAGCTGATGCAACATGAATTTCAAATGAGTTCTATGGGTGAATTAACTTTCTTTTTGGGGCTTCAAGTTAAACAATCAAAGGAAGGTATTTTCATAAGTCAAGATAAGTATGTCTTTGACATTCTTAAGAAGTTCAACTTTGATGCTATGAAGTCAGTCACTACACCTATCAAATCTATCAACTCATTGGGCAAGGATGAAGATGGTCACCCTGTAGAAGTCAAGTTGTATAGATATATGATTGGATGTCTTATGTATTTAACTGCATCAAGGCCTGATATCATGTTTGCTGTCTGTTTATGTGCAAGATATCAAGTCTCACCAAAAGTCTCTCATATGAATGCAGTGAAGAGAATTTTTAGTTATTTGAAACAACAACCTAAGTTAGGGTTGTGGTATCCAAATGATTCACCTTTTCACTTGGAAGATTTTTCAGATAGTGATTATGCAGGTGATAATTATGATAGAAGATCAACCACGGAGGATGCCAAGATCTTGGAAGAAGATTAGTCTCATGGCAATGTAAGAAGCAAACCATTGCAGCAACATCATCCACTGAAGTAGAATATGTTGCTGCTGCAAGCTGTTGTGGACAAGTGTTATGGATGCAGAATCAACTTTTGGATTATGGGTTCAACTTCAAGAATACTCCTATCAATATTTATAATGAGAGTACTATCTGCATTGTGAAGAATCCAGTTTATCACTCCAAGACCAAGCATATTCAGATTAGGCATCACTTTATCAAAGATTGTTATGAGCATAGGCTTATCAATGTTGTCAAGGTTCACACGGATGATAATGTAGCTGATCTACTCACAAAAGGATTTGATGTTTCAAGATTCACTCACTTGGTGGTGAGTATTGGTATGATTAATTACTATGCTACATTTAAGGGGAGGACTGATTAGTTAGTTAGACAGTCCTATGCATTGCTTAAGGAGGCAATCCAATGCTTATTTGAAGTGTTTGCCATTGTAAAGAAGAGAATGGAAAAGTACTGCTTTTTGGTTATATGAAAGTACTGCTCTGAAAGTACTGCTTACATGGAAAGAACTGTTTGTCTTATCAACGTACTGTTCCAACGGTCAAAAGATGGGTTAAAATTCAAATAACGGTAACTTTGTTATTATGGCCTGTGATTTTTCAAATCTCACCAATAAATAACTACCCTCCGATTTTCCCTCTCATTTTTATATTTATCAATCTTTTCCATATTTCTATCTCTCTTTTATATATAACTATTCATCAAACCACTTTCTTTTGTAACAATTAATCAATGGCGAATTGAAACACAATTTCTAAACACAACATGGTGGCGAATTTAGATAAGACTGAAGCTAATGTTGCATTCCATGACATAATTGATTTTCTTGCTGGATCCACAATCAATTATGCACTTTTGGTAGAACCGGATGTTATTGAGCCATGGATTCAACAGTTTTGGGCAACTGCTAGATCTCACATGGAAGACGATGAATCATATATACAGGATAAAGTTCTTTGGAAAGATTGTGAAAGTTAGTGAAGCCTCAATTCATGAAGATTTGTTATTTGATGATGAAGAAGGGGCTATACGTTTTGACAAACAACTTATTTGGGATACTTTAAGAGATATTAGGTATGAAGGGTCTTTAACTGAATCAACATTCAAGAAACCCTTGTTTAGTCCATAATGGAAGTACCTGGTTCATTTTCTACTTCATTGTATCAGTTCAAAGAGTACTTAATGGGAGCAATTTGGATCCAATATAGCATCTTCTTTAGTGGGATTGGCTACAAATCGTGTCTTCAACTTTTCAAGACTCATTCTAGATGGTATACTATCTCACATTTCTAATGGATCACCCTGGTTAATGTATCCACGATTTTTTCAAGTTTTCTTGAACAAACAACTTCATGATGTCCCAAAGCCTTCGAGCTTATTACCAGTTGTGGTACAACCTGCAAAGATTTTCACCTTAATGGCTAAGAAGAGTGATAGATTTTCTGGAAGGAACACTCCTTTGACTACTTATATGATGGCGATTGTTCAAGCAGTTAGAGATGAGGCTGCTGCAAGTGAAGAAAGAGAAGGTACTACATCAACTCAAGGTACTGCTTCTCAACATACTGCTTCTTCACAAGGTACTGCTACACAAGAAGGTACTGCAGTTTCACCTCCACCGTCTCCACAAGCCACTGCTCATGGTGATTCAGAACCTGAGGTAAACCCACCATCCTCACCCAATGATTACACTTCCACAAATGGGCTTCAAACATCTGGAGGAGATGAGGGAGATGTGGCTTATGAGGGTCAAGTTCTGGATAACTATGCCTTGACAAGAGAACTTGTAAGATTGAAGAAAGAATTTGAAGCTCAGGCTGCACAAATCAAAAAGTTGAAAATCAACTTTATAAGATTAAAGAAGTTGTTCTGGCCATTGGTCCAACATCACAGATTGTGGGTCAAGTCTCAGAGGAAACTTAAAAGGGCTTCAAAAGGTAAACAGGTTCAAAAGCAGTCTTCATTCCAATTGGGGAGGATATTGGAAGAAGAGAATTTGAATGAAGATGCTCAACCTCATACAGATAAAGATACTGAACCTCAAGGTACTGATGTTCAAGCTCAAGGTACTGAAGCACAAGTAAATATTGAAAGTACTGAGCCTAAAGGAACTGCTCTTCAAAGTACTGGTGTAGAAAGTCGATGATCAAGGTGATCAAGGTACTGCTGCTCTTCAAGGAACATATAGACAAGAGTTAATTACACCAAGGGTATTAGATTTTGAAGAAGAAGTTGGTCCTTCAACTGTTATACATGAAGAAGAAGCTGGTCCTTCAACAATTCTACAAGAAGAGGAAGCTGTTACACCCATAGTAGAGCATACTGCAAGTGATGATGAGACAGTTGCTCAAATACTTCAAAATTTATCAAAACCAAGGGGTGTTAGTATTCCAGGAGTTGCTGAAGAACAACCTCAAGCTTCTCAACCAGTATTAGACCCAAAGGACAAAGACAAAGGCAAATTGGTGGAAACAAAGAAGAAAAAGAAACTCACTTTAGCACAACTAAGGGCTATTGAAGTGGCTAAAAATGAAGAAGCTGCTAAAAAGCTACAAGCCGAATTGGATCTTTGAAGTTGAAATACCAAAGAAGGCAGTTGCTATACCAAGAAAACCAAGTATTGCTAAGGAAAGAAATGCCATGATGGCTTATTTAAAGGGTCAAGGATATATTGGATTACAGAAGCTGAATTACATAGAGATGAAACACTTGTATGATGCTGTTAGAGAAGCTTATCAAAAGCAAGTTGATAGTATTAAAGATTTTAAAGATGATGATAAGCAGAAGGAGGATGCTGGAAAAAGAAGTCTAAAGAGAAAAAAGAACAACTGTTGATTTTGAACAGCCATCAAAGAAGGTAGAGTTAAGGACAGTCTGATTGATGGTGAGAAATTACTTAAGAGTTATAGACTTTGAGCATCCTAAGTCTAAAGATATTGCAGAAAAGAAATCAAAGATATCTACTTTTGAAGTTGTAGAATCACAAGATGGAGATTATCTGATGTTCCATAGAGAAGATGAGAGTTTCAGAGTGTTTAATTTGCTATGGGACATATTGCACATCATCAGCAGAGAGGATTTGTGGCATTTATACCAATTCGTGCAAGATTATTTTGAACACATTCCATCAGAAGGAGTTGGTTTAGTATTACTTGGAGATCTCACAACTATCTGGGAAACAGAGGAAACAAGTACTGATGTTATATGGAATAATCAAGAAGTATGGGAGATTAATAGCTGGAGATACTTTGATGAATCTGGAGTACATGTTTTGGAGCTAGAAGATGGAACCATGATCCATATGTTAGTAGAAAGAAGATATCCACTCACATCAGAGCTTATGAGAAGAATGCTAGATCATGGAATGGAAGTTGAAGAGGAGAATGAAACAACACTAATGGTCATCGAATTATTCATCAAATGGACAACTATGGCTGATGATGATACATAAATACTGGTATGATTCTTAATTGTAAAATTGTTTGATAAATCAGTACTTTACTCAAAGTACTGCTGATCAAACAGTACTTTAATAAAAGTATTGCTTGGCACAAAACGATTAATGATTTTTGAAAAGAAAACTTTTGTTAAGTGAAAAATATTTTGAAACAAAGGTTAAAAGCAACAAATGGTTTTTGAGATGGTTACAACAATAGGTTATCAATCCACCATGTTTAACAAAAGGATTGGCTAATCCATGAGCAAACGGCTCTGGTAAAGATATCTCAAATCCGTTATATAGTTGACAACTTGCTAATAAGTTGTATGGTAATCAACTCACCATATCTTAAATGTGAAGAGTTGGCTAGCCTACAAGAAAAATGGCTTGTGGTAAAGGTTGTGGAAAAACCATTTATATGGTAATTAGTTCACCATGGTTGAAAGAACTAACTAGTCCAAAAGGGTACGGCTTTTGGTAAAGACAAAACAAATCCGTTGATAGCTGATGATTTGCTAAAAATCATATGGTTATCAATGTACCATGGTTTAACACACCTAAACATTTGGCTACTCCAGAGTTAATGGCTTTGGTAAAGAGATATCAAAATCCATTAAAATTTCAATGATTCACCTCTCATAGGAGTTTACACACCTGGAAGTGATGAGAATAGACTGAAACTTAATGAACTGATGTACAAAATTGTCATATGTTGCTGAGTAGCTGAAAAGATGGAGATTGTTGATTGATCTTTGTAAAGACTTATTTCTAAAGACTACTTTGATGATGATAATACAAGCACAATGATTACAAAGACAAAATTTGAAGATAAAGACAATCTTTACTTGAAGACAAAGATGTTAAAGATTCAGATACAAAGGAACTTGAAATCAAGCAAGTAGAATTCAAGTTAGGGGAGGATTGTTGGGATATAAAGTACTGAAGAGATACAAAGTACTGAAGAAGTCAAAGTCTTGAAGAGTCAAAGTCTTGCTAAAGAAGAAAGTCAAAGTATCTTGCTCAACATCAAAATACTGCAAGGCTAAAAGAACTGTTATATCGTTTATGGAAAGCTTTGTTATTCTAGAATATTCTTTGTTTAGATTTCTTGTCGTACAAGGATTAGAGTTGTAAACCGACTAGGGTTATCCTTATGCCTATAAAAGGACCCCTAGATTGGCATTAGAGATATGTGTTTTTACGAATCCAAGAGTATGTATTAGAGTTATTAGAGTTTGTTGGAAAATATAGTGCACTTGTGGGAATAGTTTACACCTTGTAATGGGTTAGGAGGTACGGAGTGTACACCCATAAGGTCCATGAACATCCTGACTCTTGTAGTGGTTTGTATTGGTAGTGCTTGGTGAAAGTATCTTGTTGTGGTTACCACGATTATCGGTGTTTCCAGCGCGGTACTTCCAATGGATCGATGTTTCCAGTGGTGTTTCCACCGGTGGTGTTTATCTTGAAGTAGTGTTTACACCGAAGCGGTGGTGTTTCCACCGGCGGTGTAACCACTGATAGCACTATGAAAGTACTTGATGAAAGTCTGCTTGTAACGGTTTTGACCTATTCAAGTGGCGTTTCAACGCTTAATGACCACGTTTAATTGGTCATGTAACCACTAACGGTTATAATGGGGATAATTATGAGGCTATTAATGGGCCGATTAATACTCATAATTCCATTGAATTAGCCAAGAGTATTATCCTATATATAGGATATCTGATTATGCATGAAGTATACACAGAAAACGTAAACACTTATCAGCGAAAGGGTTATAGAATTGTGCCTAATTCTCTAACTGCATTTGGTCTTATCCCAAGTAGATATTCGTGATACCGAGGCATTAGGGTCGAATAGTTTACTTTGGAAAGTGATCACACGATTCCAAATGATATCCGGTAACCACCTAGTGGTATTGCTACTGTCATTGATTGTCTTAACCCGTTCGGGAGATACACCTCAACAATCAAAGTAAACTATTCGTGATAATCAATGGCAAGCTAATGAAACACATGGCTTCAAACTTTGCTAAACTGGATAAGTTTCAAGGGGTGGACTTTAGGAGGTGGCAGAAGAAGATGCACTTCTTGCTGTCAAGTATGAGTGTGGTGTATGTGCTAACCACCCCATTCTCGATGATGGTGATGATGCTATTGTGGAGCGGTCGGAGGAGGAGCAAATAGGAGAATGATGACTACATATGCAGAGGTCTTATTCTCAATGGTATGTCTGATTCTTTGTTTGATAATTATCAGAACTTTGAATCTTCCAAAGAACTGTGGATTCCTTGGATGCCAAATATATGGCTGAGGATGCATCAAGTAAGAAGTTTCTTGTTAGTAATTTCACAAATTACAAAATGATCGATTCAAGACCGGTCATGGAACAATACAATGAACTTCTTGGAATACTTGGAAGGTTTACACAACACAATATG
Source organism: Chrysanthemum makinoi (assembly GCA_910596185.1). Classification (NCBI taxonomy): domain Eukaryota; kingdom Viridiplantae; phylum Streptophyta; class Magnoliopsida; order Asterales; family Asteraceae; genus Chrysanthemum; species Chrysanthemum makinoi. Next base: position 340,206,274 of record OU343224.1, read on the forward strand.
AACATGGATGAGGCCATTAAAGTCTCATGTGTCATTGACAAATTCCTCCTTTGGAAAGATTTCAAGCATACCTTGAAACATAAGAAAGAGGAATTAACTCTGGTTGAGTTGGGCGGTCATCGCATTGAGGAATCTCTCAGGATGCAGGATAATGACAAGCCAAAGAGTAGCAATGCTATTGGTGCATCTGTTGTCAATATGGTGGAGCATAATAACTCCACCAGGTACAATGACAACAAAGGCAAACGCAAATATCATGACAACACAAGGGCAAATCCTAACAAGAAGGGAACACCTACTTGTTGGAAATGTGGCAAAACCTGGTCACATCAAAGGGACTTTTGCAAAGGGTGTTAAGGTTGGTGGTAAAGCCAATGGATCGGCACTAATGGTTTGAGGGAGTGGTGGTTCTTCCAACTCACTGAAGGTCGAGAATATGGTTAATAAGTCTTTTGATTTATTATGTTACATATGTATCCAATCTCATTATGTGCGGATGATGATGTTGCGTGGTGGGTTGACTCGGTGCAACAGTTCATGTGTGCAAAGATAGAGTTCAAGACTTATGAGTCACTGAATGATGGTTCTATTCTTCACATGGGAAATGAGTCAACAACCTTGGTGCATGGTCGTGGTTGTGTAGATCTTAATTTTAGTTATGGAAAGATTGTAACTTTGTTTAATGTTATTCATGTTCCCGATATAAGGAAGAACTTGGTTTCAAGTAGTGTATTGAATAATCATGGATATAAACAAGTTATTGAGTCTGATAAATTTGTGCTTTCTAAGAATGGTGTTTTTATTGGTTTTGGTTATTTATGTAATCAAATTTTGGGCTTAATATTACCACTTGATGTTATTTAAACTTTTGTGACCACATATAACCGTGACCGACTCTACCTTATGGCATGCAAGACTTGGCCATGTACACTATAAAAGAATGCAAGATATGTCTAAGGATGGGTTGATCCCAACTTTTGACATGAACACTGAAAAGTGTAAAACTTGCATGTTGACCAAGATAACCAAGAAACCCTTCCAGGGTGTTAGTCGTGAGATTAAGGTCTTGGAGCTTATTCACGTGACTGTGTGAATTTCATGCCACTCCTTCATTGGGAAATAAGAAGTACTTTGTGACGTTTATTGATGATGCTTCTAGGTTTTGTTATGTTTATTTGTTACATACAAAGGATAAAGCATTAGATAAATTCAAAGTGTTTAAAACTGAAGTTGAATTACAACTTGGGTCTTTGATCAAAAGATTAAGGACTGATAGGGGAGGTGAGTACATGGATACTCTATTTTTAGTCTGTTGGTATAATCCATGAAAGCGCCCCTTATACTCCTCACAAATGGTATTTCGAAAGGAAAAATAGGGTGTTGAAGGAGATGGTTAATTCCATGTTGTCCTTTTTGAGTCAAGGGTTCAGGTTGAAGCTATGTTAATAGCTTGCTATTTATTAAATAGGATTCCCAACAAAAGGAACAAGGTTACCCCTTATGAACTCTGGACTAAAGGAAACCCAACTGAACTATCTCGAGTGCGGGGTTGTAGGGCGTTGTAAGACTCACTGATCCAAAGCTAAAAAACTTTGGGTGAAAGAGGCATTGATTGCATCTTTGTTGGATATGCTAAGCATTCCAAGGCTTATAGGTTCTATGTTATTGAACCTAATGAATATATTTCAATTAACTCAATAATTGAATCAAGGAATGCAACTTTTGATGAGAATAGATTCTCATCAGTCCCTAGACCAAGTCGGAGGATTCCTAATGGAACTCATGACAATGGTGTATCGAGAGGTCCACGATGATGAACCATTAGTGGTCCCCGATGAGGTTGTGGTTCAACAACCGAACCTCAGGGAAGAGCAAAAGGTCGAGGAATCCAAAGTCATTTGGAACTGAGTTTCAACTATACTTAGTTGAAGGAACAAGGGATGAGGTCTCAGACCAATACTCCTATTGCTTCATTGTTGAGGATGACCCCAAAACATTTGAAGAAGCAATGAAGTCCTAGGATATTGCTTTCGGAAAGAAAGCAATCAATGATGAGATGGATTCCATCATGGGGAACAACACTTGGGTGTTGGTTGATCTACCTCCAGGTTGCAAACCTCTAGGTTGCAAATGGATTTTCAAAAGGAAAATGAAGGTAGATGGAACTATTGAAAAGTTCAAGGCTAGATTAGTTATTAAGGGCTTTAAACAAAAGTCAGGGATAGACTATTTTGATACTTATGCCCACTTGGCTCGTGTCGATACCATAAGACGCTGATTGCTATGACATCTATTTACAATCGACTATTCATCGGATGGATGTGAAGACAGCTTTCTTGAATGGTGAATTGGATGAGGAGGTTTATATGAACCAACCTCGGGGCTTCATCATGCACGGCAATGAAAACAAGGTGTGTAAACTGATTAAGTCTCTTTATGGAATTAAGCAGGCACCTAAGCAATGGCATCAAAAATTTGATGAAGTGGTTTTGTCTAGTGGTTATGTTCTTAACCAAGTTGACAAATGTGTGTATAGCAAGTTTGATGAATGCGGTAAAGGAGTCATCAATTGTCTATATGTTGATGACATGTTGATCTTTGGCACTGACCAAAATCAGGTTGACGACAAAAGGAATTTTTGTCGTCAAGGTTCTCCATGAAGGACATAGGGGAGGCTGATGTTATCCTTGGTATAAGGATTAAAAATGAAAGTAAAAGAATTTCTATCTCTCAGTCTCATTATATTGAGAAGGTCCTGAGGAAATTCAATTACTTTGATTGTACTCCAGTGAGTACACCTATGGATACTTGTGAGGAGCTGATGCCTAATCATGGCAAAGCTGTATCTCAACTTGAGTATTCTAGGGTAATTGGTTGCTTGATGTATGCCATGACTTGTACAAGACCGATATTGGTTTTGCGGGGAAAATTGAGCGGGTATACTAGTAATCCTAGTGCTCATCAGCGGCAAGCGTTGAGAGACTGAAGTATTTGAAGAGAACTATGGATTATAGTCTCTCATATCTTGGTTACCCATCGGTGTTGGAAGGATACAACGATGCAAGTTGGATCGATAACGAAGACAATTAGTCTACCGGTGGTGGGTATTCCTACTTGGTGGAGGTGCAATTTCTTGGGCATCCAAGAAACAAACTTGCATCACTAGTTCAACAATGGAATCTGAATTTGTGGCTTTAGCATGCTGGTAAAGAAATTTGAATGGTTGAAAAACTTGCTCCTTGAGATTCCATTATGGCCTAAACCTATAGCACCTATTTCTATCCGGTGTGATAGTGCAGCTACATTGGCTAAGGCTTATAGCCAAATGTACAATGGTAAGTCTAGACACTTAGGTGTCAGACATAGCATGATTCGTGAGCTTATAATGAATGGGGTGGTATCTATAGAGTTTGTGAGATCTCAACGAACTTAGGCGATCACTTACGAAGGGTCGGCTAGAGACTTGGTTATAAAGTCTGCTAAAGGGATGGGTTTAAGTCCAACTTAGTCACTTAATGCTAGGACACCCAACTCCTCCTAAGGAAACTTCGGGAGTGAGTTCAATGTGGAAATTTGAACATTGATGAATTTGGAACACATGTTTTTATTACATCCCAAGGTTGTGCTCGGAACCTGCTGAAAGGAGGATGAAGTCTTTACTTCTTAATGGTTAATTTTCTTTGAAAAAGTGCTTGGCGGAAGCATGAATAAAGAGGAACCACCTATGTAAATGTTGAAGTTTTGCCGAAGCTTTGGACTTTTAGCTTTTACAACATTTATGAATTTGGATATGGACACATGGCTTGTATAGTGTCGGAGGTGATAAGTGTTTGAAAACTTGTGTGTATTTTATCTTGAGGTATTCAAATGGGTTGAAGGGTTCAATTCTTAGAACACCATGATTCTCGAATATTTGAAATGTGTAATTTACTAAGATGGAAATTCAATCCTCATGACATTTTCATTTATGCACATGTTTTGCTTGATGTTTAACTTTCATGCAAAGGAAGTGAACTAAATTTGGGGAGGATTGTTGGAAAATTTAGTGCACTTGTGGGAATAGTTCACACCTTGTAATGGGTTAGGAGGAGCGGTGTACACCCATAAGGTCCATGAACACCCCGACTCTTGTAGTGGTTTGTATTGGTAGTGCTTGGTGAAAGTACTTTGTGGTTACCTTGATTATCGGTGTTTCCGAAGCATACTTCCACTGGATCGGTGTTTCCACGAAGTGGTGTTTCTTGAAGTAGTGTTTACTTGAAGCGTGGTGTTTCCAAGCGGCTGTAACCACGATAGCACTATGAAAGTCGATGAAAGTCTGCTTGTAACGGTTTTGACCTATTCAAGTGGCAGTTACAACTGCTTAATGACCACGTTTAATGGTCATGTAACCACTAACGGCTATAATGGGGATAATTATGAGGCTATTAATGGTCCGATTAATACTCATAATTCCATTGAATTAGCCAAGAGTATTATCCTATAAATAGGATATCGATTATGCATGAAGTATACACGAGAAACGTAAACACTTATCGTGAAAGGGTTATTGAATTGTGCCTAATTCTCTAACTGCATTTGGTCTTATCCCAAGTAGATATTCGTGATACCCAGGCATTATGGTCGAATAGTTTACTTTGGAAAGTGATCACACGATTCCAAGTGATATCCGGTAACCACCTAGTGGTATTGCTACTGTCATCGATTGTCTTAACCCTGTTCTGGGAGATACACCCCAACAGAGTTGTTAGAGAATCTGTATAACAAGCAGATTCTAAGTATTAATAAAATCGTTGAAGTTAAAGTTAAATTCTTCTTAGCTTTATTGAAGTAGATTCCGCATACTTAATAGAGTTAATTCAGTGTTTCATTGTTAGTAACTTAGGATTTATCCAAGGTTGCTAAGCCCTTACAAGCTACATAAGTTAGTTTGGTTAGAGTATATCGATCCAACATAATTGTTAACATATTACACGGAATTGTGCATCATTGAATTATATTAGAATATTTGCGCTAGTAAAAATGTGAATATAAGTAATTCGAGACCATTGAAAGAGGATAGACCGATAGAGGTTATCCGATGCTTGAAATATGATAAACTGCAATAAATTGGACAAAGAACTTAACATAAACTTATCAGAAAAGTGTAGCAGTAAGTATGTCTCATTTCTTAAAATTGTATTCTCTGTTTGTTTCAAACAAAAGAATTAATTTAAATCATATTCCCATGATTGATTCTTTATCCACATCAAACGCACACAAATTATATTTTTTATGTGAAAGCATTTTCTTTCTTAACATTTCCATTCTCTACTATAATTACATCTTGTTTTGTTCACTCGTACCAAACAACCCTTAAGTTGGGAATTGAGATACGATATTGTTTGCTTTGGTTAATTTAAAAAAGGTAATTAGAAACGGATCTTGTCCAGTTTTATTCAGAAAAAATGCAAGCTTCTTTGTATCTGATAGGTGTATTGTTATAGTTATTTTTGGACTATTTATGGGACTTCCCAATACGTTTACCTAAGGTTCAAACCCAAATTTCTACTGAAACAACATGGAAGATTGTTGTTTTTCAAAAAATATATCTCATCAATTGGCCATGTCAAATGTCTTTGGTGTTGGAGGTTTTGCTTTCAAAATTTTATTATTGTATAACAAATGGTTATATTGAGATCGAAGTTGTTTCAAAAAACATTTACATTGTTTTGGCATACTCAAAACAACAAATCAACAACAAAGTTTGAATTGGTGGATGTGTGTTTCATGGGTTGCATGTCAAAGTTCACAGGTTGTCAAATTCAAGTTAGAGTTATATATTTGTTGTTTCAATGTTTTAGGTAATTTAAGTTCATTTATTTTTTCAATAATTTAGAAATTTAAAAATCCGCATCATGTTAATAACGAGTATAGTTTGTATTGCACTTCATATAACTTTATATTATTCATACATAGCAAACAATAAATTAGTTATCTCGTTAGGTGAGTCTTCATACCTAAAATTCTTATAGAATCTATACATCGTCATCTTTAAAAACAATACTTATTATTCACCAAAATTCGCTAGATGTTCCAAAGATATATGTAAAAGCCAAATTAAATTTACTTTTATTCTTTATATTCAGTTTTGATGTATTATTTACTAAAATAGCTCGTTTATCTTTTTTTTTTAGAGTAGATTGTAAACTTATCAAAACCAGTGTTTTTATTTTAAAAGTATTGTAATATTATATTTTTTTGTTGTATTTTGTATTTTAAAAAATCAATACTTTTTATGAATTTGTGTGAAAATTTCATTAGTTTGCTTATTTCAGTAGAGTTTTAAAGACATTTTTTTTGGTATATTATTTATAAGAAAAATGCTAAATATTTAGTGTACATTTGCTAAAAACAATTTCATATGCAAAAACATAAAAAGTAAAAAAGTTAAATATGAACGTGCGAGGTATTTTTTTATAACTCTATACATACTTCAAGGGGTGTTTCAAACTTCGCACATAGATTTAAGTTTTCTTTGTAGTATACACATTGGGCATGACAAAATGATGTAGGTTGTTACGCCACAGATTTGCTTTAAAAGTGGGAGTCCTGATTATGTTGTGAAAAATTGATCAAGTCAATGACTTATGTAATGGAACAAGACTCAAAGTTTTTAAATTAACAAGAAAAACAATTTGTGGTAGAATCTCACTTAAGAAAAACAGTTTGTTATACAAATCTTCTTTTTCTTACTAGTCTATTCATTATGCTAGATCTTCAGCTTGATGTCAAAGGTTGACGATATGTTTATGCCTCTTTTGAAAAGTATTTGGAAGTAGAAAGACTTGAAGGTGACAACAAATATCACGCTAAACAACATGTGTTGCAGGTATCATCATTTGATGTTTATTGATTTATTGATCCATGTTTGATGTTGCGTTTAGATATCTTGCACAGACTCAGTTGTCTCCCACCCTTGGCATATTATGCCATATTCTATGGTATATTAATTATTTATTAGGCAAAAATGCATATATATCCTTCCCAAAGTGAATAATTGCATATATATCCTTTGTACAAGTTTTTTAAGCACATTTTACAATGGTTTTTATGCATGCTTTGGATATATATGCAATTTTGCATTTTCGAAAGGATATATATGCAAAAGCTTATTATTAGTACTAAAAGAACCTAGTTATACACCCCAGTTGTCTAGTGTTTATGTCCAAAGAATTATTTTTTCCTATATAACTTATATATTATTATAATAATATATAAACCTCTCGGCATGAACGCAAACATACTTGATAACAACATAATATCGAAAAAGGAGATGAACAAAACTAAAATATACTAAAATAGAAAACATCATTAATTATTATTTGCATAAATTAATAAACTACCAGTAATTTAATAGTCACTTATGCCCAGGACCTATTCAAATATTACAAAATACACTAGTCATGATAGTAAGAAATGATAGTGACCGGAAGGTGCATTAACTTGACATATTCAAATTGATTATTTGTGTCTAGCTGACATTTTGTGGAATTTCATTTTCGGTATATTATTATCTTAGTTTTTATGAGTGCTCCTGTTGATATGGCCTTTACAGGATGCAAAGAAGGGCGTCTTGTTCACTGATTTCCCCCCGTTTCTTCAACTCCATTTGAAATGTTTTGAATATGATTATATACAAGACACGATGGTGAAGGTCAGTCACTCATAGTAACAGATTTACTTATCAAAAATATTCTGCTTAATTTGTGTCAGTATGCATGATATTTATTTTATAGGCTTTTGTAATAATGCTCTTTTGCTGTCATGGTCTTAAAAATTTACTGCTATATTTGCAGTTAGGGGTCATATTTTGTAGTACGGGTCAGTTTTGGTTGGGTTCAGTATAAATAGGCCAGGTTAGGTTGGGTTTGGTTTAAAATGGGTCACTGGGTCACTTTTGTAGTACGGGTCAGTTTAGGTTGGGTTCAGTTTCAATGGGTCAGTGTTAAAAGTCTCTGGATAGTTTAGTGTTTAGGTTATGGGAAATTGATTTTTTTATAGTTGGTTGCACAAAGTGTCTGTATGCAATTTTTGTTCAGTTTTTTTTCCTCTCATTTAAGTGAATTTGTAGGATAAATTATGGGTGCAAGATTATCAGAACACCTTTATGACAGTTAATTCATCGCCAAATGTAATATTCTATGTATGGACACGTAGGGAAGCTAGCTCACGAGGTACATAAAAGGGCTGCATTTGTCGAAGGAGTTGAAGCCAAGTTATGGCAGGTAGATTGGTAAGATCGAAGATAAAAATAATCACACATACATTCTTATCATGTCATTTTACTGATATGGAACACATTTACTGTATCATGTTTTTTTACAGATTTACTGATATGAGACTGAAAATAAGTAAATGTGAAAGTTAATCCTTTGTTGTTTTAATTTTTACGGTAAATGTGAAGTCTTCTTTGTCAAACACATTCTTATCATTGCAAATGTAAATGAAATGTACGATATGGAACTGATTATTACCATATACTAGTAAACATTTGCTTACTAAAAAGTTTAGTCATTATAGTGATTTTGTGGAAGACATGTATGACCAAGGTATAGTCATTATAGTAATCTTGTAGAAAACATGGATAACCTTTGCTGACTAAAACTCCACTTATCAAAAAAAAAAAATTGAACTTTTGCTCGCTAAGCATTTTAGTAAGGATAGACTTTTAGCGATTCTTTTGTTACTCACTCTTCTTATTTTAGTGGGAGTTGAAAAAAATAACTTATAGTGACTCAATTGCACCTTTTGATCCACTTGACTTTAGTGTGCAAATATCATTAATTTTGTAGTGCCTCGACCGTAAGTGGATCGGTGTGGGAGTATCGACAACCCAAAGCTCATCTATTATCCTTTTTAAATGTATGTGAGGGTAAGTGTGCGTAGGCGATATATTTTGATGAGAAAATTATTTAGTGGTGATGATGAAAAACAGTGATTTAAAAACAAAAATGATATGACAACAGACTATAAGCTTATGCACAATGGTGACCCAAGACGTCATCGATTTTGTCTGCCACATCAGCTTTCTCTCTCCGGAGACTTTCAAAAGACCTATTATCCACATCAACGACCTTCTTATTTATTTTTATTTCTTTAAATTCAATTTTTTTAAGTAAAAGGTAAAAAGGTATAAAATTTTAAAGTATTTATTTATTTATTTATTTTTACAATACAAAATGGTCAAAAATATTCAAAATACACAAACAAGCACAAGAACTAGATCAAAAATACGATTGAGTTGTGCATTTTATCGCTCGGCGACCGACGGTGACCAAGTGGCCACAATGAGACGACCGGCGACGACCGATCGGTTGACCGAGGGACGACACAACCTGTGCATAGCCTAACAAATACTCTAAAGTGATTTGTCGTGGACATAGTGTATATACACGGCTTTCACCTTCTAAATCAATGGCCAAAATTTATCCACGCTAATTACTTTTACATTTACACATTGAAAGCATCATCTGAACTCCAACCCTAAATATATTCATGATATAGTCTACACATTTCAAGTTTTCATGTTTCAATAATCTTCCACCATCTTTTTGAAATCTTTTCAACACCGTGTAAGGTTCTACATTTATATAGCTACTTCCAAAACAAACTTTTCTTAACAATGTTGTAAACTTGATACGTCTTAAATTATATAATTCACACGTATAAACGTTTAAAATCGAGACATATGAACAAAGAAACAAACAAGTATAACTACAAAATAAAGTCATAATTAAGAATCGTAGGCCAACAAAAAAAGAAGTTACAGTCGTTTGGCGGTTTGAGCTGTATCATACGTTTACCGGCAACATGGGACCTTTTAATATAGAAGTAGGTTGTTCTCAAAGTGTGAAAGGGATCCGCCCTTGTTATCAAAGTATTGCACACATAAACTAAGCGAGCCGATGTTTACCAAAGACATAGAGAACTTCTCAACTTGTGAAAGTGATATGTCGATGAACAAAACTTTAGGTCGAAAATCGTGACATGTAATCATTATAAAGATGGTCATCTTGCGAAAAAAGCAAAATCAATATGGAAGTAGTTAAACCAACAAGAAAGTTAGTAACAACCTTTCCCACAAGAAACATGTTCTAATTACAAATTTCACAACTTAAAACTTAAAAACACAACATATGACTAAACAAGAGACCCTACACTTGTCCACATAACAAACTTGACCATACACGTTATTAATAGGACACAAAAATCTTATTTGATTTGATGATATAAGCATTCCAAAATCTACACTCATTTTGGTTGGACAATTTGTGACCTCTTATTTATTTCTGGTCATTGGTTCTTATTCAAAGTTCCATTTTCATTTTTTCCAAATTTTTATATGTGTTAGTTTGTACCCACCCATTTTCTTCATCCATGTGCATGAATCTTGATTTTTAGTCACTTATTCTAAATTTTCTTAGATACCCACAAAATATTTCTGTGAATTTTCATTTGGGTATCTCTTAAATTTTCATAAAGATTCTTCTTGTTGATTTAGTTTTGGTTAAAACTCTCAGTTTTTCTTACTATAAATAGAAAGTTAGTTTTTCTTTGTTTATTGTTGGGTGAGGTGATAATAGGATGGTGGGTGGTATATCTATGGTGGGTTCATCAGTTATAGATTCGCATAGCTCACCATGTTTGTGTGTGGATTCAATGACATCAAAGACTCATTTGAGTCATACGAAAAGTGAGGGTAAAAAGCACTTGTTTCGACCCGGTTCGTTGGAATTAAGAAGCTCTTTTTTGCACTCAAATTATTATGCGAAAACTCCTTGTTCTAAGAAGCAGAGCAAAGGTAAAGGACTTGTGGTTGTTAATGAGCTTGGTGGTCAATATGATGATACTTTTCGCGATGTTCAAGCAGTAAGAATTTGCTTATTCTTTCTCTCTATTTTTATTTTTGCTGAATTGTTAAATGAGTTTGAACATTTTGGGGTAGCATCTTTATGTTATGATCACTTGTATTATGCTTACTTCCAGTTCTACAACTTTTGTTGACTTTGTTTTAACTTAATCTTTTTTACTTATGTTTTATGACTTAATTGATTAAACCATTAGAAAGACCTCAAACCACACCATTCTAGTCAAAGTTGAAGCTACATTAGTTCTTAATTATATTGAATATTTGATGAAATTGTTTACAATATATAGGCCAAGACAAAATCATACTTTATAAAGGTTATAGAGGGTGTTTGGGTGTGCATTTTGAAAGTGATTATCAAAATAGGACAATACGTTATATGATAAAATTGGTCGTAAATGGTGGACTATTGCAACTTCAAACAAGGATCTAATGAATCTTTGAAAGTCATATGTTTATAGATTTAGAACATATTCGTTAATGCCAGATTTCTGTAGTTAATGTTTCGCTATTCCAAGAAACTTGATTTTATAGATCTAGAACACGTTCGTTAATGCCAGATTGCTCTTTTGCTATGAGTTATATGACCAAAAGGTTTTTTTATGCAGCAACTCTTTAATCTGTTCACTTACAAAGCAGTGAGGACCGTTATGAACCAACTTTATGAAATGAACCCAACGGAATATCGTTGGTTCTATGAGTAAGTCTACTCTCATGTTTCTTCCATTTTTTCAAGTTATTTTCAGTTTTTAAACTAATTATCTACTTTTCTCAATCATTTTTGACACATGACAACAGTTTTGTGGTGGCAAACAAACCTAACGATGGAAAACGCTTTCTACGTGTCCTCCAAAAGGTATATGATCAATTAGAAATAAGAAACCTATTTGAAACACCTAGAACATACATTTCATTGAACTTTCATAGCTTGTGGAACAATAAATCAATTCCACATCATATAAATTACATCCGTTTCGTCCAATTTTCTTAGCAACATAAGTTTAAGACTAAAGTTATTTAATTTTCAACAGGAAAAACATGAACTTGCAGAAAGAGTAATGGTGACTCGCCTTCACCTCTATGGAAAATGGATTAAGGTATCAAATGAGTAACCAATGTTGTGTCTATGTTTTCTTTTACCTTTGATAATTTATAATTGGGGTTGTTTTCTGTACTAGAAAGTGGATCATGCGGAAATGTACAAAGATCTATCGGATCAGAACTTAGAGTTGATGCGTGAGAGGCTGATGGAGACAGTTATATGGCCGTCTGATGATGCAAACTGGGATAGTTAATGTTTTATCTTTGTTATTTCAATCCTGTCTAGGTAGATTGTGTGGTTACTAAGGAAAAATTATAGGTAAATCTCTATATATGTATATGACATTGTACATATAGGCTATGTTTGGCGACACATAACAGTAGCAGTAAGTAGTAAGTAGTACGCAGTAGCAGTAAGCAATAAGCAGTAAGCTTTAGTTGTTTGTTTAAAAATTGTGTTTGGTAACGTAGCTATAGCAGTAATTATAAATTGCAAAATTACGAAAAAGGTCATATACATATTAAAATAAAATAAATTATTAAACAAATGAGGGTATATATGTAATTTCATAAACTAAACGCTTGGAGCAACTGTGGAATGCTTAATCAAGAAGCATTTAGATTGGAGCGGTAAGACTAATATTCTAACGCTTGTTGAGGTGTTGTCAAACAAGCTTTTCATCTATAATGCTTACCGCTTGTCGCTTGTCGCTCTTAAACGCTTCTAAATGCTTGTTGTCAAACACACCCATAATCATTTTAGATCGGTTTAATGATTCACTTGTTATTCATCTATGTCCTTTTATATTTTGATATTTATGCACCAGCTTATTTAACGAAAAAAAGACCGACAATTATGAGCTAATGGGCTTTGTTCAATTTTATGCGTATTCAGGGGATTTTGGATGTTCGATCATACAACCCACAAACCTTTAGATCATGATTCTATTTAGACTACGACTCCTATCAGAAGAATTATCCATTGTCTTTCCACGGCTAAATTTTAAATTGACAATACTGCCTTAAATACACAACGCAGATAACACATAATTTCCGAAGCACTTTAGTCATGTGGGCAAGCATATGTTACTAAAAACCATCCAACTAATCCAACTAAAGTCAATGACAACCATCCTACAGAAGATACTAACAACCTGGAAATATATAAAGTAAGAAACATGAAATGACATCATAAACATCAATCTTTGCTATAAATTTATTTTATGCTTTTTATTTCACTAGCCAGTCAATGCGATGTTTTGCCGCGAAATTCCTACTAATCCATAAGTTTCTTTCAACAAACTGTATTTGTAGCGTCAGAGAATCATTTTAGAATAACTATAATTGATCTAAGTGTGGGAATAACTATAATTCTGGTCCGTGGTTGCATAGCATCAGAAATATACAGTTTTCAAGAAAATTATGTGTAATTGATCTAAGTGTGGGAATATATTTCTAATAGGATTGTTTTAACTTTTAAGTTATTAAGATTTTAGTAATAACAGATTCAAGCATTACAAAAACCAACAGTATTATGTAGTTGGCAATATTATATTGTAGTTTAGAGGTATAGCTTGGCGTGTGTAATGCGCTTTTCTTGTTTTGTCAGTAATTTAGGCAGTGATAACTATTTTTTTTTTACATGTGTAGCATTTATTATTTGGTGTGTGGCTTTTAAACTTGTAACCTTACAAATTTAATATCACCATAATAAGATTATCTTGTACTATCAATTTGCATAGATATTTAAACATTGTTCAAAGCTATTTGTTTGGGGTACAAATAGTTATCGCTAAAGATAACAATACTATTTAATTTTTGTAATTCTAATAAACTTACATAACATTATTGATTTACCGGACAAAAGGCTATACAATATATATTAACTTTTAAAAGACGATTCATATATGCTAATCCTTTAAATGGTGCAAGACCAACATTTTTCAAAATAACATTACACAAATGACAACGTACATGTGTCAAAACAAAATAAACAACAAAAAACTACAATTACTTGGTGTATCATTTTTCCAAATATGTCACGGGTTCCACATATACTTTATCGTTTCTCATATAATTTTGTCAAATTTGAAACTTGGTTCGACCCGGGTGGTTCAACCGGTTGAACCGTTCCGCTAAAAAAAACAATTCGATTTAAACCGATTCAACCCGACAGGTTAGGTAAAAAACAAGTCAAATTAATCGTCAACCACGCCCAGGGTTTGAAGCGTCCTGGGTCAATCTGGTTTTTTATGTGTATTAATAGTTTCATTTTGAAATATATGTCTTCAACATTTCAACTTTTTACTTTTTACTTTTTGGTTTTTCCTTTATATATAGTATATAGAGGGGTAAAAGGCTGCTTTGCTAACGGCGTAGTATGCATGACGATTAACCGCATAAATAGATCTCGATGAGACATGATTCATCGGTTGTTGTATTGGTTTCAACGGGTCCTCTATGGTTCGTTTTGGATGGCTTTAATTGGTTAGCGAAGCGGGTGGCGACACCGGTTTCCGGGTTGAACATGTTGGTCCGGTCCGCTTTCAAAACTATATGCATCATCAACTTGTTAGCTTGTATGAAGTTTTGTGTGTTTTATTAATTTGTATAATGTGTATAATAACATGTACTTTTCATTTTTTGGTGTTTTAAAAATATCATTAATTAGTGTGTTTAATTATTTTATATTTTGGATTATGTTGTAGATTCTTTAAAGTGTACGTTATGAAAATTTTATTGTACTTTTTAGTAAGAAGTGTTTTAATTGGTTGTTTTTAATTTGGTATATGTGTTTTTAATTGGTTGTAGAATGTGAATAAATTATTGTACTTTTAAGTAATGGTGTGTTTAAATAAGAGTATTAATTACACTATGCATTTCTCTCTCATTTGACCAATTTCAACAATTCAACTTTTCAACTTTTCACCTTTAACCGTTTTTCTATTACTAGACGAGTACCCGCGCAGCGGTGTCTAGTTTTCTGTAAAGTTCCGACGACCCATAAGTTTCTTTCAACAAACTGTATTAGTAGCATCAGAGAATCATTTTCGAATAACTATAATTCTGATGCGTGGTTGCATAACAGCAGAAATATACAGTTATCAATAAAATAAAGTGGAGTCGATCTAAGTGTGAGAATATATTTCTAATAGGATTGTTTTAACTTTTAAGTTATTAAGATTTTAGTAAGAGTAAACTACACCATTCGTCCTTGTGGTATGCGTTGACCGACAAGTTTTGTCCTTTGACCGAAAAAAATGCACCGTCCATCCTTAACTGCGAAATGTTATGTATCGTTAGTCCCTCACTCTAACTGGCATGACTAACGATCGTTATACCTCATCCACTCGAGGGTATTTCAGTCTTTTCCCACCCATAAGGACCAACGGTGTAATTTCGAAAATTTCCGAAAATTTTTATTTCGAATTTTTTTTCCGAATTTTTTTTTGAAGTTTTTTTCCAAATTTTTTTTTCGAAAAGTTTTTTCCAAAAAATTATTTTTCCCAAAAAAAAAATTTTCGAAATTTTGTTTCCTCAAAAATCGTCGCATGTGAAAAAAAATTTCGTCACATGTGAAGAATTATTAGAAATTCTTTTTTCGAAATTTTTTCACATATGAAGAAAAATGTGAAATTTTTGTCATATGTGAAAAAAAAATCACATGTGACGGAAAGAATTTCCAAAATTTTTCACATGTGACGAAAAAAAATTTGAAAAAAAATCAAAAAGAAAAAAATTTGAAAACACAAAAATTCGGAAAATTTTTTTTTTCGATTTTTTTTTTCAAATTTGAAAATGAAAATGTGAAAACTTTTTTCGAATAAATTTTATTTTCAAAAAAAATTGTTTGAAATTTTTTTTCGAAAAAAAATTATTTTGAAAAATTTGTTTGAAAAATTTTTTTTTGACAATTTTTTCCGAATTTTTGTGTTTTCAAATTTTTGTAATAATTTTTTCACATGTGACGAAATTTTTTTTCACGTGTGACAATTTTTTTTTTCACATGTGACGATTTTTGGGAAAAAAAATTTGGAAAAATTTTCGGAAAATATTTTATCGGAAAAAGAAATTTTGGAAAAAAAATTTGGAAAAAGAATATTCGGAAAAAAAATTTCGAAATAAAAACTTTCGGAAAATTTCGAAATTACACCGTTGGTCCTTATGGGTGGGAAAAGACTTAAATACCCTCAAGTGCATGAGGTATAACGACCGTTAGTCATGTCTGTTAGAGTGAGGGACTAACGATGCATAACGTTTCGCGGTTAAGGATGGACGGTGCATTTATTTGGGTCAAAGGACAAAACTTGTCGGTCAACGCATACCACAAGGACGAATGGTGTAGTTTACTCTTTTAGTAATAATAGATTCAAGCATTACAAAAAGCAACGGTATTATGTAGTTGACAATATTATATTGTAGTTTAGAGATATAACCAACGTGTGTGACCGCTTTCTTCTTTGTTTTGTCATGAGAATTTAGGCAAATGATAACTATTTTTTTACATGTAAATATTATTTGGTGTGGATTTTAAACTTGTAATCTTACAAATTTAATATCACTATAATAAGATTATCTTGTACTATCAATTTGCATAGATATTTAAGCATTGTTCAAAGCTATTTGTTTGGGGTACAAATAATTATCGTTAAAAATAACAATACTATTAAATTTTTGTGATTCTAATAAACTTACATAACATTATTGATATACCGGACAAAGGGCTATACAATATATATTAAATTTTAAAAGACGATCCATATATGTTAGTCACTTAAGTGGTGCAAGGCCAACATTTTTTAAAATAACATTATACAAATGACAACGTACATGTGTCAAAGCAAAATAAACAACAAAAAACTACAATTACTTGGTCTATCATTTTTCCAAATTTGTCACGTTCCAATACTACTTCATCATTTCTCATAAAATTTGTCAATTTGAAACCTGTTCGAACCGGTGGTTCAACCGGTTGAACCGCTCGTGTCAAAAACAAATCGATTTAAACCGAGTCAACCCGACAGGTTGGGTCGAAAACAAGTCAAATTAAATCGGGTCAACCCGCCAGGTTTGAAGCGTACCGGGTCAACCCGGTTTTCGATGTGTATAAATAGTTTCCTTTTGAAATTGAAATATATGTCTTCAACATTTTCATTTTTAGTTTCAACTTTTCACTTTTTACTTTTTGGTTTTTCCTTTATATATAAGGATAGAGAATGATAGATGGATACAAACTTAAGCTTATTGACAAATTACTTTATCATCTTGATGGTTGCAAACAGGGTCCCACTTATTTTACAACCCATCGATGATGATGTGGTGTTTTGGTCAAATTTAGGCTTTAAGTTTAGCGTCTATATATCATTTCATAGTATATAGCGAGTGGTACTCAGTTGTTTTGGCGTGGCGGTACTGTGATGATTAACCGCATAAATAGATTTCGATGGCGAGCCCGATTCACCAGTTTGTATCGCTTCAACGGGTTCTTCCGGTTCGCTTTTTGGATGGCTTTAATTGGTTAGCGTAACGGTGGCGACACCGGTTCCCGGTTGAATACGTTGGTCCGGTCCGATCCAGTTTTCAAAACTATATGTAACATCAACTTGTTAGCTTGTATGAAGTTTTCAAAATTATATGTACATTTCATTTTAGGGTGTTTTAAAAATATCATTAATTAGTGTGTTTTATTATTTTATATTTTGGATTATGTTGTAGCTTCTTTAAATTGTACGTTATGAAAATTTTATTGTACTTTTTAGTAAGGGGTGTTTTAATAGGTTGTTTTTAATTTGGTAGATGTGCTTTTAATTGGTTGTATAATGTGATTAAATTATTATACTTTTAAGTAATAGGGTGTTTTAATGCTAGTATTAATTACACTATGCATTTCTCTCTCATTTGACTAATTTCAACAATTAAACTTTTCAACTTTTCACCTTTGACCGTTTTTCTATTATAGGCGAGTACCCGCGCCTGGCGACAGCGGTTCCTAGCGGTAGACAATTAACAACATGCGATATCATGGCAAATGTTTCTTTTAAGATTCAAAATCAGAACGTGAAAAAGATAATGTAATTGCAAGCGGTTGTAACATCCAATAATTCAACTCTAACAAAAATTCTTAACATGTATCAAACGACATATAAAAATATTTAGTGAGACTAAAAAAGAAAACATTACATCAATTATGAAATATTAACTAACAACACATTACTTTCGTCACAAAACTTCTTGATACACGACATTTGAGGTATAGATTCCTGCTTGACAGAACTTTTTGACTGGTTTAACCATTGCTATAGTTAACTTGACAACTATACATTATAGGTATATCAGGCAAGAATTCTTTTGTCTGACTTTTAAAACCTCCATGTATATTTAAGATATCAATGTTTTAAATGATTAATTTTCTAAATTCAACAAAAGATCGCATAGGATAAAAAAAGATTTGAGATAAACGAAAATTGTGCAAACATTTATGCGAGTTATTTACGTGGATGATTAGTTTGACAAATACTCCATCCGTCCTAAAATTATTGTCCCCTATTGACTTTTTTAATCTTTTTGCTTCAACGTTGACCATAATTATTTTTATTTGTGTTATATAATACTTGATGAAAAATATATGAATGCATTGGGTTTTAAATGTATTTTCATTGGTATAATTTTCATCAAATATTATATAACACAAATAAATATATTAATGATCAAAGTTGAATAAGAAATACTGGTTAAAGTCAAAATGGACAATAAAAATGAGACGGAAGGAGTAGTAAAGTTTGACTAATATGGTTACATCTAAGCTAAATGCTCATTTAATAAGTAAATTTGGAAGGTATTCACTCTTAATTTAACAAATTAATACACGCCTAAGTCATGGATGGAAGGTATTCACTTTTAAATTTTCACAAGTTAATGTGCGCCTAAGTTAAATTTTCAAATGCATGGCTTATGCTACATTTGAAGGTTTGACTCATAAAAATTTCAACATTCAACAATTCAATAGTTGACCATTTTTCCTTTTTATATAGTAGGTTTGACGCATAAAAATTCCAACATTCAACAATTCAATAGTTGACAATTTTTCCTTTTTATATAGTAGAGATATGTAGTATAGATATGAGTAAATTACATCGTTCGTCCTTGTGGTTTGCGTTGACCTTGGCTAGGTCTCCTTTGACCAAAAAAGTTGCACCGTTCGTCCCTCCATCCAACTGGGCCCACCAAATCCCACTAACGTCAGTTAACTAAGGTTTTTAAAGGGGTATATCCGTCATTTCCCTAGCAACACAGTTATACAATTCTATGAACAAGGACGAACGGTGTAATCTCTAAAAAAAAACAAAATCATAAACACATCCTAACCTTACCCACATGTTCCATCATTTTCTTCTATCTGTCTTTCCCTCTCTCTCTCTTTGAATCACACACAGAAACATCAAAGTAGATGTTTCTTCCTCCTTTTTGAAGGTCAACCAATCTTCCATCATTTTCACCATCTCCCTAAGGAAACCTACCACCATAGCCATCACGAGGTGGCATGAGACGTAGTTGTGATAAAAGGGACGTGAGCCAAGAAGGGTGTCACACTACAACCAAGAAGATAAAAAGAACACAAGACTTCCTTAATGTACATCTATAAATGGAATCGAAGTTTTGACCGTGTTCATTCACATCTCACACACAATCACCAAAAATTAGGGTTTTCAAAGATTAATGGTTTTCAAAATTAAGAGAGGGGTTTTGTTAATTGAGGTGTTAGAGGCGTAATTTGAGTTCCAATCAGATCAAATTCAAAGGATTCGTGTGCTAATTGGAGTTTTTCTTGTTCGGTTCATCCATAAGGATAATTATTTATTGTGTTTTAAACATAAATAATAATTGATTTTGTTATTTTAATTTTTCCTTTTAGTCGAATGTATAAGAAAGATTAAAATGATGTTTTTGGCCTGGTGTTGTTGACGTTGCTTGTTGTCGTGGCTTACAACACAAAAAGAGAACCGGTGGTGGCGTTGTGGTGAGGTGGTGGTGGCACGTGAGTATATACCAAGAGGTGGGGAGGGTTTTAGGCGTGACCTAGTGGATCTGAAAGAGGGAGAGGGGGAGTGTTTTGAGGTGGGTGGTGTAGTGTGGTAAGCGGCGGTGTGTGGTGGTGGTGGTGGTTTAAGGTGGTCAGCGGCTAGGCTAAAGAGAGAGAGAGAAATGGTGATGATGATGATGTGTGTTTTATGTGTGTGTGTGTGTGGTATATCACCACTTTGGACGATTTGTGTGGTAAGAGAGAGAGAAATGCTAGTTGCTAGGGAAATGACGGATATACCCTTTTAAAAATCTTAGTTAACTGACGTTAGTAGGATTTGGTGGGCCCAGTTGGATGGAGGGGCGAACGGTGCATAACGTTTCACACTTAAGGACGAACGGTGCAACTTTTTTGGTCAAAGGACGAAACCCTGCGGTCAACGCAAACCACAAGGACAAACGGTGTAATTTACTCTATAGATATCCATTTTGCTATGTTTTTTTAAGTTTATTTTTAATAATTTTTCGCAAAGTAAAGTTCAGAGAGCCTCATCCTTCTTCCCACAAATCCCCATTTTTCTTTTACGAAACCTTTACAAACTCTCACGGAGGTAGGGATCCAGCGATCGAGAGAGAAAACTTAAAATGAGAAAGATGAGAAATAACTATATATAACTACACATTTGAGATGCTTCGACTTAAATTAGATGCATCTCTATTTATTTAGATGCATCTCAATTCAGGGACGAAGCCATGTATAACATATGGTGGGCCATGGCCAACCCAAAACCTGTTACAATTTCAACTGATATTCTATTGTAATACACATTTCAGAAACTATCTTGGAGTATTTGGCCCACCAAAACTGATTTGCATTCCTAAGGGGAGTGGAGTGACAGTAATCGTAGTCACACGGTTCAATCCGCCATCACCTCTATCCAATAAAAACCCTCCAACTCAAAACTACTCAATTCTACCCTAACACTACCCAAAGTGGAGGGAGTGGTCACCTATCCTACCCAATTTTTTTTTTCATATATTTTTAATACATAAAATCACATACAATATTAAAATAAAAACATAGCATTTCATTAAAAATAAAAACATTACATAATACTTAAAAAAAAAAAAAAAAAACATTACATAATACTTAAAAAAAAATTACATAATACTTATAAAAAAACTAGATTAAAAAAAAAAAAAAAAACCCACTAATCAAAATCACAAACATTACAATGTTAAAACCAATATAAAAAACTGAAACTAAAAGTAATACAATAAAATTACCAGCAATTGTAACATGTGAGTTATCGTCTTTAGCTTGAACATCATCATTAAAAATCAAATTATTTTGAACTTTTTGACAAAGCAAACACGCAAACATGAACAGAAACTTTCACAACTTCCATTTTTACCATATTTCTCATCCCAACTCTTTACCATATTTCTCATTAAAAATCAAAAAATAATGCCTCACACCGATCGGCTTCAAAGCCCGATCTGGTACCCTATTTACGCTACCCGACCCACAGGAGGCGGTGTTACCGATCGGGTTCGCCTACCCGATGCCCACTCCCTCCCCTCTAAATGGCTAAATGGAAAGGAGTTAGAAGATTCAAATTAGTTGAGAGTGTTACTTTTTTCTTGGGCTTATAGAAAAGTTACAACAACAACAACAACAACAAACCCAATCCCGCCTAGGCAGGGTATGGGGGAGGTAAGATGTAGACAGATCCTACCCCTACACCAGGGTAAACTCGAGTGTAGAGAGACTGCTTCCAATAAAACCTCCGACAAGTGCATGTGTGCTAGTGTGAGGCTTATAGAAAAGTTAACTACCATAAATGTCTAGTTTTTGTATTTAAGCGTTTATGGTTGTTTCAG
Source organism: Chrysanthemum makinoi (assembly GCA_910596185.1). Lineage (NCBI taxonomy): Eukaryota > Viridiplantae > Streptophyta > Magnoliopsida > Asterales > Asteraceae > Chrysanthemum > Chrysanthemum makinoi. The sequence goes on from OU343224.1 coordinate 340,228,127, forward strand.
TTTAAAGAATTTTTCTATTAAAAATTCTTTTATTATAATTCATTTATTTCAATTGAAAAATGCTGAATTGAACCATCAACTTTTTTTATTCCGTAGCACTCCTTTATCAAAACAAGTGTGGTCTCGGATGAGTGTGCAATAGGTGCCGTCGCATAGGGCCTTCACTTAAAAGGGGCCAAATATTTATTACTTTTGGATATTAATCCGTATAAAATAAATATATATGAGTCAATGCAAGTTTATATGACAACTTCTCTATCGTTTTTTTGTTATTATCGCCTAGGGCAACCGAAAACCACGAGATAGCCCTAATCAAAACTAAGCTAATTATGCAGTTATACCATAATAATGTTACTTTTTGTCAAGCGTTAATATTTCCCTGAAAATTCGCTATATAGTCTTATGTTTCAGAGTATTTCTAATAGCAATTAGAAATTCAGAATGACGTAATACCGTAATAATATTACGTTTTTGGTCAAGTGTTAATTTTTATTTGGCCCACCCAAAACTAAAATTCTGGCTTCGTCACTGTCTTAATTAGTTTCGAAAGTGATTTTGAATGCAAAATAGTACTAGCAACAAACTTAACCCGTAGGATATATCGAGCAAGTGAAGTACGCACGTGACTTTGAGGATATATCGAGCAATATAACACTTTTGAGAAACACATTGAAATAAATGATATTCTAGGTCGCCATAATATTCAACCGCATAAATTGGGCAAAAAACGTTTTAATTGTGGATCTTAATTTTGGTGTTATTTGTTGGTATCTTATTTTTCACTGAATTATATCGATATGGTTTGTCTAAACATGAAAATTTTCTCTCTTTTCTTTTTTACTCCCTCCGTCTCAAAATTATTGTCAGGAGACAAAAAACACATAATTTAATAAAAGTGAGACCACTTTAATTTTTAACCATTCAAATTAATATTCCCACACAAAGTTCTAAACTTTTACTATAAAAGGAAAGTGAAGAATTAATTTGAGACATTCAAAAAAGGAAATGTGGACTATTATTTTGAGACGGAGGGAGTAATAAACTTTGCCTTTGCTAACTAATAATTATATTCAATTCAAGTTACTAATAATAGAAGACGTACGTTTTGTCCAAATTTTGAATAATTGATCAATTCATTAGGCAATGACTTAGGTTCTTCATCAGTTTTCATGGTTTTTAAGAAGCCCAAGTTTGATATATATTAGAATGAATATGAAAGTTAATTGACGATATTTTACTCAAAGGTTGGACATAACGCAAATGGCTACGAACAACTTAAACATGATCATAGTTATCAACGATATTGGCTTTAGCTGTTTCGGTTGCAGCTTTTAGGCACGGACGAACTGTTATTGTCGGAGGAGATGAGGGTTGGCGTTATGGCTTCGATCATCTAGATCACATTAAGAACTTTGACCTTATTGTAGGCGATAAACTACGTATGTGTCTTCATTAATCTTATGCAAACAAATTCTCTAGTAATTGTTTCTTTATCTATATTTTGATCTGTAACGATTTCATATATTAGCTAGAAATTAAGGATCCATAACTCTACATAATTTTCTTGTACAAGAAGTACTTTTGCCATAGTTGTAAAGAATGATTATATATATCTATATTATCTATATATATATATAGAGCCATCTTAGCGTCATAACGCCACTGTCTAAGATCAATATAATAACGCCATGTCATATTTCCATGTCATCATTTATTTACGTGACATTTTTTTAAATGACATGTGGCGTTTTAATTAATATATGTACAATTTTTTTTATATAAAATTTAAAATTTGTTTTTGTTGTTGTTATTTTTTATAAATTTTTTCAATATATATGTGTTGCCATGTCATAATTATCCGGATTAATATTAATACTTTTAATATTAAAAATCGGATTAATGAAAAATTACACTTTGCAAGATTCGAACCTAAGCCATTTTATTCACATAGATATGCTTCAACCACTAGACCAAGACAATTCTTGTGATTTACAATTCAAAACAAGTAATTAATGCTTAAATAATTGATTGCATGGGAGGATAACTAAGAAAATCCCTACATCTACATTAATCGGAAATCATTGTTATCCTTTTCTTCAAGCAAAACCCAAACAAAACCCTAAAACAAAAATCCAGAACCAAAAATAAACGATATTCAGCGACCATCATCATCATATTTTTTTGAAGTCTTTTTTCCATTGTCTTTTATGTGTCCATATGAAGTCAAGTTGGTTATTATGCCATGGGGTTAATATTTATCAGTCTATAGTTGTAAGGTAATAGTTATGTATGCACATTTATTAATTGGTTACATGTAATAATTGCTTCCAGTCTTCCCCATGTTGCTGCCGCCATGATGTTGTTATCATCATATTAGATTATTTTATGTTATCTTAGGACTTTTCAAGTTGCTATGAGCATCGTCATTCGAGACGAAAAATATTTTTGGATCATATTGTCGTGACACGGTTGTCATACATGAATCAGTAAGTGTTCTTGATTGCTTTTGTTCAAGAGATGAATCAATAATATGTAAACTCAGGTGTCGTACGTCTTAAAAACCTATTATTAGTATACGATAATATAATCGCATCATTAATTTTAGTATCCTGACACAAACTACTTTTAGTTCTGATGTTGCTTTAACGATTGAAACATGTGATCGTGCTTAGACATCCACTTAATAATTGCACGCTACTTCTAATGTACCTAAATTATAAAATAAAAAATGGCTGCCTTTTATAATTTTGGTATTGAGATAAAAATGCTACTCTGTTTAGGCTACTGGTGGCTGTCCTACATCTTTTAGGCCTGGTCGAAGGTTAGATTTATACAGTGGTGCAGGATCTGTTGGCATAGAAGGCCTTATATCAGTTGACAAAATGGAAAAGTAGAAGAGGGAATTCATTGGTTAAGCAAACTATTAAGCATGTTGGACAATTTTACAAGAGCTTAAGGTTTTTTACTATCTCATAATAGGTAATATGTTATTGTCTTAGTAACAATCCCTACTAAGGTTGTTTGTGCAGAGCATATGACATGGCGAGTGCTGGAATTCTACAGTGGCATTGGTGGCATGGTATCTCACTTTCATGTTTTATATAAATTTTTATTCTATTTCTTTTGAAATTAACATGTGAAATTAAACAAAGATATTTAGCTATGAAAGCCGGAGAGAATGCAAAAATGGTCGAAGCTTTCGATATAAACGACTTAGCCAACGATGTTTATCACCATAATTTTGCCCATCGTCCATTCCAGGTCTATATTTTGCCCAATATATTCTTTATTTTTAGCTCAAATTTAAAGGTGGATGTTGAAAGATACTTTTTGTGTACGTAATTAGGATTGCTAAGTTAGACGCTGTTTAGGTTTTCTTTCCTCGCTCGCTTGTAAGAAGGCAAATAACAAGTTCTAAATAGCGCTTGGCTTTTCCTCTTTGTCGATAAAACTGTTAATTAAATCCACTTTACTGTGGGTTTAGGTTAGATGATGACCAAAAAGAGATTTCAAATAAGCACTATGAATCAGCAGGCTCATCTGCTAAAAAATAAGTAAATAAGCACTATGAATACGCAGATAGAATACACAATCTGACTTTGGCATTACTTAGAGGGTACTGGGAATTGGGATTGATTATTCAAGCAATGTTTGTCAAATTTCTTTAAGTAGCAGCTTTGAGTGTTTGTAATGCCTCTTCTTATTTTAGAGCAAATAAGCACTTAAAAGTAAATAGTTAGTACCAAATTCTTTTATAAAGCAAACAAGCAATTAAAATTAGCAATCCCAAACACCCCCTTAATTAAGTGATTAAATGCTTAAAGCATTTGTTAAGACAGTAAGGCATATTGAGCTTGTGTTTAGATTGTACACGCTATTTATGATTAAATAAGCATTCTAAAATAAGCAATTTTAAGCACCCTCTCTAAAATCGCTAATCCGCCATAAATAAAGCATCTAAATAACCAATTCCAAAGCCATTCAATGTTATAAATATAGTTCGATCGTTATTTTGGAAGTGAATACAGGTAATATTCAGACATTGATCGCTCCCGATCTTGATCGTTACCAAGCTAATGTGTGGCTTCTTTCTCCACTATGTCAACCATATACTCGACAAGGTAACATTCCAGATATTAGTTAAGTTCTGATCATTACATTGAGTATGGTTTATTCTCGCGCTAACTTTGTCTTTAGGTCTTCAAACAATCCGATGCACATGCCTCATCGTTTCTTACAATCCTTGATATTATACCTCAATTGGTGTTACCTTCAGTTATGATTTTCGTTGAGAATGTTGTTGGTTTCGAGGTTTGAATCAAACTTTTTTTGCTCAACTTGTGATACATATATTGACATATACTTGAGTCATTTACTAAGGCGTTTGTTTGTTTCGCATATCCGACACGCATCAAATGATGGTTTAGATACTCAAGGAAAACAGCTCATGACACAGAGTTTATCTTGAGCCCACTCAGTTTAGTGTGCCATACTCACGCTCAAGCAAGTATTTTCCCCTCGTATGTCGTTTTAGCTTCTTGAAGATTCTCAAGAATGTTGAATTTAATTGTATTTGTTTATGTATGATTTTTAGGCAAAAAGAAAGCCATCATCTTCTCGCAACCCGAGTTTAATGGATGCAATTATTAGGTGCCGAACCGCTATATGAGTGCAAAACAAGTACTTTTAATGAGATGCTTCAAACCTGCCTTCCCATAGAAAGATTTTTGAAATTTGGAAACTATACGAAGAATACGTCTTGACATGAAGGTTCTTTAGATCAGTACTTTGTTTCATTGAGCTTGAGTGAAAGATGGGGGAGTGCCATGGGTATCCTTGATATTAGGTTATCTATTTCTTATACATATATAACCTTATAGTCGCTTTAGTCCATAGCTGCATGTTGATGCAATAATAGTTCCTTAAAGTGGTATAGATATTGTCTATCCCGATTCAAAGCGCTGATGTTGTTTCACAAAGAGTTATTATCGTTATGTGATGGGCACAGGCTCCCTTTTGGCGACTGTTATGGTAAATATCTACAACAAACTGGCATCATTTTACATTATGATCATCTGTTTAGTTAGTATATGCTCATATGACTTTTCAAGTTGCTATGAGCATCGTCATTTGAGACGACAAATATTTTTGGATCATATTGTCATGACACGGTTGTCATACATGAATCAATAAGTGTTCTTGATTGCTTTTATTCAAGAGATGAATCAGTAATATGTAAACTCAGGTGTCGTACGTCTTAAAAACCTATTATTAGTATATGATAATATAATCGCATAATTAATTTTAGTATCCTGACACAAACTACTTTTAGTTCTATGTTGCTTTAACGATTGAAACATGTGATCGTGCTTAGACATCCACTTAATAATTGCACGCTACTTCTAATGTACCTAAATTATAAAATAAAAAATGGCTGCCTTCTATAATTTTGGTATTGAGATAAAAAGCTACCTGCTTAGGGCTGGTGGTACGTCCTACATCTTTTAGGCCTGGTCGATGGTTAGATTTATACAGTGGTACAAGATATGTTGGCATAGAAGGCCTTATATCAGTTGACAAAATGGAAAAGTAGAAGAGGGAATTCATTTGTTGAGCAAACTCTTAAGCGTGTTGGACAATTTTACAAGAGCTTAAGGTTTTTTACTATCTCATAGTAGGTAATATATTATTGTCTTAGTAACAATTCCTACTAAGGTTGTTTGTGCAGATATATGACATGGCGAGTCTTTGCCGAATTCTACAAAGGGCATTGGTGGCATGGTATCTCACTTTTATGTTTTATATAAATTTTTATTCTATTTCTTTTGAAATTAACATGTGAAATTAAACAGAGATATTTAGCTATGAAAGCCGGAGTGAATGCAAAAATGGTCAAAGCTTTCGATATAAACGACTTGGCCAACGATGTTTATCACCATAATTTTGCCCATCGTCCATTCCAGGTCTATACTATCCATGTGGAAACTTATCTGGAGGTACAAAAGACAAGCCATTTGATTACATAAGTGTCACACCACAATATATTCAAATTTCAAACCAGAGAGAAAACCTGATGAGTGCCTATGTGCGTGCACCTAATTTACTCATATTATCCGATCCTATAGTTGGGTGGTATACCGAGCTTATTGCATTTATCTTTATCGATGAACGGACCGAGTGGACCTAATAAGCTATTGAGTTAAATCTAATGTTGAATTAGCGACCACAAGTCGGTACCAAAGCATTATAGGAATTAGACTCTTACTAGCAAAAAATGTCAGGGAGCCGGTTCTAATATTCTCGAGGAAAACACAAGGTACATTGCTTTTATACTATTGAGGTATCCGCTTGATCAGCGTGACACATATGTCTTTGGAATAATAAAGTGTAGAAATCATTTTACCTTTGAGAGATGAGCGGGAAGTTTAATGGCATAGCTTAATATGTCCTTGAGAAATATATAATATTAGTACCTATCCATGCCCAGATAAAGATGCCTCAATACCACAACATCAATTCTCTTTAGGCCCATCGCTGAGATTGAAACTGCTGAGAATAATTCAATCATAGATGTAATTGATGTTGTAACAAAAGTCGGCCCTTATGTCCCTATTCAAAGAAAGAATGGAATTGAGACTCAAAAAAGGTCTATTGAGCTAAATTGGAGACCGACGGTATTGCAAGAAAGTATTTAAGATAGTATAGCATCTTCAACATGGTTCTAAGATATAAATAACTTTTTGTTTTCAAGACTGCTATCTTGTATATATCTTGATTGAAAAGTCTTGAAGTACATAGAAGTGCTAATGTTTTTTTCTTGTATATGTTATTGTTGTTTTGTCACAGCTTCTAAAAAATTATGTAGGAAGATCCCTTTGCAAGCCAACATAAGGCACATGTTCAGTTGCTTTAGCTTATAAGTTTGAGAACAAAAGTGCACTTCTAAGGCTACAGACTCGACGAATGTGTGTTGCAAGTAGTTTTTGCAACGTAAGTAGACTACCGAGAGGTCTAATTCTCTTAGAACGTAGGGGGTATCGCTTTGAAACCATGTTCACATTGCCGGTGGTTTTATAATGATACAAACATGTAATCCAATAATAAATGATACAAACATATAATCCGTATATGCATTATGCTCTTAAACAATAGGTTTCTTTTAATTCTTTATCACTTTTACAAATATCCAAGCCTTTAATGATTTGTACATCATTATAGTTACTCTTATTATACAATCAGTCTCGCATGTATCTGGAGTAACTAATATATTCTGCATTGTAGTAAAACAAAGAAAGATCAAACTCCTTTGCATTTTTACATATAAAGAAACTGATCCTTAGCTAAGTGGTTGGCAGAAATCATTTTTACTACGATAACTCCAAGGCTGTTTATGTGACATATAGTAGAACTAAATTTAACTATACCCAAAGCTAGAAACGCAATGCCAGATGTCCCCCTCAATACAGTAAGTTTACAAGAAGTTTGGCATGGCTGTATTACATTTTGAACAATGTGACAGGTTGCACAAATGAATGAATGATAGGGGCAAGTACGGATGGAATAACCATGGAATAACGATGTAATTCACTTGCAAAACTCTCAAGATGGAATAACGATGTAATTCACTTGCAAAACGCAATGCCAGACGCCCCCTTAGGTTTTTGGTATTAGTGTTTCATCCTCAAGGGACACCGAGACAGACCAAATAAAGATGTAATTCACTTGCAAAACTCTCAAGATGTTTCAATCCAAAGTAGCAAGCTTGCTTGTGGTATTTGAAATTTTGAAATAAAATTTTCAATTTCTTTTTGTTACATGAGAGGTCCAAATCTTTATATAACTACGATTGTTTTCTTTCAACAGGAGATGATTGTATTTCGATGCAAACTGGATGCTTAGGAGTAAAAATACAATACGTGGATTGTGGATTAGGCTATGGAATAAGCATCGGGAGCCTTGGGAAAAATAGTACAGTATCTTGTGTTTCGAATATAACTGTTCGTGATACAAATATTCATGGCACAATGACTTGAGTTAGAATAAAGACATGACAGGTAAATAAGTCGATCTTCATCTTTAATACAAGCAAAGTGACAATTGGCAAATCTACGGGTCTAACGAGTTTGGTAATGGGAAATAAGTTCACATAAAAATGCCTAAATCATACCCATTTAACCCGTTAGCATATAATGACATATTTTGGCATAAATTCAGTCCTATATACTTAAAATCAGATACATATTTTGTTATTTTCATGACTATCTCATTTATCAACACAAATGGCAGCAGTAATGAGATCGTTCTCAAAATACAACCATCGTGAAATAAATGAACAAAGGTCACCCGGGCCAACTAAAGAGGTAAGCCGCTTACTTATATTTCTTAGTATATGCATTTCATCGAAAATTTATGTTCTTTTTCCATTTCTGAGTCTTCCCAACTTTGCTCAAGTATATGGTTGTATTGGTAGTGTCTTTGATCCAAATACAAGTAGCTACTAATGAAAGTGAAGAAGACATAAGCGATTCATGTTCGGATCAACAAATTTGTTGACGATGTAAAATATAGGATATTTTGAAGTTCTAAAGTCAGTATTTGACATGTTCATATGGTTTTATAGTAACAAGTCGCTAAAGAAGCCGCAACATTAGTTGTATGTAAGCTTTATACGTGGACTCGAGAGGAAATAAGCAAAGCTACTTGCGCTAAAAAGCCTGACCTGTTTCATCTAAAAGACACACACCAGAAAGAGGAAATATGTAAGTACATACAGGACTCGGAGTAAATATGTAAGTACATTCATTGAATCAACAAACACCTACACGTCCTTTTAGATGAGAAAACTAAGCATCAACGAACTTTGCTTTGGATTAATTGAATCCCGTAAATGACATCGATTTCAGAAGTTTTCGTGGACTCAATTAATTAATAAATGATCAGTTTAAGTTATAGTGGTTTTGCAATGATTTCTTGGAAATAAAAGTGTTGATAATGATAGGACGAGGGATAAATTGTAATTATTTAGGACTTTATCGCTTTTTCTAAATTTAGCTTATACACTGTTTTTAACGACAATCGAACCTTCTTAAAGCCGACCAGCATAAGAAAACAATATAAGATGCCATGATCCCTGATGACAAAAGACCTCTATTCATCTCACCAAATGCCATGATAGTTATAGTCTCTGATAACGTACCAGAACTTTTTTTTTCATAAGATAGCATTGAAGACATGTATACCTTTGAATGCAAGGATATAACCATCATGACAAGAAGCAAAATTGCTGTCCATGTGATGAAAAATATGTTGAGAGTGCATGAAGGTTTGGATGCATATATTGCATACATCGCAATGATCCCACATATAACGAGGCCATATAGAGTGTTGACATGAATAATCCACAACACGAATGCAAAACATAAAAAATGTTAGATATTTGTGACCTTGACGATGAGAATAATAAGATTAAAAATCGACCTTCGTTCTCTTCCTTCATCGGGCATCCAAGCATTCCACCATGCTATGAACTCGATTACACTTATAAGTCAGTAAACGGAAAGATCCTGAATCATAGGTTTAGCCGTTTTAGATAAGAGCTGACTTTCATGAGAACCATGGACGGACCCACATGGGAGCCGGGTGTGGCACGTGCTACACCCCATTTTAGGTCATGAAGTGTAAATTTTGATAAAATGTGACATTTTTTGGCACGTGCAACCCCTATTTTTTCTGATAAATTCTTCATCGGACAACTTTAGTACTCATAATCATAAAAGAAAAAATTGTGCAACACCCTCTCAAAAATTCTGGGTCCGTCTCTTATGAGAACTATTAACAAACCATTTAAGAGAAGGATTATAAGATTACTCAGCAACTCGAGCAAGCTCACCGCAAAAACTTATAGAATTAGATTATACATAATGGTGTTTATAGGTTCATGTACTTTTATTAACTTACCATATAAATGAACATAATCCGATGGGATGAAGAACGAAAACACTAGGCTAACAACAATATAGCAAACTTCAAAGCCCACCATCCGAATGCCATGTATTCGAATGTTGTATAATTTTGCGCTCCACACGTGTCAAAACATTATAAAGAAGAATATCTAGAATTATACGCTAAGGTCGCACATGGAGCAATAAAAATCCAAACCAACGAGGCACATGATGTTAAAGAAAAGGCTATATACAACTAACTTTATTTAATACTTTAGCATTTAACTAAATATACCATTTTTTCATATTATGCAACTCACAAGTTTTATACTTTGGTAAGAAATAGTAACTATGGTATATATAACGGTAAAATGTGAATAATGCATTGTATTATAGAACTACATCTTGCCGTGAAATATCAAATATGGTGATAATATTAAGGGAATTTAGCAATTGCATTATAACCATATAGGACTTTCAAGAAGATTAAAGCACCAATTTTGATCTTAGATAATCAAGTCTTCTCAATGTATCTCAAGATTTGCATGTATCTCAGTATGTATTATTAGTTTTTTTACCCCTTTATCTCTTACAAATCTACAAAGGGTGTGTTTGGTTTAGCTTATTATTTGAGCATATGGGCATATTTGAATTTGGAAAAGCTCATAAGCTTACTTTTTCACTTATGAGCTTATCAACCGGGCGTATGGCTTATATAAGTCCACAAGATCAAGTTGATGAGCTCATAAGCCAAAAAAGTAAGCTTCGCTTTTCCAATTTCGAGATAAGCCCATAACTTGAAGAATAAGTTGATCCAAATACCCATAAATTATTTCAAAGAATCGCCTATATTAATATATTTGAATTGGTAAAAGATTCTCTCACAAGATTTTCCTGTTTTTAATGTATTTTACCGTTACACGATTATAAGTACTAACCAAGAGTTTGTCCGCAAGGTTCACTACGCTCATGCCTCTATATATGTTTCATAATGGTAAGAGTATGTTAAATGAATCTAATGTAGCGCAACGAGCAAACACTCATGATGCAAATAAATAAAAGGTGTTGCACAAGATTCCTAACCAAAATGGTACGTTACATAACTTAACGCTTAACACAACGATTATATCTCTTCTAGTCATATATGTATTCTGTGGTACAATTTCTTTGAATATAATCAAACCTACTCATCGATTATTACGTTTATATAATGCCTTTGATTATATATACCACAATGGATGGTTAGTGGATGCTTTGTTGATAAAGACAAATACTACAATGTTTGACCGCAAAAGTCATCAATGTGCTTCTTCTATCCCAATTAGAAAGCCAATATGAGAAGATGGCACAAGTAATCCTGTGGTAAATGTGACAGGACCGATCTCTTTCAATTCTCTCAGCACTCTTGCAGCGTATTGCCTTCATAGTTGGAGAAAATGTGTCGTAAAAACCGTACAAAAAATTTACAACCACATAAAGCTATATCCTTTTATCTTTCTAACTTATATGACATCCTAATTCGCACCAAACCTACTTCCTATGCGAAATAGGTATTACGCAGTCTTCAACTTCACCGCATTACCAACATTGATCGTTGCACCATATCCCGTCTAATTTGATTGATCAATACACCTCCTTTGCTAATTACACCGATATTTTTCAAGATGACAAAGTAAACAAACAGAAAATTCTTTCAAAATAGCTTCATGTCTTGGAGGTGAGTAGAGGTTGTGAGCCCAATCTCATTTTTCACCATTATAGCCACCACCATAAGGACCAACCAATGGAGATAAGCCCATAATCGGGGCACCAGTTGTTCCAACAACAAATATGGCAGAAGGATTACCATGTAACTGCTGAGTCTTTGATGGGAAGTCATGTAGACGATATGGTATTTGAAAGATTACATTAAGCTTCAACATTGCAGATATGCCAAAAAGGGTAAGATACTCCATATATCCCAAAATTATTTTCCACCTTACTATTTTAATATGTCCCGAAAATGATTGTCCGATTCTAGAAAGCATACATATAATTGATTAAGTTTCCCAAATCACCCCTAACTATCATTAATAAAATGTTAAAAAAAAATAAAAAAAAAAAAAAATCAATAACCGGTCAAGAATAAAGCTGGCATTTTGCTAACTTAAAGCGTAATATTTAAACTTTTCTTCGACTGTTTTGTTTTCGTCCTGTGGACGGTTACTTTACAGCGGAGGGTAACATATCTTTGCATTAAGAATCATAAAAGGATTCAGATTCTACAAGAAACTCAATGGAATATAAATAAGTAAAAATGTCCAATGTAATTCATGTGGATACTAAATTCAAATTCTTTTGACCCCAAAAAAAATGAATTTTAAGAATTAAGTACCGGATACGAACATTATATTATGGTAACATCAATTATAGTTGTAAATTGTTTAATTTAACTTTTAATTACTTTTTAGTAATTAAAAACAACAAATCAAAGTACTTAACTGTTTTTAGTCGTTTAATGGATTATGATAACATCAATTATATATCTTAACCGTTTCATTTAACTTTAAATTACTTCTTAGTATATATTTGATCCACTAAATCCTAAATATAAAAACTACAAGTCATACCCATCTGGACGTTTTGAAACAATATATATATATATGTATATATATGTATATATATATATATATATATATATATATATATAGTTATGATCAAATGGTAGAAGAAATTAAAATAAGAAGGATAAGAAGAAACCACAACCATACATTTCGATGACCTACAAAACAGTGCATCCCCTTGAATTTCTCCCTCTTATTTAAAATGTGTACTGAAAATTCTTCTTATTCTTCTTATTTTACTTACTTCTCACCGGATCCCTTCCTATATATATATATATATATATATATATATATATATATATATATATATATATATATTAGAATTTTCTATAATTAATACTTCGAGATACACATGAACATATCTAACTCAAAAAAATCACATAATGGTTTGTCTACTTTGTCACATGCTATATATTACTCTAATGAATCATATGAAATTTTGGTTGTGAATGTAGTTTTCAAATATCCTCCTGGAAAACATGACGTGGTTGAAGTCGATCAAGAGCACTATGATAAATGTACTGTGCCTCCTGGTGCAAAAGTTCTCACTAGTGGATCAGATACGATAGAATTTACGGAAGGAAGTAGAAGACGTTTCATTTGTAGCTTTGAAAATGGACGTCACTGTAGGGATGGTAAGATGAAGGTTTATTACGATGTTCCTGATAATTACGCAAGTTCAGTCGATTCTACGGGTTCTAATGGACTACAGGGAACAAGAAAACTAGTTGCAGAAAAAGTCTAAGCTGTGAGGATTTCCTTGGTTGTAAAGAGCCAAATGAGGTTTTCTCTACTTTCATGTGATCATTATTACTATATATAATATATTATAAGCCATTTGAAACGACGTCGGAGAAACAGATCTGGCGGGCCCATTTCACTTGCCCAATACATGTCTTTGTCGTGTTGCCTTTGGGCCCGAAATATGTATATCCAAAGTGATCCGTTTCGTTCTTCATTCTTCTGGTATTCCATAGCTTTATCCCATTCGTGATAACCTTCGGATCAATCTCAGACACATACTATTTTTTCAAACAAGATCTAAAAAAACCGTGAAAGCTAAATATAATCCCCTTATTTACGGAAGCTTAAAAATCGCTTTAAGGGTTGTTGGAAACGATTTTATGACGGTTGAGGCACAATAAAGGTTAGCTAGATGAAGAAGTTATGTTGTTGATGCTTACATCGAGGTATATTTTTTCTTTATTAAACGATCTAATTTTATGTTATGCATATGAAGTGTTTGGTGAAATGTCTTTTTTTTAGGTTTGTATTTGTTATGCTGATTAGGTTGTTTAGAATTTTGAGAATTGGTAAATTGCTTGAAAGGTTTTATCACGATGGAATAAAGATGTGTTGAATGAACAGTTCTTTGGTTGTAGGGTATGTTTGAAAAAAATCTCTATTTGATATGGCTTCTTCCTATACCTATGAATATCTTAAGTTTGACAGCTTTTAAGTTTATCCAAATTCATGTTCCCTATTTCTAACGTTTATTTGACATGTACATGTTTAAATTGTTGCAGATGGAATTGTTGCGCTTACCAGGTTGTTGCATCACTCATGATGGCATCAATACTGATGAGGCGACGATTAGTTTATATGGGCTCCGGAAAAACTGAGGTTGTCCAGAACTTGGCATGGCAACCTATTAGGTTTGTACATACCTCTTAAGTTTGAAAACTTCTAAGTTTATCCAAATCGCTATGGTTATTTATGACCTTTTGCTGCAAAATATAAACTAATGAATGATTAAATATTGGAAATATTATATATATTCTTTGAGACTTGGGGTTTTAGCCTAAAAATCTAACAACCTTATCGTGATGTGTCACGGCATCTTGATGTGCCACATAGAATGGGTATGAATGCTCGGTCAAGGTAGGCATATGTATAGTCTAAGAATATATTACCTCTGCATTGGTTACTTGAATGACTCACGTTATCAATACTAACAAAGAAGCATGGAATAAAATAACATAGTTTGTGAGAATGCTTCGCGGCTATTATATATATATATAAATGGGCGATGATGAGTTTATATGGGCTCGAGGTTACCCGCACGGCAAGCAACCTATTCGGTTTCATGTGCCGGATGTACCTTGTTTTTCGGATGCTTTTGCTTCGTTTTCATGGGCACGCCGGCGTGGGTTTTATTTGTAAAGGCGATGATGAATGTTCTCTCGGAAAGCATCTGGCGAGGTAACCCGCAGCCTGCCACTCGTGGTTGCGGCTCCATGCAAGATCCGAGCCATACTTCGTTATTTTTTACTTTGGTTATTTCGAGTTTTCATGGGGCGTGAACATGACAAGATTGTGTTTCGATCTTGCGTAACTATTCATTGTCGTTATCCATGGTGCGTGGTGAGTCTACTGTTTGGCGGCGGCATAGGCTGTATGTTCAAAGAATACTCGGAGTGTTAAATTTTAATTGAATAAATCAATGGCAAGTTGAAATTGCTTCGTTTGGTGCTTGGATTTTTCATCGCTTGTTTGCCAACCGCATAATTGATTGAAAATAATTAATTAATTTCAGTCATTTAGCGTAAATATATCGCATCGGTTGCTGACGCACTGTGTGTGGACGCCAACGGCATGTAGGAATGTTGCATGTGGTTTACGCCAGCGGGTGGCCACGTCTATTGATGGCAAGACGTTAGAGTGTTATTTAATGATTGTTGCAAATTGATACATCCGCAACATCAAAGGGTTAAATGTGAGCTCAAATGGGTATTTTTGATTGAATATTAGGTCAATTAGGAATATTAGTTTGAAAAGCGAGACTTTTGAAATCCCGAAATATAGAAGAAATAAAGGAGTTCGGTAATCTATGCTTCATTTATTTTGATATAAATACACATAATCCTCGAAGTTACCACGTGCGTTATTTGTCACTAACATCCCTCCTTTTTCTCGTGGTGAAAGGATGTTCACTTGTCATTAATCACGTGATACCATACGTAATCTAAAATTAAGGTCGAAAATAAAAAAAACCCGCCAAGCTAACAAGGTACCACTTTGTCTATCATTTTTCAATAGTTATATCGCAATCCGCTTTTCTAAAATAGCTCGAACACTCCACTATATACCAGCTTTGATTGGTGAAGTAACAAAATTGGTTCAGAGATTTATAGTGCCTTTCATTATAAAATTTCTGAAGGTGAACTTTTAACAACTCTATTTCTGTGTCTCAGGTATCAGTAGCGTGGAATGAAAAGACGGTGTAGAGGTTGATAACTAATATTCCGTGTAGGGTCGGAACATACACTCCAGCCGACACCGAAATTGGTGTTTGCCTCATGTACAGCGCTCTAAACGGGTTGGAGCTAGGAGCGCGGCTTCATGGGTCACACACGTGTCACATATGATGCCTTCTCTGGTAAGAGCATATAGTTAACTTTAATGTGTTGAATAAATGTTTGCGATGACTTTTTCCATGCTATCCTGACGGTGTCAAACAGCATGTTTGCAGGTGCTTTAGTTACATGTTTGTTGATGAATCATTTCAGTTTTTCTGTTTCCTGACATTGCCCTCTTAATCACAAAGATTAAGTTACTAAGTGAGGTGTATTTGCGGTTATTGATATATTTAATAATAGAGTAGTGATTTAGATAGTGCCTAACCACCCATAAATTGTTTTTTTGATTGTTAAAGACAAACTTCTGATATCATACATTTGAAATTTATCAAGTTTAAGCTCTTTAATTTGGGTTTTATGTGGTTATCTATCATTGAATTTTAATTTTTCCAGTGTCCTGCTTTTATCTAAATTGTCGTGCCTGACATCTAAGTTGAAGTTTACATACTTTTAACGTTTTTTTTCGTTACATAAATTACCAGATAAAAATGTCAAAAAAAAGCTCCGCCGCAACGCGGCGAATGGTCGCAATACTCGTTATAATATTATTTTTCATTATTCATGTAAATTTTGTTAGTGGATTAATTTATGGGATCGGCCCATGGTTTGTTTTTGATTAGGATTAAGCCCAGTGTTTGTATTGGATCAGGATTTGTTTGTGGTTAAACCTATGTGTTATGGCTATATGCCTATATATACTTTGGCATGTAATTCATTATGGGAATTTATCTTAAACATCGGCTATTTATTTTCTTCTTTGTGTCCTAATAAATGTTTCATATACTGATTAAGTCTCTATATAATCATTCAGATTCATTGAGAGTTTTATTTTATTTTATTTTATTTTTATTTATTTATTTATTTATAATGATATATGAGTTATACATGTTTGTCGAGTAGCACACACTACAACAACGAGGACAATAAGCGGGGACATTTTCAGCCCTTTGGGGAGGACTTGTTCTCGCCAAAAGGTCCCGGCTAATGTCTAGTCCCGTATTCTTTTGGCGAGGACGTTTTTGAGCTTTTTAAAAGGACATGTAGGGCCTACACACTTTTCTTGGTCAAACTTTGTCTAGCGTGGCAACCAACTTTTGGAGAGGACGCTTAATTAATTAAGGTTAAGTTTAATTAATTAACTTTTTGGTGAGGATTGATGTTTAATTAATTAATCTTTTTGGCGAGGACACGTCCTCGCCAAAAGACTCAACTAGATATCCAAGTTCAGTCTTTTGGTGAGGACATATCCTAGCCAAACATAAAAAACATATGTATTTGTTTAGCTATTGGCGATGATAAGTTCTCGCCAAAAAGCTAAAGAAGCATCTGACCAATTTTGCAGCATGTTGCTGCAAAATGGATAATTTTCTAATTTTTCTTGAAATTTTTCTTAAAAAAATCTACCTGTTTTCACAACTTAGTTTTATCACAAATATGCTACAACACCACAAATGGTAATATATAAACAATTTGATATCTTTGCTATAAAGTTATTTTATACTTTTCATATTTATTTTGCTATTTTTTCTTAGGTTTATTTTTAGAACTAGTCTATAAACCCGTGATAAATCACGGGTGGCTAATAAAAGTTTACTTAACAAAAAGGTTAAAGTTGTGAACTTGTGATACGAATGTAATAAATTGAGCTCTAAAATAGAATAATTATGT
This sequence comes from Chrysanthemum makinoi, assembly GCA_910596185.1. Lineage (NCBI taxonomy): Eukaryota > Viridiplantae > Streptophyta > Magnoliopsida > Asterales > Asteraceae > Chrysanthemum > Chrysanthemum makinoi. Next base: position 340,245,698 of record OU343224.1, read on the forward strand.
AACTTAGTTTTCTTGTTCAGTAACAACAAATTGACTCGTTCAAAAATAAATCAACAACTTTACAAAAGTATAACTTTCGTCAGTCTTCATAATAAAAGAAAACGTTAAAGATAATGTTTGACGAATGAGCATCTAAAGTTCCAATAAACATTTAACATCCATGCCAATAAAAAAAATTTTAATACTAAAACAACATATTAATCTTATTTTCTCCTCATCAAGTGTAACTTCTTCATCCTATTTAGTAAAGAAAATTGATTAGTAATACGGTGGTTTGACATGCAAATGCATTAAGAAAACTTGCATAATAGTTTGAATATTTCTTGTAAACAAAACGTAATCACAAGTGTGGGAGTTAATTCACCACATGCTTACTGGGTAGAATATATAAATATCTTTATTGCTTCTTTACTGAACTATTTTCGTTCTTTACAATCAGATCGTTTAGAAGGGTACAAACCCGATTTCGAGCCTTGAATATAACCAGCATGATTTCATTTAGCAGCTCTTTTCAAAATTAAGTTTAGTCACAACTAACTTGCAATAATCAAAACATCATTGTCTTAGCCTACATATTGGAAAGAACTCAACGTATTGTTTTGATGCATTAAACACACTTATCTACCATAAACATGGAACAGTTGATAAGAACTTTAGTAGCGAGATCTAAACATTGTTGTATCATATCCTTTACAGCGGGTCAGATTGGGTTTGAGCAGCAACGGGTATATGATACTTGATGCCATCCAACATTCTACATATATATAAGAATAAATTTAACTGTCTAAATTAAAACAACGAATGCATCATAAAAATCTTAACGTTGTACGGATGTACGTACATGATGAAAACTACATTTTTCATCCCATATAAAGAAGCTATATATTCATTATAGCTTGTTGCATCTCCAAGCTCAAGATGCCTGATCTCACCATGTGTCAGCATCATTTTTTCTTGAACTATACCAATAAAACCGAAGAACGTAATCAAGTTGCATGTAATCAAGTTCCTTAACACATCCAAAGAGCGGGAAGGGGGATTGGAAATATAAGGATCGGCAAGAGATCGTGATCTTATGAATAAAATCAAACCAAGGAAGCTATGTGAACAAAAACTACAACACCTGCATGATATCCTAATAAAGGTAAAAAGTTGTAGTTTGAATCAGAAATTATCCTTGGGTTGATGTGGTTCTGTAACTCATTGGCCTAAATAAAACAACAATAAATTGACCAAAAAAGCTACAAATAATACAATGCACAATCAAAATATTACCGTTCACTGCTATTGTTATCTTGTTTCTCCTGCTTAACAATTTACATCAGCATCATCTTCATATAAAACAAATATTGTTTTAGTCTTTGTTAGTCTAATAATGTTATTCGACTTATAAAATGAAACATAGTTCCTCCACACTCAAAATAAACTACAATTAGTTGTTATTTGGGTTTGCATATTAAAACTGCCCAAGTAGACCTTGTCAAATGAAAATAAAACTCAAAGCAAAAGGATCAAATGAACCGTGTACAAGTCAAAAACGGTGTATTTCATCAGCGTCACTTAATTTAAATGGTATGGTATTCATATTTTATGATACCTTAAAAACGAATCTTGACATTTCTTAACATGCTCAAAATGTTTTAAAACATCATTATGTCCTTTTAACCCGTTCAAGATGAAACACAATCCAAGTTGACCCATTCGATCATTTAACAGCAAGAGGGACGGAATTGACGTACGTTGAAAAAATGGTCAATTTATATATCCGCTTAAGGATCAACATCCTACAGGAAACAACGTGAATAGAAAATACAGTTAGGCGCACAATCTAAAGTCAAATACATAGAACTAACCTCTATAGCCAAAACTTATTAAGACCAAATTTATATCCAAATAAATATGAACGACGGGGGAGATTCCAAATGAAATCACAACAGTAATGCAAAACAGCTTAGGAGCTTGTGATTTTTAAAAATATTGCAACCATATGATACCCTAAAAACCGTACTCGTGAAAATATTAGTAATGTCACATATATACTATACTATACCCACAATCGTAGAATACGATAAACACAAAGTGAAATAGTGATGATAAAACGGAAACTTGACTAAACTATATTCTAACGGTTTTTGCTTTTAACAAAGGTAATTAATCATAAACTGGACATTCATCATGTACATATCATAGATTAATCATAACAAATACCGAAATATTAACCTAATGACTATAGTAACAGTCATAACATATAAACGGTTCCCAAAATTCATAAACAATTATTATTTCGTTTACTAAAATAATGAGATGTCATTACTTATAATATACTATATCCATAGGTGATCAAATGCTAACTAACTAAACTCACCTCAACTAACAGGTCGTCTTCCAAAAGATGCATTTAACCGTGAAGTTCTGTAAAAGACCCTTTATCACCAGCACAACGAATTCACTCTCATGAAAATTTATTTTCATCTTAAGCTTACTTTTCCGCCTTCCACTTTCTTCTTCTGAGACTAAACTTTTAGCGTTGTATGCAATTTTAAAAACTGTAAAGTTAGACTTGTCTGAAGCTCAGAAAAATAACTTACAAACTTAATTAAGTACTTTTAGCATTAGCATCATAATTATAATGTATGAATTTGCTTTGAGGAAAACATAAACTGCATTTAGCTTGAAGCTATGTAGAAAGTAAAAGTTTAGATTTAAAGGCATGAAACTATTACACTGAGAAAAAGACCATACATGTTTATCATAACACTCATAGGTCACCAAAGTGCTAACTGTTTGTAACTTTGTAAGTATGATTGATATTTCTCCTCTCATAAGGGCTCATGTTTGCTTAGACTCTTATTAATGAACGATAATTTGATGATCATGTGTATTATATGTAACTACATTATAGAAAACCACAATTCTAACAAATGATTTTTAAGGCATCATAGACAAAAAAAATATTTCTATTAGGACATTTCAGTGAACATGAACACGGAACACCTTTCATTCACTCCTTAAATTACTTGATTTACTATATATCCTTATATAGGAATTGAAGTAATCAAAATAATATCAAATGCAATTCAAACAAATTTATGAATATAGACATCTAAACAATTAAGAAATTGTTTATTTAAAATATAAGTGTTTACGAAAGATATTGATTTTACTCGAATGAACCAAACCAAACCTTAGTTGGAATAAAAGAGACATCCTGAAATTCATTCTTCAATTGGGTTTATCTCGACACCTTCAAATAAATCTGTCAAAACTAAAAGGTATTAATCAAGAATAAGATCGAAACATTAATTGGTGAATTTAAAGAGAAAAAAGAAAGAGAATGGTGATAGCAATGAAGATATACTCTTGATGAATAATCGTTTGAATTTTGAACCCATGATACAATTAGTGTGAATGAAAAGCTGATTAAACGGGAAAGTTATTGAATGATATTGAAATTGATAGCCAGGGGGTTGAAAGTCAAAGAGCGTCGACTAAATGGCTGGGAGATATAAATTGTATATGTGACGTGGTAATAGTGACGTGGCATTAGTGACATGGATTGAGTGCCAACATGGCTTTAATGACATGGCAAAATTCAAATAAACATTTGTTTATTATATATATATATATAGCTTTTAGCAAAGTAAACTCATCCTTCCTCCCACAAACCCCATTTTCTTTTACAAAACCTTTCATTCGCAATGAAAAATCAAATAACTTTTGTGCACATAACTTTTTTTGTTTTATTAATTTTAATATGTAATGATATTGCAAACACATATATTTCTTTTATCTATGAACAAATGTATCTATTATATAATCCAAACTATTTCACAATTTTATAAAAGCAAGTTCATTTCTAATTAAGATTTTAGTCGGAAAATAAATACTTGTAAGTTATAATTTGTGAATTGTCTAAAACGATATCTCTACAAGTGAAGTACGTGACTTTGAGGATATATGGAGCAATATAACACTTCTGAGAATCACTCTTTTTGAAAATTCTGAAATTAGACCATTCGCCCTTGTGCATATATCTTTTTAGACGTAAACTATCAAAAGTTCAAAATAGACCGGGCGACTGGGTAACTTGTCCAACCCAACCATGAGTCAACAAGTGTCAAACTATGATACGTGAAGTATTTTTTTTTATTCGGTTGACTAGGATACGCTTTCAAACATAGGCAAAGGTTGCCCCAAACAAAAAAGTCGCCCCCGGTTTATTTGGATTTTTGAAAAAAATATGGTAGAAAGTGATATGCACTAGGGCAACCGGTCTATTTTAAAAATTTTCCCTTAAAAAAATTGGAAATAAATGGTATCTTAGGTCACCATAATATTCAACCGCACAAATTCACCATAATTGGAAATAAATTGTTCGTTTTCTTACGTTTTCGCCTGTTTTATTATGTTTTCTTACATTTTCATCATTTCTTTTATGTTTTTGGCCGTTTTACATTTTCTAAATTATAATGTTTTCATTCGTTTTTTTACTTTTTAGTACATTTTTTACGTTTTTATCTGTTTTTTTATGTTTTCGTCAATTTTTTTGCGTTTTCGTCAAACGAAACCTAAAAAACGTAAAAATAGACGAAAACGTAAAAAAATTGTCGAAAACGTCACAAAAACACGAAAACGTAAAAATTCATACGAAAATGTAAAGAATCGGACAAAAACGTAAAAAAATGGACTAAAACGTTAAAAAAGGACGAAAACTTAAAAATCATAAAAAATCTGACGAAATTATAAAAAAAAAATAGACGAAAATGTAAAAAAATGGACGAAAACAGAAGACAACGTAAGGAAACAGACTAAAACGTAAAACAACGGACGAAAACGTAAGGAAACAACCTAAAACGTAAAAAAAACCAGACTAAAACGTTAAAAATGGATGAAAACGTAAAAATTGAGACGAGGACGTAAGAAAAACATACGAAAACGTACAAAAACAGAGAAATATATAAAAAGAAAACATAAGAAAACGTAAAAAATCGGACGAAAACATAAAAAACAGATTAAAACGTTAAAAAGATAGACGAAAACGTAAAAGAACAGACGAAAACGTAAAAAACAAACGAAGACGTAAAAAAAAGACATTAGCGTAAAAAAGGGTCGAAATCATAAAAAAACGGTCAAAACGTAAAAAAAAATCGGACGCAAACGTAAAAAATGGACAAAAACGTTAAAAGTCACAGGAAAATGGACGAAAACATAAAAAAAACGGACGAAAACATAAAAAACTAATGAAAACGTAGAAAAATGGGCGAAAATAGACGACAACGTAAGGAAACGGACAAAAACGTAAAAAACATAAAAAATCGAATGAAAACGTAAAAAAACAGACAAAAATGTAAAAAATCGGGCGAAAACGTAAAAAAACAAACGAAAACGTAAAAGAACGGACAAAAACAGCAAAAAAACAAAAGAAAACGTAAAAAATAGATGGAAATTGACAAAAACATAAAAAAACGTATAAAAGCGGTTTAAAACCGACGAAAACGTATAAAAATAAACGAAAATTATGGGTATTTCAAAGGAAAATAGGTGAAAAAAAAAGTGTTTTGTAGTTTTGTGTATTAAAGTTGGAAATATGAATTTCGTATTTTGTAGAGAATTTTATTGGAAAACACTAATTTAAACGCGATCTCTGTTTCTTTTTGTTTTTCACAAAATATTTTGTGGGTGTTTTCCCTCGACTAGTGTGTGTGTTTTTTTGTTCCGTTGTCTTAGGTCCTTTCCTCCTATTAATTCCTTTGATTAATTAGAGTAGGATGCCTTTTATTTGTATTTTGTTCTTTTTGTGTGTTCTATATGTTGTTTTTCTTAAAAAAATAATAGACGTACCTTTTGTTCAAATTTAGAATAATTTTTTTTTTTGGAAGGGCAAAAGCAAATTTAGAATAATTGATCGATTCATTAGGCAATGACTTAGGTTCTCCACCAGTTTCCATGGTTGTTAGATATTCTTGCACACTTTAAGAAGCCCAAGTTTGATATTAGAATGAATACGAAAGTTAACGATATTTTACTCAAAGGTTGGACATAACAGCAAATGGCTACGACCAACTTAAACATGATCAAAGTTGTTATAGCAACGATAATGGCTCTAGCTATTTCGGATGTGGCTCAATTGCAAGGAACCATACCAGAAACGATTGAGATCGATTGGCATTATGGCGACGACTATCAAGCATTCATTAAGCGATGGGATTTATGGCCTGGCGATGCACTACGTATGTGTCTTCAATCTTATTCTTACATACTATTGCATATATTATTAGGTTCCATAACTCACTCTTATGTATAATGGTTTGTCGTACATATTATCAAGGACGGAGCATAGTAGGGGTAAGAAGGGGTTGTGCCCCCCTCCAAGACCACTAAGCTTTATTTTTTTGTAGTTTTGTATACTATTTCTAAAAAATTAGTATAAATGTGAAATAATTATAGGTTTGGCCCCCTCAAAATTATTACGAATATATTTTGGCCCCTCCAATAATACTGCTCAAGCTCCGTCTCTGCATATTATATGAGATTTTGGTTGTGGATGTAGATTTTGTATATCCTCCTGGACAACATGACGTGGTTGAAGTCGATGAAGAGAACTTTAAAAAATGTACTATGCCTCCTGGTGCAAAACCTCTCACTAGTGGAGATGATCGGATAGCCATAAAGGCCCCAGGTAAAAGATATTTCATTTGTAGCGTTAAAGATGGACATCACTGTAGGGATGGTAATATGAAGTTTTTTATCGATATTCCCCCTCCATACGAAAGTTCAGCCGATTCTACTGGTTCTACTGGAATACAGGGAACAAGAAAACTAGTTTCAGAAAAATTCTAAGATGCGAGGATTTCCTTGGTTGTAAACGCCAAATGACGTTTTCTCTACTTTTATGCGATCATTATTATTTTGCATTCATGTAATTTCTGTTGTAGGCTATTTTTTTTCCTTCTTTGTGTGCTAATAAAGGTTTCCTATTCTCATTAAGTCTCTATAATAATCATTCATAATTCATTGAGGGTTTTTCGGTAATGATATTTGAGTTATACATGTTTATCGAGTAGCGTACAACAGTAACTTGTTGTCGTGTCTAGAGGATTCGCTGACCTTGTTTTTTACATCAGCAATAAAAATATTAGTTAGAGGGCATACATAATTAACACATAAGATCATACAAACAAAATAGAATGGTTCAGTAGCAATGAAGAATTAATAACCTGTATCTTCTCAATTTCTGTTAAATAAATCTTCATAAACTATATTTTTGGTAAGGGATTGCACCATCAGAGCTATAATAAGTCGTGGCCTCACTCTGCACGATTGATAAAACCTCAGAATTTATGAGATCAGTTGTTTCAGCTTTTTTGGGCAGACTATCGCCTTTTATTGCGATCGCTCAGCATTTGATCTTTGTAATGTTTCTTCATCATAAATGAATCTGATAAAGTGATAAGTTTTGATACGCCTTTTTTGTCATTTGGGATACAATATTCATCTAGGATTCCGATCCATGAGACGTCTTGAGCATCTGATAAGCCAGGAAGAAAATGTGGCTATCATGTGTTTGTCATTCTCATTTAGTTGTGTTTGTATAAGTCGCATATTTTCACTGACGGTGCAAATTTTAAAATGTGAGAAGCATTTATTATTTATTTTTTGGAGGCACCCTATTTTTCACTGGAAAAGTCTGCACAAATGTCCACAAAACATAACTGATTTTCCTCCAAAAAAAATGTCGGGGCATAAAGGATATCTCTAAGGTCCTGTCTAACGTTTCAAAGCATCGATGGTCGGTCATTGGAGCTTCATCCCAAATTATAAGACCAGATTTAGCCAATAGATTTCCCGTATGTGTGACCTCTTCGATCTTACACATTGATTCATCAGTGAGATCAATTGGCAGCTTGAATCGAGAATGTGCTGTTTGACCAGATGGAAGAAGCAGCCAAACAATGCCAGGAGGCAGAAGATGCCACTGCCAAGACAATTTCCCTTTGGACTGTAATGCACTTATTATCTTCTTCCAAAGGAAAGTCTTTCCAGTAACGCCGTCAGCATATACTAAATTAGCTCTTGATGATTGTGTCTAGTAGCATTTACAATCGTATCATATATCTGTTCTTGTTTGCGTCGGATGAATGCCCTCCAAATCCACCCCACTATCCTATTTTCTTGTTTGACTTGTCAGCCACGCACATACAATTGGGTAGTTTCAGCTTCATAAGCTTGTCCACAAGCTCCATTAGTTATACTACAAGTCACTACGTAAACTACTTTTACATTTTGCTTTAACTATGCTAAAAACTTGCAAACCTCATCAGGAATTTCCAACAGAACTAGCAAGATTACATTCATGCAGGTCAAAAAACCGAGTCATGATAACAATAGTGATGGCCTACCCTATAGATGACTATCCGCCTATGACCATTTTCGTTATTGTTGCGATCTTTGTAATAACTATTGTTTAAATTGAGCTATAACGAAACGAGGGTCAGAGATTAAAGATTGCCATGACTTACACTGCACGCGCTCTTATTAGAGGATTAGTAAGCCCAAGCCCGACTTTATTAGAGGATAAATAGGCCCAAGCCCGGTCTGTGGGCTTTGGGTACACTAGGTTTCCTTTTATGTTACTTTAAAAATACCTGATGAATAAACATAATACCTCACGGGGTTTTCATTGTCTACATTTCATTCCTCGTAGCTCTAGAACATACATAGCCGCATCATCATGTCTAATATCCCCAACTTCCAGAACACCGAAGAGAAATATGAATACATGCGTCAGCAACTGAATTTTGTAATAACCGTGGTACAGAATCTAGCAGATAAGAAACATATCTCTGATGCTGACCTAGAGTACTTTATCGAGTGGTTTAAGCCAGGGGGGGCAGCTACTGGCCAAAGCGACATCCGCTCTAAAAGGTCCACCTTCTCTAACAAAAGAAATTGATGGAAAGCACTGAACGGAAAACATGATGACAAGCTCTGGGGTTGTCTCTTCTCTAAATAAATAAGACAGACTAAGCAGATATGATGTATATTTGTTTGGTTTGTTATGACTAATATTTGCACTTCTGTACTAGTCTAAACTATTTGTACCTAATTTTGTGTTTCATGTATCTTTGCGGATTGTGATTGTTTGATATTTTTGAATTATATCCGATTGTGTATCAAAAAAAAAAAAGTTATAGTTGTTTTTATTGTTAGTCGATTGTTCGTACGCTTTGTTACTAGTTGACCGTTGGTACCAGTCCCTAAAGTCGACCGTCGGTATGGTTGTGTTACCAGTCGACTTAGCCGACCGTTGGTATGGTTTTGTTACGAGTCGACTAAAGTTATGTTTTTATTATGTTAATGTTTTTCTTTTTCTTTTCTAGTTTACTACTCCAGTCCGAGCTTTCGCGATTTCACCGCTCAGACTGCGGGGAGTATTAGAGGATAAATTGTCTGTGGGCTTTGGGTCAGCTAGGGTTTCCTGGTATGTTACTTTATAAATACCTGATGAATAAACATAATACCTCACGGGGTTTTTATTGTCTAACAGCTCTTGTATCGCATCAGATCACTCACATCTTGGAGTATCTGCAAAATGGTACAGCTTTTTGTAATACCATATAGTGTAGCATTTTCCAACTAAATAACTTAAAGAGGAATTATTCAAATTTTATATTTACATGGTTGTTTTATGCGATGAAATAATTGGTATTTAATGAAATACTAGTAGTTTGTGTGCAACATTTGGTTCCACCAGCATTTCATATTTAGTTATTGATGTTACCTTTTGGTGTCAAAATTCTTACCATTTAATCCGTTTATTAAACATGTCAGTGTCTTCTAGTCGATCTGCCAAACCATTTAACTTAAACAAAAAAGGGGGAATTGCATATATATCCCTCCAAAGGTGAATAATTCCATATATATCCTTCTTACAAGTTTTTGATGCACATAGTACAATGATTTTTATGCATGCAAATGATATATATGCAATTTTGCATCTTTGGAAGGATATATATGCAAATGACCCAAAAAAAATAACTTATAATGCTTAGCAAAAAGAACTAACATTTAAACGTAAAATGAGATAAACGGGTTAATCCACCAACCCGATAAGATAAACGGGTCAGCATGGGTGGATCGTATTCGGGTTTTGTGTAAACGGGTAGGGTTTACACGTCTCACGTCTGTTCCAGTTACTTAAACACGTTGCGTTTGGGCTTGGTTATCCAGACCTGCCAAACTAAACTTGACCCCAATTGCCACCCTTACAAAATAAGTACTCCCGGATCAACCTGCACAAAAACTACATGAGTCCGACCCACACATATTGCCACCTAATATTTGGACTGTGCATCTATCATACTTGTTTCTTATTCCTACTTTAAGCCATGTGAAGTGTAATAGTGGGGAAAGTTTGAAGAAGTTACTATCTACTATACGTGATACATAAACACGAAAATATAAACTGCAGATAAATAGATAATTAACAAGTGTATGCATTATATAAACATATGTATACTATATTACAAACTTACATATGTAATGAATTACATAATAATCAACAGTAACGAATCTCACCAGTAGTCCTTACAAGAGCACGATCCATCTACAAAATGGTGAAACCGACTCGCATCTCTAATAATTATTGTCCTCCTGGAAAGCTTTGAAATATACTTACTGAACTCATGGCAATCACCACAAATCCTTAAATTCTTAGTAATCAAGATTGGTGAACCACTACTAACACAAATCAATCCGAAAGCGATAGCTAGTTTCTCACTATGACTCGAAAGCCTCGCCATTTTTCTCTCATCGTCTTCATCGTGAAGAACCCACCTCAAATCAGGAACATACCCCATTACCTTAACAGAAGTCAACAAAAAAGTCAACTTTTTGTAAATACTTTTGGACTTCGGGTGTGATTTATCTCCTGCAGCAAACAAATGGAGTTTACTTTTGACAACAATCCAACTTCTACCAGCTGGCTTCTTTAAACCCTTGTTTTCGACAATTAATCTCAAGTTTTTTACCTCGGACCAAAGACCGGAAGCTGCATAAATGTTGGATAATAACACGTAATTCCCAGCATTTGTTGGTTCTAATTCTATAAGCTTTTCAAAGGCGGTTTTAGCCATGTGGGTATTAGAATAGATCCGACAAGCACCAATCAGAGCCCGCCAAATGGACGCATCTGGTTCCATAGGCATTGTGTCGATAACATCCTTGGCTTCATCTAACAACCCACCACGAGCAAGAAGATCAACCAAACAAGCATAATGTACAAGTTCAGGGGTTATGCCATAATCTCGAACCATTGAATGAAAAAGGTTTAAACCTTTATGTACCATCCCCGAATGGCTGCAAGCCGATAAAGCAGAGACAAATGTTACTCGAGTTGGTTTAATCCCTTCTTTGACCATTTTTGAAAAAGTCAACATCGCATCATCCCCACGTCCATGCATTCCATAACCAGCAATCATAGCATTCCAAGAAACGATATCTTTTTCTGGTAGAACATGGAAAATCTTTTCAGCATAGTCCAAACTACCGCATCTTGCATACATAGTTATGAATGCATTTGCAAGCGATAGGTCAACATCCAATGATGAAAACCTTCTTAACGTATAAGCATGTAAGCATCGACCTTGAGGAAGATTAGAAAGATGAGTGTATAAAGAGAGAACATTTATGATAGTGACAAATGTCGGTTTGACCCTCGAGATCATATGATGGAAGAGAAGCAAAGCTTCGTGTTCTTGACCGTTCTTAATATAAGTGGAAATTAACGAGTTCCACGAGATCAAATCTTTATCAGAAAAATTCTCAAACAAGCTCCTACCAGTTTCTTCATCTTCACAGTTTATATACATTTCTGTCAATGCAGTGTTTAAAGAAGCGTCAACTTGGACCCCACTTTTCATCACGTAACAATGAACGGATCTACCAATATTCAAACGCTCACCACTATCAAAAGCCGCAAGAATTGAGGTTACCGTCTCTGAATTTGGTTTAATTTCCAACTGAAGCATCTGGATAAAAATCTCGCAAGCTTGTACCTTTAATTCATTATGGATCAAAGCAGAGATGAAAATGTTATATGATATTACATCCAAGTCCTTCATCTTTATGAATATCCTTGTGGCATCTTCAATACAGTTTAACAATGCGTACATATTAATCAAACTATTTCTGATATGTTTGTTCATTTCCTTGCCGATCTTAATAGCATAAGCATGTAAGCTTTTACCATTTACCAAACCATCGGACAGTTGAGCACATATAGGCAGAACAATGACTACGGTCCGTTCATTTAACTTAAATCCCGCTAACTGCATATCATTTAACAGATTTATCGTTTCTTCAATGTACCCACTTTCGATAAAACAAGATAACATAGAATTCCATAAAGCAATATCTTTTGTTGCGATCGAGTTAAATAGCTCGTATGAAGATCTTGAATCTGAAAACTTGGTGTACATGTTCATTAAGGTATTAATTATACGCATATTGGTGTAACCAAATTTGACAACTAGTTGATGAACTTGCTTTCCGAGTTTAAGATCACCAAACTCAGCACAAGCTTGTGTGACAACTAGCAGTGTGACTGAATCACACTCGCACCCATCGTTAAGCATTAAAATGAAAAGCTGAAGAGCTTTTAAACAATCCCCATTGCTAACATAACCACTTATCATAGTATTCCAACTAATCGTATTTCTCAAATCCAACATTTCAAAAACAAGCCACGCAATCGACGGATCAAACTTCATATAAAACCCAATCAAAGACGTACCCACATAAAAATTCGACCCAAACATACCATTTCTTAAACAATACGCGTGTATCTCCCTCCCACGCTTCCACTCCATCAACTCCCCACACGCCTTAAGCAACTCCACAACAGTAACCCCTTTCGCTTTCAAACCCCCCTTTTGCATCTCCATAAACAAACCCACCCCTTCCCAATACTCACCACAACCAACACACCCGGAAATCATAGCGTTCCACGACACAACATCTCTCTCAGACATTTCATCAAACACCTTACGCGCGTCCCACAACATCCCACATTTCGCGTAAAAATCCACAAAAGCCGTCTGAACACTGACATCCAAAATCATCCCCATACCCATCACATCATTATGTAACTTTTTACCAATCTCAATGGCGTGTAACCGGCTACACGCCTTGAGTACGAGTGGCAAAGTGGCGTTATCGGGTAAAATGTTTAGAGATTTCATATGGGTATATGTTTCGAGTATAGCGCGATCGTTTTTTCGTATAGTATGGTGTTTGATTAATGAGTTATAGTGTCGTGATTCATGGGTTTGTGTTGGGATAAAAGGATGTTTTTTTAAGGTTAAGGATAGAGGGATGTCCATTTTTTGAAAAGTAGTTTTTTTGGCGGGTAAGTGTAACAGATTTAACTAAATTATTTATTTTTATTTAAGATAAATCGGACAAAAATATAGCTTATTTGACACCTTTTACAGTTTTAGGTATTTATTTTATTTCTTTCTAGATTTATGTAGCATACTTTTCAATTTTTTTCTTTTTTCTTTTGTGTATCGTATGACTACTTGTGTGTGTTATATGATCGATTCACCTTTCTCCCGGTTAAATATGAGTGAGGATCACACTATACATTAAAAAGACCGAATTCAAAAGGGTCTTGCATACATAAATAAACTATATTTTCGTACAATTAGTCATTATATTTATTTATTAATTTCTATTAAATACTTATGTTTGGTATGCGTTTTGAAAGTGATTATCTGATTTATCTTTCAAGTAGCAGATGGTAAAATTCAAGTATTAATATAATTCATCCCCCCCCCCCTCTTCTTCTCTCGGATTGGTAGTTAGCAAGTTTTTCCGAACGTTTTCTATTAGTTTTATATTTGAATAGTCAGTTTTGGTGGTAGTTTTATATAATTTAAATGAGTTTGACTATGTAATTATTTTAAGGTTAAGTCCATTAAATTAAATATAAATAAACTTTTAAAAATTTTCCGTTTTAGTAAGCGAACTATTTTACTACACATTCTAGTATATGGAACTTGTTGTTTTGTGAGAAAATGATAAATACGGCCGGTTGATTTCCACATCTTTAATTTGAGTTACACGTGTGTTCCGAAATTCCACGTATATTTCTCTATATTATCCACGTAGACTTTTTATACTCATTTTGTATATTTGACATGATTTTTATCCATTTCATTAAAACCAATTTATCAAAGCCACTTTATACCCTTTCTTCCCCTAATCAAAACTTTAGCTTCCTCATTATTTAGTTCCTTCCTCATCTTCAACCAAAAAAGCATACTCTCACTTCAAGAACACTAATCCCACAAAATTATTACATTTTAAAATCTATAATAAATCCAACAACACTAACCTATATCAAGATAAAAATCTATCAGAACCAACTCAATATCAATATAAAAACATAAATCAATCACAACCTTTTATCTTCAACCTTCATGCCCCAAATCATATAAACTTCAAACCCTAAATGTTCAATTTCAACAAAAACCAACATCGTCTTCTTCATCCCAATCTTCTTTACCTGCATTATACCAAACTCCCAACTTGCGGTAATGGTTGGATTTATGAATATGGGATAGAATGGTGTGTGTATGGTAGTGGTTGGGTGGTTTGTGGAAGATGATGAGGATAACATAAATAAAATCATGTAAACGTTTAAGGTGATAAACATACAAGTACTGCGTATTTCAATAAGCATAAAACTTATTTATTTAGTATATAAAAATATTCAAATAAATATCCAAGTAAGCAGAAGTTTAAGTATATATTATGTGGTAATTAGTTTTACCTACTCAACCGGTAGCAAGTCGGTATGTTTCTTATATTGTAACAAATTTGAAAGTTTCGTATACTAGAATGTGTAGTAAAAAAGTTCGTTTACTAAAACGGAAAAAATTGAAAAGTTGGTTTCCTTTTAGTGGACTTAACCCATTATTTTAACATCGAATAACATGTTATGATAAAAGTATATATGATTATTCGTTTTTGTAGCCCTTTTTTGGTTATTAATTAAGTATTTGGTATGTTTAAATTGTTTTAGAACACAATTACGAACACCCTACATTTCTTATATGGTAACAAATTTGAAAGTTTCGTATACTAGAATGTGTAGTAAAAACGTTCGTTTACTAAAACGAAAAAATTTGAAAAGTTCCTTTCCATTTAGTAGACTTAACCCGTTATTTAACATCAAATAACATGTTATGATAAAAGGATATATGGTTATTTGTTTTTGTAGCCCTTTTATGGTTATTAATTAAGTATTCGGTATGTTAATATTGTTAGCAAATATATATTAGATGTCACACCAATGTTTATTTTCTGGGTAAACTACAGAATCTACTTCATGAGCTAAAAATGAATTATTTTTAGCTAAATGAGCTTTAGCTGAAACTGTAATTTTACTGATGTGTAACAACTGTAATAAACACTTATTACTAGATGATTAATAAAAAATGTAAGAAATAGCTTTTTCAAAAATGCAAATTGTTGGACTCATGTGGTCCAAATATCTTTAAACAGAGGCCCAAAACATAAACCCGGCTCATGTTTCCTTTCTCTTAAAGTGGGACGTTCTGATTTCTTATCTTTTAATAATAACATTTTTTTCTGTGGTATTTAAAACATAGAACTTAAGAGTAAATTACACTATTCATTCTTATGGGTGTACCAATTTCGCACATCCAATCCCAATTTGAAAATAAATGCATCAGGCGTCCCAAATATGTCCACTTTGCTTCCACGGTGGTCCTTGTAACTAACATACATTACTCAACGCTAGTTAGAAGCCTCACGTGCCTTTCATGTAAGGGCAAAATTGTTATTTCGTGACTTTGTCATTTTACTTTATTTTTTCCTTTTATTTTATCCCTCATTTCATTATTCTCTCAACTCCACAAACCATCATCGCCCTCACCATGCCCATCATCAATTATTTTTCATATCTAAACACACCATCGTCGCTGCTTGTTGCTACCATCGCTGTCTGTAAATGCATATTTGTATATAAATTTGAATCTTGGGTTTAGTTCTTTGTTGAATAACAAGTTATATTATTTGATTAATTGATCAAAATGAGATCAGTAGCTCTTTTTGTTTACAACGACTATATTTTTTAGGTTGTTTGGGATAATCCATCTACATAGGTTATCTTTATAAGCATATTCAAATTATTAGCTATTAGTTTTAAGTGAAAACTTGTGATTTGATTCCACTAAGGTGAGCAGATTGGTATAAGCATTTTTTTCTACACAAAGACTCCAAACTACAAAACTTCCTTTTGAAAAAAGGTTGACAACGATGGTTGTTTTTATTCATGATATGGAAGTCACTACATTGATGGTTAAACACTTTTTGTAGGAATATATGTTTGCTTCTCATACGAGTAATGTGTTTGTATATTTGATTCGTTGTTTGAGTTTATATTAGATAACAAGTTCTACTTTTTTGTTAAACTGAAAATGAAATTACGACTTAGGAGTATGTATTCACAGTGGCTGTTTATCGTTTCTTTGTTAGTTTGTATTCTAGGATTGTTCTAGCTAAACATGTTAAACTTCAAAGCAGAACTATAGAGTTATCTTATTGATTTAGAGGGATAATTTGTCATATTAATTACATTATACAGGAATTTGTTGTTATAATGCAATATGATTTTAATGGGTTTTGATATGTGTTCTTGAGTTTATGTTCTTAAATGATGAGATTTGAGAATGGGTTTTGTGTTTGTTAATAAATTTTGGAAATGACAAGATAATGGTGGTGGTTGATAAGGTGGATGAACATGCCAAGAAAATTATACGAGGGTTTTTTTTAAGGGGGGTTGCATATGAAATGACAGTGGAAGAAGAAAAGCCACAAAATAGCCATTTTGCCCTTACGTGAAAGGCACGCAAGGCTTCTAACTAGCGATAACTAACGTCTATTAGTCAAAAGGACAAATGGGGAATCAAAATGGAGACGTCGGGGATGCCTGATGCATTTATCTTAAAATTGGGATTGAACGTGCGAATTTGGTACAACCTTAGGGACGAACACGGTAATTTACTCTAGAACCTATAATCATGTAATTACATTCTTGCATATAATTATTGGTGGTCTTCTTGTTTTCAGGTTTATACTTTTCATTTTATAAACAACAACAAATATAAGGGAAAAGAACTTTCTTTCACAATGTAAGGTAACCAAAGGTGTCATACATAATCTTCACTACAATTTATATTAGGGGTGTGCACGGTTCGGTTTGGATTGATTTTTGGCTAAAATCAAAACCGGACCGAAATGTTCGGTTTTTATAAAACCCAAAACCGAAACCGTTCGGTTTTTTCGGTTTATTATCGCTTTCAGTTCGGTTTTTAGATTATTTCAGTTTTTTATCGTTTATATTTGGACGTGTCTAATTTATACCAACAGAAAATTAGTTATTTTTGTTCAATTTTTTTTCAATATAAACCTAATTATGTTTATTCCATATTTCTATAATTACACACATATATATGAGACATCTACCCAAGCAAGTCAACATGCACATAATATGATCATTGTCACATTTGTATTGATATATTGTCAAGTAAACACGCACACGAAAAACACGAATATAAATGTAAAGATAAATATATTATAAATCCACCAACAAAATGAATATACATTTTTTTTAGTTATTTATTTATATTATATTAATGATATAGTATTATATAATAAAACCGGTTCAATTTGATCTTTACGGTTTGGTTTTTGGACGAAAACCGAAACAGAACCGAATTTCGATTCTTGTAAAAGTAAAAACCGAACCATCAGTTTTAAGTTTCATTCGATTATTTCAGTTCCGTTTTTTTGGGTTTTCAGTTTGGTTTTGATTTTTTGGGTTTTTCTGCTCACCCTTATATTATATAAACTTGGTCGTAAAAATTTCATGCATGCAGATAAACAATGAACTACTTATTTGACTTAGTAAATAGAATTCTTAAAATAAATTTATAGTTTATATCTAATTAAGCAAACGACTTTCAAAATAAATATAATGACTTACAAGCAACAAGTTGTTTCGCTCTACACATGAAAAGCAATAAATGTAAAAACTATCACATGGATAACTTAATGTAAAAACGTGCTATTTTCCGCATGAAATAACAGTTCTAGTTTCATACCGTCTCCATCTCATATTTATTGTCCATATTTTCTTTTATGAATGTCTTAAATTAATGTCCATTTTCCAGTTTTAGTAAGAAAAAAACAATTTAGTTGAGAAATATTCTATTTGAGTAGTTGAAAATTATAGTGGTCTCACTTTTATTAAACTTTGTCATTCTTGTCTCCTAACAATAATTTTGAAACGAAAAAAGTAAATTAGAAACCATCTTCATTGATATTGACAAATACATTTTTACTGTTATTCTTATTCATGTGTAATATTTGTTGGTAACTTGTTTCTTTTGCATTGGCTAACGCCACTTCATGTCTTTAAATGGTTGCGTGACTTACTTTTTTCTTTCTTTATTTGTAAACTTATGTATATAAGTAAAAAGTAATGTGTGCAAATCAACACACTAAGAAAGTTGTTATTATAAAACTACAAATGTTTGTGTAACTCTTTAGCTGATATTGTCAATGTAAATTGTGATTAGCTTATTTCTCGCACTCACAATCTAGTAAATATAAATTTTTGAAACATGATTAAAACATAATTCCGACCACTCGAAAGCAAAATCAACAATCAATCTTTTGACCGTAAATTGAAAGATCCTAAAAGTTATTTTTTCCCATCTTAAAACATAATGATTATTTCTAGGCTATTCAAAGTAAAATACTTTTCTTTTACAAAAGAATGTAATATAAAGTTATTAATAATTGTTAGTTAATGATTAAGCATTAAAAACATTTTTAACAAGATAAAACTAACGGTTTGCTATAAACGTGTTGCTAGGGGTATAATTTATAAAGAAAAGTAAAATTAGAAGGTATGTTGATTTTATAATTGCATTTTCTATCAGGTCTTATTGAATTTTTAACTGAAATTATGAATTATTTTTTTTCTTTTCAAAACCAGATTCCAATAAACTTACAGAAATTTTAAAAAGAAAAATGATTAAATGCATTGTTGTTAATATATATTACAAACAAAAAAAATATATAATTAAGTAAAGTTACCATCATCATTAGTAACATATTATTGCTACTTTACCAATATATAGATTTACTAGATTCTTTTACTATAGATAATACTCTCTCCGTCCCAAAATTATTGTCCACTATTGACTTTTTTAGTCTTTCTTCTTCAACTTTGATCATAATTATTTTTATTTGTGTTATATAATACTTAATGAAAAATATATGAATGGTATTGAGTTTTAAATGTATTTTCATTGATATAATTTTCATCAAGTATTATATAACACAAATAAAAATATTTATAGTCAAAGTTGAAGAAGAAAGATCGGTGAAAGTCAAACTGGACAATAAAAATGGGACGGAGAGAGTATATAATTATTATATTCGTACATTAAAAAGTTATTTATTGGGCCAACTTCAAATTACTTGCATTTAGTACTTTAGTTGCTCTTAACGCCACTTCATGTCTTAAATAGTTGCATAACTTACATTTTGCTTATATAAGTAAAAATTAATATATGCAAATCAACTTTCTTTTAAAATACATTGCACCACTAAGAATGTTGTTATTCTTAAACTACATATGTTTGTGTAACTATTTAGTTGATATTGTCAATTTAAATTGTGGTTAGCTTATTTTTCGCACTCACAGTCTAGTAAATATAGATTTGTAAAATATGATTAAAACATAATTCCGACCACTAGAAAGCAAAATGAACAATCAATCTTTTGACTGTAAATTGGAAAACCCTAAAAGTTTTTTTTCCCATCTTAAAACAAAATGATTCTTTTTAGGTTATTTAAAGTAAAATACTTTTCTTTTACAAAAGAATGTAATATAAAGTCATTAATAATTGACCAAAGGCTTCTTGGCCTATCGGTATGTGAGTAATCCAACAACCTAAAGGTTGTGGGTTCAAATCTGATTGGAGACATGCATGAGATAGAATTTGTGAGATATGTGATGTAGTTTGTAAAAATTTGCTGGTTAAAAAAGTTATTAATAATTGTTAGTTAATGATTTAGCATTAAAAACATTTGTAACAAGATAAAACTAACAATTTGTTGGTGGGGTATAATTTACAAAGAAAAGTAAAATTAGAAGGTATATTGATTTTTATAATTACATTTTCTATCAGGTCTTATCGAATTTTCTTTTTATTGAAATTAATTTTCTTTTTATTGAAATTATGTATTATTATGTTCTATTTTCAAAACTGGATTCTAATAAACTTACAAAATTTTAAAAAACAAATGATTATAGTAATGCATTGTTGTTAATATATATTACAAACAAAAAAAGGAAATATAAGTAAGTAAAATTACAATCATCATTAGTAACATATTATTACTACTTTACCAATATATATGATTTACTAGATTCTTTTACCTAGAGATAATATATAATTATATATTCATACATTAATAATTTATTTATTCGGGCAACTTTAAATGATTTTCATTTAGTACTTTACATTCAATTCCTACCACAATTCTTTCACACTAACTTAGTAGTAATACATTTCTTTGCAATATATATATATATATATATATATATATATATATTGCAATATTTATCGTTTAAAAATAGAAACTTTATTTTTTATAACGACAGTTTATAATTAAAATTAAACATTATTATTCTTCATTTAAATCGACGAAGAAATCTTGATGACATGTACCCTTTTTGGGTGCTGACTTACCCTCAAAGACCTAATCACATGCAATGAGCAATTGTTTCAGTAACTTTTCAGCTAGGATTTAGGTTGAACCCTTGACCTATTTTCCCAAAAGCTCTCAACTGAAAGTTTGTGTTAAGAGGGGTGATTAAATCAAACATTATTATTAAAACGTGGTTGACAAATTTAAGAGGAATTAGGTAGAAAGAACATAAATAAAAGGACTAAACTAAAATAAAATATATATATCATATATAGTTGAAAGTTTTACCGGATACTTACGTAAACAATCGGTCACCATATCACTATCGAAACAACCACCTTGAAATAACTTTAATAAACTTTAGGTTAGTTATAGACGCTTCTAATTTCTTGCTCTTAAATGATTCACGTTTCTTTTTTTTTTGAACATAAATGATTCACATTTCACATCCTCCACTTTCCTATCTCATTCAACTAAAGGTGATTGATGCTCTTCTTTTAGAACTAATCAACTTTTTTTTCTTTTTTTTTTTTTTTGTACAAAATATAATTTTATCTGATTAAACATTAACTTTTGTATGAGAATCAATAAAGAGAGGCTGTGTTCAAGATGCTAAAACTTTTCACTTGGTTTGGAGATATCACGTGATGCATGTTTGTAAAACTTCTTGTAAAGCTGTAAGTCATTAACATAAATAGACTTGGCTAATAATGGAAGGCTGTAAGTCATAACGCGCGATTGATAGTGTGGTTGTTTGTGTTATAAAAGTATTGGTATTGATCGGAATTGTATTTGTAATGTGTAAGTGACATTTGAATTTGAACGCTTCTTAAGAAAACGCTAACTTTTTGTTGCCAAACAAGCTTTGTAGCTAAATGCTAAATGTTTCAAAATGACCCACGCCAAACATACACATAGCCGTAAAGCTTTTTTTTTTTTTTTTTTTTTTTTTCTCTCTCTCAATCTGAGTTTCTAACTTGACATTGTTACATTGTGAGCCGACTACCTTTTGATAACCGTTAATCTTTAGATGATTAATGAATGTCTAATCTTATTCACTATCTATAGTTATTTAGAAGTTTTCTAGAACACCTTCTTTACTCAAAATGTCATGATTTGGGCTATATCTTTTCCTTTTCCTCAAGGAAATACTATCTTGAACATAATGATTATGTTGTTACAAATCTAGTGATGTCAATTACGTATATATATTTAAAAATAGTTCTTTTAGCATGGCTTCAACTAATTATTCGAGTTATAAGTTAAATGGCAATTTAATCTATGATGTTATCAATAGGTATATGTCGTATGCAAAATTTAATATGGACAAAATAGTGAAAATGCCGACAAAAAGAGTAAATGGGAGCTTGTGTTGGACTCTATACGATTGATAAATGCTCAACTGAAAGGTAATGGCTAACTAAAATCATCATTGATGGTTTGATTTTAAGTTATAACGAATTTGGAGTAGATACATAACTCATCATTGGAAACAAAATTTGTCAACTCCTCTCACCCAATGGTGTTTTACTATGATGAAAAGGTTCATTTTTACCATACATTTCACTATAAAACTTAACAATGAGCATTTAATTCAAGTTTTATGTAAAAGAACAAAATATGAAAAATAGTCAATAAAAGTTATTCATATATAAAAGATTTTAGAACATATATAAATAATAAGGTGGACATTTTTTGTAAAAAAAAGTAAAGTAACTCCCAATGCCGTCTTCCACGGGTTATGGGTACCCAATACCATTTCCGGTGTTTGGGGGAGGTTAAGATGTAGACAGCCTTACCCCTACCTAAGGTAGAGAGGCTGCTTCCAGTTCTACCAAAGGTAGAAAGGACCTCCGGCCTTTTGTAGGGAGTGAGGATCGAACCCCTGACCTCTCGGTTGAGAGGCAATGGGTTTTTCAACTGATCCAACCCTACTTGTTTAAGGTGGACATTTTTTGTGAGAGAGATAAAGTATCTAAATGTTATATGTATGTTAGGATAGCATATTCAAATTATTATTATTATTATTAATATTATTTTACTAATATTATTATTAGAAACACATGGAATTTAAAATAAATTATTATTATTATTATTATTATTATTATTATTATTATTATTATTATTAGAAAATCATAAGATTTACAAAAAATTAGTGAGAAGTCGAGATACTAACTGGGCCCTCACTCGTTTAGTTATGACAAAACTAATCCTACAAAAGATATGAGTCGCAGTACGTTCCCCAATGTCTTGAGTCAAAAAGAACTTTCGGATCCGCTTCAACTATGTCACCGCATCCTTCTCAAGTTCCCTAAAAGAAAAGAATGAGAATGAGAGAAAACCATATATCCGCACTTAGCCTCATACTTGACACGTTTATTAAATATTTTATTATTATATTAATAATAATTTACTTTTTATCAAATTTAATTTATAATAATAATAATAATAATAATAATAATAATAATAATAATAATAATAATAATAATAATAATAAACGAGTGAGGGCCCAGTTAGTATCTCGACTTCTCACTAATTTTTTGTAAATCTTATGATTTTCTAACAAACAACTACGCCCAGCTGATTTGTTACTTTACTCGTGGGAGAGAGGCCTTGATGTGTGTGTTGATCTTACTGGGTCATTGCCCTTGACGCAAACTGGTATGACTGACTTTGTGGCGGGCGGCCGTGATTGAAGCCGCACAGCGCAAACGTGTCAAGTACGAAACCAAATGCGCTGATATTGGATATAGGTTCATCCCCTTCTCTCTTCTTTGGTGAACTCGGAAGGAGGCGGTGACCTTGCCAGCGAATCCGGAAGTTCTCGGTCACTCAAGATATTGGCGTGGTGCTAACTATATTTTTAGTAGGGTTTGTTTTGCTATTGCTAGAGGAGTGGGGGCCCAGTTAGTCTCTCGGCTCCCCACTAATTTCTTGTAATTTCTTTTGATTTTCTAATGAAATAATAATAATAATAATAATAATAATAATAATAATAATAATAATTATTATTATTATTATATTATTATTATTATTATTATTATTGTTATTTTATTTTATTTAATAAAATTATTATATTTATTGAACCAAAATAATTTTACATAAAATTTGATGGGAGCATAGATACAAGTTGTGCTCCCACTCCTTTCTGAATACAAAAGTTAACTCTATAAAATATAAAAACACCACTCTTTGTATTATTTGAGTGGCTAATGGCAATGAACTTAATATGTAAAAGTGTGTCCAACGCCACCATATTATTATTATTATTATTATTATTATTATTATTATTATTATTATTATTATTATTTTATTATTATTATTATTATTATTATTATTATTATTACATCACTTTATTATAAATTATTATTATTATTATTATTATTATTATTATTATTATTATTTTATTATTTTTTTTAAACATCTTATTAGAGATTAATAGGATTTAAAAAAATAATGGGAAGCCGAGATATTATTATTATTATTATTATTATTATTATTATTATTATTATTGTTTATTATTATTATTATTATTATTATTATTATTATTATTATTATTATTATTATTATTATTATTATTATTATTATTATGTTATTGTTGTTGTTGTTTAATTTTAATTACTGCATATTACTCTTTCTGTCCCATATTAAATGTCCATATTTGACTTTTCAAATCTTTCTTTTACAACTTTGACCTTAAATATTTTTGTTTGTGTTATATAGTATTAGATAAAAATAATATGTAGTGAAAATACATTTAAAACTCAATCTATTCATATATTTTGCATCAAATATTATATAACACAACCAAAAATATTTATGGTCAAAGTTAAGAAAGAAAAACTTAAAAAATTCAAACTGGACATTTAATATGGGACGGAGGGAGTACAATTCATTCATATTACAAATAATTCGGCTTACAATTATAATTTCTTTAACAAATTATAATTTCTTTAACAAATTATAATTCATTCACATTACAATTTAGTCAGACTACATCACAATTTCCCTAACACATTACAATTTTCTCAAAAATATTTTGCGAACCAAACGCCCTAAGGATACAAAATCCATGTTTCATGTATGTCGCCAGATATTCTACATTTATATTGTGTTGTACTATCTTAACAGATGATGATTTTTATGTCTTTATCAGTTGAAAAAATAAGTTTAACTCGGCTGTAAGCAATCTAACGAAGATATCTTTATGATAGTTTTCAACTCATTCACTCACCACTATCAAATATGTATCCAATGAGGTTTAAACATTAAACATCTTTTTAGGAGTTCATGTGTCTTACCTTTATGTTTTTTTAGGTAAAGGGTTTTCACACCCAGTAAATATTATTACTCCAAAGAACATTTTTGTACATAGAATGTGAGTGAATTCCACATCTCCGCCATTATAGGCGAAAACCGAACGCACCATTTGTGCTTCAAACCAAAATCTATCAAAAGAATGATAAACCAAACTTATGAAAAACTATACTATAAAAACTACTAACGTATATGACCACGAAGCCTTATATCCCAAGCGTCACGTAATGCTAATTGCTCTTAAATTAAATCTTCGCACCCATCATCATCATATGGGTTGTCATCATAATCTTCTTTCTAGCGCTCGTATAAGCTTTTCTTCCTAGTTCCACCTCTACTCTTGGATGCCATAAAACTTCTTGTTCCGTCACAAACTTCCTCCACTTCACTATCACTATCCTCATTAGCCACATCACTTACCTTGTTATTTCTAGTATTAGAACTAACCACATTAGACAAGGTAGGAGATGGCTGCTCATTGGTCAATTAAACCTCATTCACAAGCGTAGTATCATTAAGCGTGTTCGTCGCGATCTGAACAGACTCCGCATTAGCTTTATGCCCCTCTTCCACCACAATTTCAACCCCATGAAATTATCCTCATTTGCACCTAAAACAACATCTTACCTTTATGTTATTTACTGGTATAGAATTCATTTTTCATTTTTTTGTTACAATTCAGCTCATTTTGATGTTGCATTTCTTACTAATATATATTCTTCACAATATAAGAAAAGGGGGAATTTTATGTATAGTGTGAAAATATAGGTTAAGTTTATCGAGGTGCAAGAATGCAAACACTTTTATGTATCCTTAAAAGTGATTATCTTAACTAAAATTATGTTATTTAAATTGGGGAATAAAGTAAGTGTTTGATAAACAACTATAAAAGTCAAAGCTCAAAAAGTAAGGGCATCAAACTTTTGGTAGTAAAAAACATTACAATGTGTGGCAAAAAATTTACTATTTGTTGCTTAATTATTGTTTTGAATAAATGAATACAAATGTTTTTTTATTAACATCTTTGAATCTAAAGTTACATATTTTAAGTTAAGAATTTATTGCATTTCATGTGTGATCAACAATTTTTATATAAGACCTAATTACTTAGATACACAAAAAAGAGTTGTATTTTCACTATATGAATTGTGCGATCTGGAATTTCAAATTTATTTTTGTGCGTTCGTGTGACTGTGCAACTCCATAACAATGTTCACAAGTGTCCCTATGATAGGATGATGTTTTTGTGCGACTTAGATGTCTTTATGCGACCTGATAGTGTTTTGTGCGACTGATGTAACCTTTAATTGTGAAGTTTTTGTTTTTTGGAAAAATACAACAAAATTATGAAATTTTTTATATTTTTTTTGATTTTCCGAGGAAATTTTGTCTTTTTCGAAAAAGACAAAACTTCACATTTGTTGTGCAAAAAACATTTTTAGTCGCACAAAAACATTTAAAAGCCTTAAATGGACACTTGTCAAAATTGTAGTGCAGTCACAGAGTCGTACGATCATACAAATATTAATTTGGAATAAATGAACTTGTGATATATTAGGTGTAAATTGAGTTTTTTCCCTATATTAAGAAACGGTCCTTTATATAATTAATACACTTTCCAAGATGGATTTTTAAAATATTTAGATAACTCAAAACTTCTTTATCTAGACATTTACTTTACTGTAAAGATGAAATGACATTTGTAACTTTTGAACTTTTTAGTGACAAACATAGTTGTAAATGAACATAAATGGAAAAAATATTTGTGATGTTTTTAATGAACACAAATAATTAGTTGATGACTAGCTATGAAAATGTATGCTTTACAAATTGCAACTTTAAATTGTTGGTTAATTTGATTATCATTTCATACATCCATAAAATTATACTATTATTCTAGGATGCTAATATGTTATGTATTGTAAAATTATATGTACAGCCTGCGTTACACATTAGATGAATCCCTCCTCTTCTTTGTTAAATTATAGAATTTCATGTAGGTCATATTGCTTGTTTATGGATGTTGATATTCACACAATTTTTTTTATACATACACCACAATTGTTGTGGTGTATGTATAAAAAAAATGGTGTGAGTATCAACCTCCCTTGTTTATTAATATGTACATAGATACAAGAATCTCTAATCATAACCCTAAAGAGTACAAAGATAAAAACATTAAAAGGTATAACTATTTAATTGATGAAAATGTTCGACAACAATAAAAACAAAGTATTCATAAAGTAGCAACATAAGATATCGAGGAAATGATAAAAAAAAAAGCATCGAAGTTGCCACGTTTTCCTTTTTTGGGCATCGAATTTTTTTTCTTCCTATAGTAGCACTAAACTTGACTAATTTTCCTTTTGTGACACAAAATCACACTTATAGTGTAATTACCCTTCTTAATCCCACTAAACCCGTTTTAAGTGTGATTTTGTGTCACAAAAGAAAAATTATGCAAGTTTAGTGCTACTATAGGAAAAGAAAAAAAAAAAGGCATCGAAGTTGCCACATTTTTCCTTTTCTGAGCATCTAACTTTTTTTATACGTTTTCTTACGTTTTACACGTTTTAGTCCGTTTTTTCACGTTTTCGTCCACTTTTTTACGTTTTATTCCGTTTTTACACGTTTGAGTTTGTTTTACGCTTTCCGCTTTTTAACGCATTTACGCTTTTTTGCAAGCTTTCGTCCGTTTTTTTATGTTTTTACACGTTTTTGTTAGTTATTTTACGTTTTTGTCCGTTTTTACACGTTTCCGTCCATTTTAAAACGGGTTTTGCCATTTTTACGCTATTTTTATACGCTCCTTTTTTTTTGCTTTCTCGCTTTTCACGCTTGTCCGCTTACGTTTTTCCGTTTTACCGGCGTTTTTTACGTTTTTTGTCCGCTTTTAGACTTTTTTTCGTTTTACGCTTTTTTAACCGTTTCGGCCCATTTTTGCTTTTTGTCCTTTTACACGCCATCCGTTTTATTTCTACTTTTTGTCTGTTTTTACACGCTTCCCGCTTTGTCTGTTTTACACTTTTGTCATTTGTCTGTTTTAGACTTTTTCGTCCGTTTTTACCTAGTTTTAACCGTTTTTCCGTTTTTACGCTTTTTGTCTTTTTATAATGCGTTTTCTGCTTTTTTTTACGTTTTGTCTGTTTTTCACGCTTTCGCCAGTTTTGTCGCTTTTACCGTTTTGTCGCTTTTTTTTTTACGTTTTGTCCCTTTTACTTTTCGTTCGCTTTTTAACCGTTTTTTCCACTTTTTTTTACGCTTTTGTCATTTTTTTTACACGCTTTTTTGTCCGTTTATTTTACGTTTCCGTTTTTACACGTTGTTTTACTCGTTTTTACACGTCTTTGTCCGTTTTAGATTTTTTTTTTCACGTTTTCGTTTTCGTTTTGTCTGTTTTACACGTTTGTATGTTTTTTACGTTTTTCCGTTTTAGACTTTTTCGGGTTTTTCGTTTTACGCTCAGTTTTAAAACCGTTTCGTCCATTTTTACGTTTTATTTTTACACGTTTTCCGTCCGCTTTTACGTAAAAAAATGGATGAAACCATGTAGAAACGGACAACAACGAAAAAAAAATTGGACGGAAACGTGTAAAAATGGACAAAAACATAAAAAAACGGACGAAAACGTGTAAAAACGGATAAATACATAAAAACGGATAAAACGTAAAAACGGTAAAAAACTGACGAAAACAGTTAAAAACCGGACGAAAACGTCTAAAACGGACAAAAACGTAAAACTCGAAAACGCAAAAAAAAAATTGTCAAATAACGGACGAAAACGATTAAAACAGCGAAACGTAAAACGACAAAATCGTAAAAGACCGTGACGAAAACGCGGAAAAACGCGAAAACGAAAAAATGCATAAAACGTAAAAACGGACGAAAACGTGTAAAAACGGACAAAAACGTAAAAAAACGGTCGAAAACGTGTAAAAACTGACAAAAATGTAAAAAAGGACTAAAACGTGTAAAACGGACAAAAACGCAAAAAAACTGACGAAAACGTGTAAAACGTAAGAAAACGTATAAAAAAAGTTCGATGCCCAGAAAAGCAAAAGGTGGCAACTTCGATGCCTTTTTTTTCTTCCCATAGTAGCACTAAACTTGCCTAATTTTCCTTTTGTGACACAAAATCACACTTAAAACGGGTTTAGTGGGATTAAGAAGGTTAATTACACTATAAGTGTGATTTTGTGTCACAAAAGGAAAATTAATCAAGTTTAGTGCTACTATAGGAAAAAAAAAGTTCGATGCCCAGAAAAGGAAAACGTGGCAACTTTGATGCATTTTTTTTATCATTTTCCCTAAGATATCCTAGTGATTTTATCCGACTAAAGAGTTGAATACCCAAAGGTTAAGTGGTCGTTTGGTTGTTTGGCATGTGGGAACCTGATTGCAGCAACAACAATTAAATGTTTGATAATAAATACTACAAAAGAAGAGACGTAGCAACAACAATTAAATGTTTGATAATAAATACTACAAAGCCATCATGATTATAGTAACAGGTTCGTTTTTAAGTGGTCAAAATGGATCCCGAAAAAGTGCAACATATTCATGTGGCGTTTAGCGATGGATAGAATCCCTACAGGAATGGCGCTTAGTTCCAGAAATTGCTTTTTCGGATCCACTATTTGTGAGCTTTGTGGCCAAGAGGACGAATCTGTGGAGCATCTATTTTGTAGTTGCGAGGTGGCATCGGAGGTTTGGTACAGAATAGGATGAAAACTTGTGATAACGTGCGAAAACATGCAAAAACATGTAAAAACGGACGAAAACGTGTAAAAACAGACAAAAACGTGCAAAACGGACAAAAACGTGCGAAAATGTGCAAAATTGTGAGAAAAACGGTCTAGGGACGAGATTCGTTACAACCGGTAAACCACAGGGACGATTTAAGTAATTAACTCATTAATATATCATAGTGGAAATCCAACGTGACAGCTTATGTGGCAAAAAAAAATTTGGTGCCTAAGTAAACAAGTTTGGTGGGGTAGATTTGAACAAAAAATGAAAGTACGTTACAAACATTAAAAGGGGGTGTTTCTGAAAACATTTTATGTTAATGAGTCTTAAAATGGGGGATAGTGGTGGGGCCACATATATAATGTGTTTTAACTTTTTTTAAATGGTCTATATAGAGAGAGAAAGCAAAGAGTCATCCTCCCCATTAAGACCCATTAACAGAAAGGGACCCACCCACTTAATCCAGAAAAAAAAAAAGAAACAAGCCCTAAGTGGGACAAAAAAATAGTACCGTACTAGATCGGTACATTTGAAAAAGTATGTTGCTATTGTACGGCCAAAACCCTTTTTTTATTTATTTTGTTAATATTATTTGTCTTTTGAATAAGAAAAAGAGAAGAATAGATATGGCGGCTAGGTCTGACGGGATGTCATAAAAGCACCGGTTCATAATAGCTAACTAGGTTTCGGGATTGTTGTTCCTTTTAAAGTAATTATAACCTAAGAGAAATAAGTTAAATAACTCTTCATGTAATTTGATGTATGTTTAAACAGTTTACACCAAGAATAATTAAAGCAATTTACATAAGAAATACATAACAAGGTTTTTCAACGGTTAAAATTTTTATTACAAATTAATCAAAGAATTTGACAAAGATTGTTTGTGAAATAAAATCATAGTTGAATGATAATTTGTGATGATCTCCTCTCTAACTTAAACACAAACCTCAGTTATGGTTTAAGTAAGAACTCATACTTACTCGCTGAATGTTTAGCGGCCTAAAGTCTATTAAAGGAGTAAATGCTCTTAAATATGTTTTCACATTTATTGCAAGAGATGCATTTATTCCTTTACAAACATTCTCTTTTATAACATAGAATTAGGATTTCAAAAGGCATATACTTTACACGTGTTGAGCATTTAATGGGTTGGGGAGATATACATTCAATGCTTCTACTTTAGGTAACGGATAACCTCTTATTTAAGGAATATTGCTGACTACTGTAGCACTTTTATACCAACTCTGGAAAGGTGCGATACTTATGAAGACTATTAATACAAATATCGTCATTAAACGTTATTTATATTTTTGATCTTTACCTAAGTTTTGTTAACGACAAAAGTAAATTTAATTTGTATAAAAGCTTAAAGCTTGTCAAGTTTAATAGATATTAAAACAAGCTTTTTCAAACAATATATTCATCATTCAAGCATTTACATTTATGATTAGTAACATCTTGATATAACTCTAATCATTATGTATGATAGTAGTTTTTAGAATGTGTTAGGTTCTTAAAACCAAACACTACTTAAGTACTTGCATATTTCTAAAAATAGAAATACAACATATGACATCATGTGATGCATCATGAAAATCATTGGAAGATTTCATTAGATATTTTGTGTGGGTTTGTACTCTTCATATCTTGCACAATCTCACTTAGATAGAGTTGACTTTAGCAAAGATTTGATATCTTATTTGACTGCCGTGGTACCAAATTGGTACACGGGCGGAACCTTTTAAGGGTTCAGCGGTCCGTGGACGCTCCTGTCCATTTTGGCTATAAATAGCAATGCCAAGCCAAGTAGTTTTTCATCCCTTTCTAACATACTCTCATACATATCTTCTCTCAACCTTTCTAACTCGCCATATCATATTAGTGATCTCTTTTGTAGCAAAGAAGATCAAGTCATATTCAAGCTTCAAACGAAAAGTTGGAAGTCTTGTTTGTTTAGTGTTGTATGATCTTGTGTTGATTCATACTTCATTGTTGTATTAAACCATCATAATCTTGTGAGTGTGAGTGGTTAGTATTTTAGTCCTCAAAATACGTTGTGTGTTAGGAATTAGAAATTCCAGGTATTAAAGAGTCGGTCACCTCAAGTATATGTAATCGTTAGAAAGCTCGTAGTCATAGTACTTTTGTGTTAAGTAGTTTTTAGTTTAGTAACACCGTGGAGGACGGACGGGTCTTTACCCACTTTATGCCTGATCCACAGCCCATTGTGTGGCGTTTTATGTAAGACTATAAATACTCTCTACCTCCCAAGGTAGAGAGTTGGAGCTCATAATAATATCTTTCACTTTCTCTCACTAAGTTCCCTAAACCTCTAACTTTCTCTCTCTAGAATTCCATTTATACGCCACTTTGTGTTATGGTTTGATGTGTATGTGAAAACTTATATCTAACAATTGGTATCAAGAGCCATGGTTAGATCATATCTTGCACATCTTTGGATTTCTAGTGGTTTTTAGGTGGTTTTTGAGTTTGAAAAAGTTTAGTGGTTTTGCATCATTTGGTTGATTTCTTGTGTTAAAGTTTGGATTTTGTTAGTACTTTTATGTTTAGAATCATCACAAGTGTTTAGGTTTTCATTTGGTAAGCTTGAATCATCTTGGTTGGGTTGTTTTGGATTGAAAAGTGATGTTTATGTGGTTTTTCTTGCTAGCGACTTAACTCACGGATTACTTTCTTCGTAGCGACTTGCTTTACAAATTTGTAGCGAGTTACAGGTTTAGACCTAGCGACTTAGATCTAGCGATTTCATACAAGTAGTGGACTCCCCACTACGGGTAGCGACTTGGTGGTAGCGACTTGGTCGGTAGCGAGTTGCTCTTTAGCGACTTGTATCTTTAGCGACTTGAGTAGCGAATTGCCGCCAAAATTTTGCTAGCGACTTGAGGCTTAGCGAGTTACTACTTAGCGACTTGCATTTGTCTAGCGACTTGGGACTCTAGCGACTTAGTTTAGTGGTAGCTTAATTAAGTGTTAGCGAATTGGTGCATTATCTTCTAGCGACTTGGGTGATTGTTTACGGTTTTCTCTTGATTTAGTAAAATCCGGTGAAAGAATCTATTTCCCGGTTTAATCATAGAGTTATAAAATCCCGTATTATCTGTTAACATGTCTACCAACGTTCCTACTATCATCTCCACTGTTGCGAGGATGTTCAAGCGGTGGTCGATACTCGTCCACCCATGCTTGACAACACTGACTACGATTCTTGGGCTCAACGAATCAGATTGTACTGCCTTGGAAAGGAAAATGGTGTCAACATTCTCAAATCCATTGATGAAGGACCATATCGAGTTGAGACGACTAGAGACATACTTGATACTAATGAAGATGGTACTCTTGTTTACGGAATGGACAGACCTAAAATGTATGATGAGCTTGATGATAAGGAGAAAAAGAGATTCGATGCAGATATCAGGGCTTCAAACATTGTTCTTCAAGGTCTTCCTAAAGACATCTACAAGCCGATCAATCATAACACCGATGCAAAGGCGGTTTGGGATAATGTTAAGATGCTTCTCTCGGTTCGAATTAACTATGGAATACAGAGAATCCCAACTCTATGACGAATTTGAACACTTCAAGATGAAACCGGATGAGAGTGTCTATGAGTACTATGTGAGATTTCATAAGTTAGTGAATGACATGAGGAACATCGGAATGACTATGCCTAACATTCAGCTGAACTCAAAATTTGTGAACAACATGAATCCCGAATGGCACAAGTTTGTCACCGCTGTGAAGCTCACTAAAGGATTGAAGAATACAAACTATGAGCAACTCTATGCCTTCCTCCTTCAGAATGAGAGACATGCTATGTTTGAAAAATTGATTCTCAATCAGTTCAAAACCAACCGGGGAGAGACAAGCTCGTCTAATGACTCAACTGCCTTCTACTCAAACATCGGAATCACAACCAAAGCATCACAAGTCATACCCTTGGGTAATGGTAATCACAAACTCATTCCCGATCCTATGTTCAAACAAGCTGATGCTGATGCACACGTGGGTAACTTCATTAATCAACTAGCTCTTCTGATTAGTCAAAACATGAATTCTCTCCCACAAACCAACAACAACCTCGAAAGATCTAACCCACACAATCAAGCCCTTTGTTAAAGATGGAAGGATCGTGGTGCAACCAGTTCAGGAAAGACAGTATGATCGGGGAAGAGGTGGAGCTGGTAGAGGTTATGTTGGTAACCAGAATCGAGGAAGGAATGGTAACCAAGGTCAAGCTAAGCCAATCAAATGTTATAACTGTGGTGGTGAGGGACACATTGCAAGGAACTGCACATCTCCAAAGCGTCCACAGAATCTGATTACTGAGATAAGATGCTGCTGGTACAAGCTCGGGACAATGGTGCTGCTTTGGATGAAGAGGAATTGTTGTTTCTAGCTGAGGGCAATGCCAAGACCTATGATGCAGATGTGGATGAGCAAACTATTCAGGAGATAGGTCACAATCATCAGAATGCCTTTCAAGTCGTTGATTGTGATGCATACGACTCTGATGTGGATGATGGACCTACTGCACACACAATTTTATGGCTAGCATTTCTCCAATGGTTTCTCCCAAGGTCTCTTCTTCACCACTAGCTGGCCCATCCAAAGACAAACTCATCTCAGAGGTATTAAAACTATACGATGATGTTGATGTGCAAAAGATGCATGACAAAGTACAATCAACTGAAACTATTGAATCAAATATTGAAAATATGGGTAATATCAATATTGTCCCATATGATCAATATGTGAAACAAAGTGAAAGTGAAGGTGTACCAAGTGATGCATCTTCTGCAGTCAACAATGACTATGTTTTTGATGAATACACTGCATGTGCCCTGATGATTGTAATTTCGAACTAAATGCCTATATAGAACGTGTTGCTATTTATGAACAACGTGCTAAATTTGAGTTGACCACTCGTGAGCGGGAAATGGATGACCAAGTGCGTACAGTCATTAGAAAAGTAATTTTAGAGAAGAAGTATTGAAACAAGAATTAAATTCCTTGCAAGAAAAACTTTCTAAAACAGCTAAGCAAAAACAAGAACTTCAAGAAAATGTGAAAATGCTTAAGCAAGAATTTAATGCAAAGGAATCAAAACTCTTGAGAGATTTTTCTAATCTGAAAACTTTGAAAAACAAACTTGAAAACAAGTTGTACATACAAGGAAACACCATTCAGATTGCTCACATGGTCACTAAACATAGAGTTCTAAGCGATAAGCATAGTGTTCCCATTATAGATAAACCCAACCATGAGTACGGAAAGATAGCAAAAGCAGCTCAAAGTGTGATCTATGATGGCAATGAGATTCTTAAACCTAGACGAAACCTAGTTGCGTTGAGTGCACCGAGGAAGATAAGAAATCAGATGAAGTCACTAGGGAAAGGATGAACAAAAATTAGATGATCCTAAATGCAAAGAAAAAAAATAATTATCACTCCCCATGACTACAAAAGGGAAAACTGGATTTCCTTGAACATGTTTAAGCCTCGACATTGTTGACTCGAACAAGTTTTCGGAAAAAGGATTTAGATAAGCGAAAGTGAAAATATTGTTGAAACAAACCCTCCCTATGGAAAATGCCTAGAAGCGTGTGTATCCTCCTAATTCACCAATGCATCTTGTTCCTAGAACAATTGCCACTAAAAGCAAGACCTTAATTAGCCAATATGTTATATTTCAACTATTTGTTGATTTTGAGAAAACTTGCAAGAAAAGGATCACACCCATTGGTATAACGGAAGGAGAAAGGGGTTTTGAGCAAATGAAAGAATGTTATTTAACTGAGGTCATGCCTTTCTTTAAACTTCTAAAAGATCACTTTGAGAGTCTTAAAAGGGGATAGAAACTGATATTAAGGGAATGGAAAAGGAATTTGATGCAATGGTAGTTGAAGTTAGTGATTATGAGCGTGCACTAAAATATAATGAGATTGAGAGGAAGAACTTGCATACCTTAAATGAGACTCTTATTCCTGAATGTGTTGCTCAAGATATTTTTTCACTGCTTCAAATTGCTCTATTAATGCTTCCAAATTTCATGAACTATCTGTGGCCTGAAAGTCTCCCATGATCGTGTCATTGAGCTTGAAAAACTAATTCTAAACTAAACGAGAAAATTGAACTGGATGATCACGACAATTTGGTTAAACATTTTTCTAAACTAGAAGTTGAGCATTTTAATTTACAACTAAAATATCAACATCTTAAAGAAAATGTCAAAACTTCAAATATCAAGACATCCTCGGATGCTCCAGAGTTTGATGCAGTTTTTCAAATTAACAAACGTGATGAACGATTCAAGCTCATGCAACACGATCAGAAAGTTGAAAGCCCAAATCTCTCAATTAAAGGGTCAAACGAACAATATGACAGGCTCCCAAATGCCTCCTCCTTTAGATTCTCAGAATTCTCAAACTTTTCATCTTCAAAACTTAGTTGATGCCTTACAAAAGGAAAATGAGAGTTTTCTAGAAGAAAATGAAAAAGTTAAACGACATTTTAAAGAGTTATATGATTCAATAAAAGTCACCCGTGACCAAAACAACGAAAAAATAACGTCTTTACAAAAGGAAATTGAGAATCTGAGAAGTCGGGAAAATGGGAAACTGCCACTTGTTTTCAATAAGAATGTTGTCTCAAAGTCACCCTTAGAATGCAAATACACTGTGACAGTTAAATATATTCCTCCTCATCTTAGGAATAATGAACATGCTTTTCATGAATACTGTGCTCACCTTAAGGATAGTCTAGAATGTCTCCGTGAGATTGTCGAAGAGGATTTCATTAATAAACCTCTTGATAGTGAAATTAGGTTTGCTTGCCTCCAGGCCAAACGATCTCAAGAGTTGCTAGAATGTGTAATTGCAACATGTCCCAAATCCTTAACCTTAGGTGCAAAAGGCAAAGCTGTGATGCCTTGTTCTATGCCTAGTGCCAAGCAGGAAATCCGTTCTATGCCCAGTCTTAAGAAAGGAAACACTAATGTGCCTTCAAGTAGTTAAGATTCCAGATATGTTAGTGCTAAGAAAGTGAACTTTAGTGTGCCTGCAAAAGGCTCAAATCACAGTCTTAAGAAAGTATACACTAATGTGCCTTCTAGTACTTAGATCCTTGCACATCAAGTTCAGGGAATGCAAAATTAGATCAACCAACTAATGTTCCCATTCCCTCTACAGAGTAATCAGGTGACTTTAAAGCGAACATGTCAAAGTCTCAAGACAATACAAGGAATGATAGGACCTTGCAAGCTAAGAATGTGCATTGGAAGAGAGTAGAAGACCAATCTAGGAACTTTAAGCTTGAGTTGAATAAAACGAATCGTGTTGATTCTAGTATTAGCCTTAGGCGTCTTGTAATTAATTCAATTCGATACTATTTGCAAAACCTTGTAATGATGTCTGCTTGAATTCTGTTGCTAATCATGAATGTGGTGTGAATGCTTTGTCTAATCTTTGTCAAATGCCCAGTTAAAATTGTTAATGCTAATAATCGTGCAAATAAGGCAAAAGGCAAAAACGAAAGATTGTTAGAAAACAGTGGAAACCCACAGGAAGAACTTTTATAAAGATAGGTTATTATTGGATACCTTTTGGCCATAAGAATAATCAGTTTTGTTCTCAAACTGCTAAGATTATGCCCACTAGAAAATGGATGCCTCCTGGTAGAACTATTCCCTTAAGAAGTGAACATACTTTGAATAGGTCAAATACTGACACCAAAGATTGCATCTATTCCCAATGATTCCATTGCTTCTACTTCTGATATGGATGTTTCTGTTTCGGATGTGGGTGTTCCAATTACTGTTACTAACCAAGTGGAACCCATTCTTGCATGGGGATCCCAATTATCCAGTTATCCATTCTTGTCTGTGTTCAACTGCAGATCGTTCAAATCGTTACGTGGTACCGGACTCAGTCATTCCAAGCATATGACGGGAGACCGGTCGCGGCTCATGAACTTCGTGAGCAAATTCATCGGGACAGTTAGATTCGGTAATGATCATTTCGGTGCAATTATGGGTTATGGTGATTATGTTGTTGGTGATAGTGTTATCTCTAGAGTATACTATGTGGAAGGTCTTGGTCATAATCTGTTCTCTGTTGGTCAATTCTGTGATTCTGATCTAGAAGTAGCCTTGAGAAAACATACTTGTTTTGTTAGAGAACTTGATGGTAAGGAACTTTAAGAGGAACTCGTGGTTCAAATCTTTACACCATCTCTATAGAAGATATGATGAAGTCTTCTCCAATTTGCTTGTTGTCAAAGGCTTCAAAACCAAAGTCATGGTTATGGCATCGACGTCTCAATCACTTGAACTTCGGCACCATCAATGATCTCTCGAGAAAGGACTTAGTTGTAGGTTTACCTCGACTAAAGTATGAAAAGGATCATCTTTGTTCAGCATGTCAATTGGGAAAAAGCAAGAAGTATGCCCATAAACCCAAACCTACTAACTCATCACGAAGTTCTTCATACAATTCATATGGATTTATGTGGACCAATGAGAGTCTGAGAATATCTTTGGGAAGAAATATGTGTTAGTTATAGTTGATGATTACTCTAGATTCACGTGGGTCAAGTTCTTAAGGACAAAGGATGAAACTCCAGATATCATCATCAAACTCATCAAACAGTGCAGGGTTCGACTTAACAAAACCGTCGAATTATCCGGACAGACAATGGGCCGAGTTTGTTAACAAACAACTTAGTGAATTCTATGAAAGCATTGGAATCACCCATCAAAGAAGTGTTCCACGAACTCCTCAACAGAGCGGTGTAGTTGAAAGACGAAATCGAACTCTTGTAGAAGCCGCTAGAACAATGCTTATTTACTCAAAAGTTCCAATGTTTCTCTGGGCTGAAGCTATTGCCACTGCATGCTACACACAAAATCGTTCCTGATTCACACTGTTCATGGAAAGACACCATATGAACTTGTCCACAACAGAAAACCTAATCTCTCTTTCCTTCGTGTGTTTGGTGCATTGTGTTATCCAACTAATGAGGGTCAAGACTTAGGGAAACTTAGGGCTAAAGCGGACATTGGAGTATTTGTAGGATATGCACCAAACAAAAGGGATACCGAATCTATAACAAAAGAACCCGAAATATCATGGAAACCATTCACGTTACGTTTGATGAGTTGACCGGTCAAATGGCTCTGGACAATCCAGCTTCAGGACCCGCACTTTAAAACAGTCCCATTGGTTCATCTCTTGTTCCAAACTCTTCTCAAGAAACTCCATATGTACCTCCATCGGAAGATGATTTAAAGAAATTGTTTGATCCTATGTTTGATGAACTTTATGATTCAATTACTAATGAGGTGTTGATCCCTACAACAGAGGATGCTCATATTCCGGTGAATGAAGTCAATCCCTCGATCTCAATATCTTTAAGTCAAGAAGCACCTGCTGCGATCCTTGATCTCATCAACAAATCATCATTCTTCAAATGTACATCATGGAAATGTTTCGGGCATCAATGATGAAGTTAATCCCTTTGCTACTCCTGAAGATGCTCCATTTGAAAACATATTTGCTCCTGAATCATCATCAGAACCATCTTCTTGAGAGACATCGACTCGCTACCTCAGTCCCTCAACAACTGCCACATGAACACCTCAGAAAATGGATTCACGATCATCCATTAGACAACATCATTGGAAATCCCTCTCGTCCTGTATCAACCCGGAAACAACTTGCAACCGATGCTTTATGGTGCTTCTTCAACTCCGTACTATCTAAGATCGAACCAAAAGATGTTAAAACTGCCATGAATGAAGATAGTTGGTTCAATGCCATGCAAGATGAAATTCATGAGTTTGATCAACTTGATGTATGGGAGTTAGTACCGCTCCAGTGTGCTATGATTATTTCTCTAAAATGGATCTTCAAAGTGAAACTTGATGAGCATGGTGATGTGTTGAAGAACAAGGCTCGATTAGTTGCTAAAGGATACCGTCAAGAGGAGGGTATAGACTTTGAAGAATCTTTTGCTCTTGTTGCTCGAATCGAGGCAATCAGAATCTTTTGGCTAATCTGCTAGTAAGAACATGGTAGTCTATCGATGGATGTGAAAGCGGCATTTCGAACGGAGATCTTAAAGAAGTCGTCTCGTCGCCAACCTGAAGGATTAGTGAATCAAGAGCATCCTACTCACGTTTATCGTCTGAAGAAGGCTCTTTACGGTTTAAAGCAAGCTCCAAGGGCATGGTATGATACACTTGTCAAAGTTTCTTCTATCAACCGGATTTAGCAAAGGAGCAGTTGATCCTACATTGTTCACCAGGAAGTCGGGCAAACATTTAACTCATGTTCAAATTTATGTTGATGATATTATTTTTGCCTCGACAGACCCAATGGAATGTGATCGTTTTTCAAATGAAATGAGTTCAAAGTTTCAAATGTCAATGATGGGACAAATGTCATTTTTCTTGGGATTACAAATTTCACAAAGTCCGGAGGCATTTTCATTAATCAATCTAAATATGCAACAGAGATTTTAAAGAAATTTGGATTTGATTCAAGTGACCTTGTTGACACCCCATGATTGACCGAACCAAACTAGATGAGGACCACTCAGGGATCATGATTGACCAAACGAAATATCGTAGTATGATTGGATCCCTGATGTACCTCACGCTAGTAGACCGAGACATCTTGTTCGCTGTATGCATGTGTGCTAGATACCAGGCTAAGCCTACTAAAAGCACCTTGAAGCGGTTAAGCGGGTCTTTCGGTATCTCCAAGGAACCATCAATATGGGACTTTGGTACCCGAAGGACACCGGTATGTCACTAACGGCCTATGCAGATACTGATCATGCAGGTTGTCAAGATACTCGTCGAAGTACATCTGGAGGTGCTCAGTTTTTGGGTGATAAGCTTGTGAGCTGGTCTTCAAAGAAGCAAATGAGTACTTCTATTTCCTCTACAGAGGCTGAATACATAGCCATGTCATCTTGTTGTGCTCAAATCTTATGGATGAGATCTCAATTATCGGACTATGGCTTTGAATTCAACAAAATCCCTCTGTACTTGATAATAAAAGTGCTATTGCTCTCTCATGCAACAACGTTCAACACTCAAGAGCAAAGCATATCGACATTCGACATCATTTCATCAGGGAACAAGTGGAAAAAGGTGTGGTGGAACTCTATTTTGTGAGGTCGAATATCGGTTAGCGGACATCTTCACCAAAGCTCTTCCAAGAGAACGTTTTGAGTTTATTCTTCCACGACTTGGCTTGAAAAGCCTTCAACCGGAAACACTCAAACGTCTTCAGGAGGAAGACGAGGAGTAAAGGTCTATCTTCATCTATCTCTTGTAAATACTTATTCGAAAAACAAAATACAAAATTATAAAACTATCAAAAATCAAATAGAAAATTATAAAAATTTCAAAATCCATAAAAATCTGAAAAATTCGAAAAATCTTCAAAAAAATTGTCATTTTGTCATGCGTTTTTCTCGGTTCGATAATATCTACGGTCTTTGTGATGTCATTCAAAGAATGACACGGGACTTTAGATGTTGTTCGAATTCTTAAAAAAATCAAAAAATTCAAAAAATCAAAAAATACTTTTGGGAGAAAGAGAAACAATGGTTTATTGTCATTTTCAGGCAATAACCGGTTTTAAAAGAAAGAACAGAGCCATGTTTTATCATGTTTTCAAATTCCATGCTCTGATTCTATAAACATTTATCTGCTGAAAACTAAATGCTTTGAAAAATAACTCGGTCTCTATTTTTGATAATCATCGGGACTTATTTGTCAAAATCTCTATCTCTCAATCAACAACCTATGTCATTGATTGAGGGGAGAATGATTTCAATTAAATTAAAAGTTATTTGGCATTCAATTGTTTTCAAAAGATAATCATGCATGTTTATCCAATGGAGTTTAAAGTCTCAAAATCCGATCCTTATCGGTTAAAACGCTTTCATAATCAAGTCACAATTCTCCTTAAAAGCTTTCAAAATCAATTTAAATCTATAAGAGATCACAAATCTCAAATGATTTGATAATTGTGATCGGGGAGAATGTGTGATTTAAATTGGATTTAAACTGATAATTCGGTAAATGGTTTTTAAGGATTACATGCTTTCCTCCCGTACAGTGACAAACGATTTCAATTTTTCCATGCACATGTTGAAGGGGAGCATCTATCTTAAACCTATGATTTGAAACGTGATCACTTATCTCAATGTGCAGGTTCCCTCTAGTATGTGCAAAACTCTTTTCAAATCTCGAGGCACATATTGAGGGGAGCAAAATCATGAAAACCTCATCCTTCCCAAAATGCTTTATCTACTTGATTCGATTAGGGAAGTGATGTTGATATTTTTAGAAAATGGTAATCAAAGAAGTTAATTCTTTCTCTTGCCTCCGTGTGAAAAACTATTTCAAATACTTGATTCACATGTTGAGGGGAGTTCTTCTTCTAAAAATATCAAAAACAATTCAGGTACAAAATGCTTTGATAAAATATCATAAGTATCGGGATTGATTTTCAAATGGTTTTCAATTGGTTCCTATGGCAGATGAACA
Source organism: Chrysanthemum makinoi (assembly GCA_910596185.1). NCBI lineage: Eukaryota > Viridiplantae > Streptophyta > Magnoliopsida > Asterales > Asteraceae > Chrysanthemum > Chrysanthemum makinoi. The sequence continues at coordinate 340,288,163 of OU343224.1, forward strand.
ATACCAAAAGACCGACCAACTTTACATTATGTATGGTGATATAAGGACGATAAGGTTAGGTATGTGTTCCCATGATCCGCCAGAACCGGAGGGATCTACCGAGGGACTATCCACTAGTTAGTGTAGAGTTCTTAGGTATGATGATAAAAGGAGAAAAATGAGATATGGGAAGAGTGCGGTCAGAGACTGAGCTAGTACTGGAATAAACCCAACAAGGTTCTAGCTATGAAGTCTCGGTAAGCACTTAAGGGGTTGAAGAATTAAAAAGAATTGAATGAGAAAAGGGTGAAAACAAATAGCCCTCCATTTATTCAACCTTAGGGCAAAAACCGGGTTCAATTCATATGCTATTGATGGTAACATCGGTATTGAAGACAAGACGTCATGGACCCAGTGGCGCACTGCACTTCAACTTTCCAAACCACTCAAGTTCCTCTTAAAAGGACTTGTTTCATTCTCACGGGGAACCGACATTATCTATCGACTTTCTCTTAGAGATTGTTGATATTGAAGAAGGAGACCCTCTCCTAGTCTCCGACATAGGAACCAAATATGCACAAATTGAGTCTAGAGCCACGAGATCATCAATAAATCTCATTAGGACACTTTCAATGAAGACTCTCTGTTTCACACAATGTGGAAAGAGATTATATCTTGAGTCCTACGCATTATCCTTGTGGTATTGCCAGAACATCTGAGTGATATGCAAACATACTTACAATGAAGATGGAAAGCCTTCTGGAGCCAACATCTAACAAGCTCCTGGTAGGTGGCATGTGAGATCTATTATACAGATCAACCATGTGACAACTGAACGGAAACAATGGGGCGATTCAATCTTTTGAATCAATCATAGTTCAGGTTATGGATTGACGGATACCTTTGAAAAACCGGTCTTTGTGCTTTAAAACTCTTTTCATTAGCACGTCGACCGTGTACTAATTTTCAAATCAAAAGGTGTTTTATGATTGATAATTGATTTTCATTAAAACCTTCGTTATATTGCAAAAACAATTTCTATTGAGCAATACACGATTGTTTTTCAAATCTCTTTTCATCAATCGATGGACGTAAATTATTTGGTTCACTCACTCTGTGTTGTCTTCTTTGAGACGTTCGGTTTGAGAACAGCTAGAGCAGCTGCGAAACCCTGTCAAGGAAATTCTTCGAATTATACGATCACAGGCGTACTTGTCTGATCAGGAGGAACCGTGGGCCATTTACCTCAATTCAACGAAAGTGATCAAAGACACTTTCGTGCACTTTATTGCTAACTGTTTATGCAGTACACCCCGGCGTTTGCGGTGATCGAGAATGAAGCGGTCAAATCCATAGCCGCATGCTCACCTAACACATTCATCTCAAAAGAAATCATGATTAGTGCATCAATGACTCGGATATTTTCACTCCATGCTTACGCTGGCTGCCAATATCATGAATCAACTAAAGCTTCCGCTACTCAGATGAGAAGATATCATGATCCAGAATGTGAGCATGTCGGTCCGAATGTCACAACATCACATAATACCAACACCACAATGGATGTATCAGAGATTTTCTATTAGTTGATGATCTCAAAAGCTGACTCAACATTATTATCACGTGGATCAGTAAAAGACCTCCACTTGGATTAACCAAACATGCAATGAGTGGAATCAATGACTACGAGCTTCGAAGCAAAGTACTACATCAAGAATGCAAGATCAATTATTAATGTAATATCTGATTGTATTCAATGTCATTTTAGTATATGTTTGAGGTGACCTCCCTTAGGGGGAGATTGTTAGTAATTAGAAATTCCAGGTATTAAAGAGTCGGTCACCTCAAGTATATGTAATCGTTAGAAAGCTCGTAGTCATAGTACTTTTTGTTAAGTAGTTTTTAGTTTTGTAACACCGTGGAGGACGGACGGGTCTTTACCCACTTTGTATGCACGATCCACAGACCGTTGTGTGGCGATTGATGTAAGACTATAAATACTCTCTACCTTCCAAGGTAGAGAGTTGGAGCTCATAATAATATCTTTCACTTTCTCTCACTAAGTTCCCTAAACCTCTAACTTTCTCTCTCTAGAATCCCATTTATACGCCACTTTGTGTTATGGTTTGATGTGTATGTGAAAACTTATATCTAACATTGTGTGTGGGAGTGGTTGTACCCTTGGAAAGAACTCGACATCTAGCTTAGTGTCGGAAATAGTGTAAGCGAAGTGTAAAGGTTTTCTCCGCCGGTGAAAGGAGCTTGTTGACTAGTGAAGTTAAACTCTCGAGTGTGAGACTCGAAGAGTGGAGTAGGGCAAGGAAAAAGAGTCCTTGTAGGCCGAACCACTATAAACAACTTGTTGTGGTTTGATCATTTCTTTCCTTATTTACTCTTAACATATTGCTTGCATATTTCATTAACATATCTAAGATCAATATCAATTGATCTTTACAATAAGTTTCAAAACAAAGTTTTAAATTGGTAAACTATTCAACCCCCTTCTAGTTTTCTACAATTGGTACCAGAGCCTCGTTGCTCAAGAATTTCTAAAATAACTTGTATTTTATAAACTTGAAACGATCCATGGATTACGAAAACTTTAAAGAAGGGCAATCTATGCAAAGACCACCACTCTTTGAAACCAATGGATTTATCTATGGGAAAAACCGTTTTGAAACATATGTAAAATCAAAAGATATAGATCTTTGGTTTATTATTGTTAAAGGGGATTTTAGTTCTACAACAAAGGATATTTCAGTTGATGAACAAAAAAAACTAGTTGCTAAAAATAATGAAGCTAAAATGATGCTTTATAATGCTTTACCTAGAAAAGAATATGAAAGAATTTTTATGTGTGAAACCGCCAAAGATATTTGGGAATCTTTAATTGTTACACATCAAGGTAATTCACAAGTCAAGGATAACAAAATTGATCTTCTTGTTCAACAATATGAACAATTTGTTATTCATGAAGATGAAACCATTGATTGTGGCTTTGCTCGCTTTAACACTATTATTACATCACTTAAAGCACTTGATGAATCTTTTCGTAGTAAGAACTTTGTCGGGAAATTTCTTAGAGCACTCCATCCCAAATGGAGAGCTAAAGTGACCGCCATTGAGGAATCAAAAGATCTCTCAATAATGTCACTAGACGAGTTGATCGGTAACCTCAAAGTACGCGAAATGGTGATGGAGAAAGATTCGGAGATCATCAAAGGAAAAAGGGAGAAGATCAAATCCGTTGCTCTAAAAGCAAAAGCGGAATCAAGTGATGATGACGAATCTTGCTCCGTTAGTGAAGATGAGGAATATGCCATGGCGTTAGAGATTTTAAGAAGTTCTTTAGAAGAAGAGGAAAGTTCGTAAGACAACCTCGAAAAGAAAAGAAGCCATTCTGAAAAGATCGGGATGACAAGAAGGGTAAAGGTGAAAGAAAATGTTTTAGATGTGGTGATGCAAGTCACCTCATAGGAAAATGTCCCAAGCCCCCTAAAAGCAAAACTCAACGAGCTTTTGTAAGTGGTGCTTGGAGTGATAGTGAAGACGATGAAGAATCAAGCAAGGAAGAGATCGCTCTAATGGCACATGAGTCAAATGAGGTACTTTCCGACTCTTCTTATTCTTCTATTGATGATGACACTTTGCAAAAACAATATAATCAATTGTGTGAGCTAAGTCTAAAATTCATAACTAAAAATAAATTTTTAAAACCAAAAGGGAATTGGAAAATGAAGTTTATGAGTTAAAAGAAAAAGCGACTAGAAAAAGGAAAAGCAAATGGCGATGATTGTAAATCATGTCAAGAGCTTAAACTTGAAATAGAAAAACTAAAACTCACACAAGATGTTTTAATAGAAAACAATTCTAAATTTAAAAGGTTTAACAAGAACATCGCTCTTGCCGATGAAATAGTTAAAATTCATAAAACAGCAGGAGACATGAATGGGCTAGGTTTTAATGAAGTATTAATTCCAAAGAGTCAAATAAAAGCGGCCGAAAAGGGCGAACATTCGTCAAAATTGCTGCAGATGCAGCCGCGGACCGAGAATGGAACCAAAATAAGGGTTCCGTCCGTTGTGCAAAATGGTGCCGTGGGTACTTCAGTGAGAAGGAGAATGTTACTTGGCGGAACCGTACTGAATTTGTTAAAATAACAAAAAAACCAATAATAGTATTAAACTAAAACCCCGTACATACTTCAGGGTAGGACTTGTCAAAAATGAATTTAGATAAAAACTACTCAACAACGATATAAAACTCCTTTTGCCAAACGCCCCTTTCCTAAGAGCAACCACAGCGTTACAACCCACTACCAACACAATGGTTGGAATCAAAACTTTCCTAGACCATATCAAACTCAGATTACATGCCATGGAACTCTTACCCATCGTTTCCATACATGAATCAAATAAATGGTATGTGTAACCCAAATGGACCCATGAGATATTGGGGACCAAATGCTTGAGTTATTTGCTTCTTAGGTATGCTTGAAAGTTGGATTGGAACTTGATGAATGGATAAAAGATAGTGGTTGCTCACGACACATGACGGGCAACAAAGTCTCTTCTCATCATACCAAGAGTATGGCGGAGGTAATGTCACCTTTGGTAGCAATCTCAAAAGCAAAATTATTGGCAAGGTACGATTGCTCATAACTCCCTAACTATTGAAAATGTTGCTCATGTGGATAGGTTAGGATTTAATCTACTTAGTATTAGCCAACTATGTGATAAAAAGTATAAAGTACTATTTGATGAAAATGGTAGTAAAATACTAAAAGATGGTATCACCATAGCTAAAGGAGTTAGGAAAAATAACATATCGTCATGAAATAGATAAAACATTTAATGACAAACTTTGCCTAACAACATTAGACGATAGCTCATCTCTTTGGCATAGGCGTTTAGGTCACGCTAATATGAGACTTATACAAAACCTATCTTCAAAAGAATTGGTTAGGAATTTACCAAAACTTAAATATGACCAACACTTTTGCGGCGCTTGCAAAATTGGTAAACAAACACATAGTAGTCACAAATCTAAAAATATGGTGTCCACATCTAAGTGTCTAGAATTATTACATATGGACTTGTTTGGACCATCAGCTATAAGAAGCTATGGAGGCAACTTATACACTTTGGTCATAGTAGATGATTACTCAAGGTTTACTTGGGCGTTGTTTTTGAAAACAAAAAATGAAGCTTTTGATAAATTTGAAATACTTAGCAAGAAAATTCAAAATCTTCTAGGTGTCAAAATTGTGTCGATCCGAACGGATCATGGTCGTGAATTTGACAACGAAACTCAATTTGGAAACTTTTGTGATACAAATGGTATAACACATAACTTTTCTGCTCCACGAACACCTCAATCTAATGGAGTAGTAGAACGTAAAAATAGAACAATTCAAGAAATGAGTAGAACAATGCTTAATGAACAAAACATTCCTCAAAAGTTTTGGTGTAACGCCGTTGACACTTCTACATATATTTTGAATAGAGTCTTATACGTCCCTTTCTTAAACAAAAAACCATATGAACTCTATAAAGGTAAAAAGCCAACGTTAGGATATTTTAGAGTCTTTGGTTGTAAATGCTTTATTCTTAATACTAAGGATTATCTCACCAAGTTTGACCCAAAGTCTTATGAAGGTGTATTTCTTGGTTACTCTCAAACTAGTAAAGCTTACATTGTCCTAAACAAAGAAACAATGATAGTCGAGAAATCGTTGAACATAACATTCGACGAAAGTCCACCTCCTCTAAGACATCACCTTTGGTAGATGATGACTTAGTTGAAAGTCAAATGATAGAAGGTCAGAAAATAATTAATAATAACAAGGAAGATGAACCATTAAATAAAGAAATTGTCAACATCAAAGAATCTAAAAGTCATCCTTTAGAAAAGGTCATAGGACAACTTAATCAAAGAACCTTAAGGTCACAAGCCCAAAATCAAAGTAATTATTTTTGTTTTGTATCCACCATTGAACCAAAACCCATAAATGAAGCAATAAAAGATGAATCATGGGTTATTGCCATGCAAGAAGAATTAAACCAATTAGTTAGAAATGATGTTTGGAAATTAGTTCCAAAACCTAAAGATCAAACTATAATTGGAACAAAATGGGTTTTTCGAAATAAAATGGATGAAAATGGGATAGTATCTAGAAACAAAGCTAGGCTTGTGGCGCAAGGTTATAATCAACAAGAGGGGATTGATTATGATGAAACTTATGCACGGGTAGCTAGGCTTGAGTCTATTAGAATATTGCTTGCTTATGCATGTGCCTATGATTTTAAATTATTTCAAATGGATGTTAAAAGTGCCTTTCTTAATGGGTTTATTAACGAAGAAGTGTATGTTGCTCAACCTCACGGTTTCACCGACTTTGAGAAACCACATCATGTCTTCAAACTCAAGAAAGCATTGTATGGTCTTAAGCAAGCACCAAAAGCTTGGTACGACCGACTTAAGACTTTCCTTATTGATAACAAATATACTATGGGATTAGTAGATAATACTCTTTTTACCAAGAAAAAGGAATCACATATTATCATTGTTCAAATATCCGTTGATGACATTATATTCGGATCAACTTGTCAAGAATTATGTGATGATTTCTCTAAAATCATGCATGACGAGTTTGAAATGAGTATGATGGGTGAGTTAAATTTCTTTCTAGGACTTCAAATAAAACAACTAGAAGATGGCATATTCTTTAACCAATCTAAATATATAAAAGACATGCTTAGGAAATTTGGTCTTGAAGATTCCAAACCAACTAAAACACCCATGTCCTCGGACACTAAACTAACCAAGGACGAAGAAGGTGAATCCGTAGATAACACTAAATATAGAGGAATGATTGGTAGCTTACTCTATCTTACGGCTAGTAGACCCGACATTATGTTTAGTGTTTGTCTATGTTCTCGCTTTCAAGAAAACCCAAAGGCATCACACTTAGAAGCCTTAAAAGGATTTTTAGATACATTAAGGGAACAACGTGTTTAGGATTATGGTATCCCAAAGGCGGTGTTATAGAAACCATAGTGTATGCCATTTCGGATCATGCCGGTTATTATGTCGATAGAAAAAGTACAAGTGGTATTTGCACTTTTGTTGGACATTGTCTCACCTCATGGTTTGCAAAGAAACAAGCGGCCTTAGCCATCTCAACTACGGCCGGTAGAATGCGTCTCGGTAGAAAAGCATGTCAACAAGCTCTTTGGATGAAGCAAGCTCTAGTAGATTCTGAATTCATCTCAACACTATTGTGATACTTTGCGACAACAAAGGAGCCATCGATCTCAGCAAGAATCCGTTCAACATGCTCGTACAAAACATATTGAAATCCGCCATCACTTTCTTCGACAATGTTCAAAGGAAACATTTCAATGAAAGTATCCTCCGAACAAACATTGCCGACATCTTAACTAAGCCTCTTAAGCGAGAACCTTTTAATCTTCTTAGACTTGGTTTAGGGTTAATGGAACCAAACATGTAGGATAAACATAGCCCAAAACATTAGAATAGTCAAAACTAAACAAATTTGTCTTGTACACACTTTCTGTAGCCCACGGCACCAAGCGACAACAAAGGCGGAACCAAATTTTGGTGCCGTGCGGTCGTAATTGTCTCTGAAGCAAAAGCGCTATATACAAATCATCCTCTTCCTCAAAACCCACTTTACCAAAGCGTGTAAAACTTAAACCAAGCTCATTATTGTCATCTTCCCACTCACTAATCATTGAAGATAACATCATTGTAAGTATCCTAACTACATTTCATCTCTTAATTCGGAGTCTAGGATTCTTATTTATGCACAAAACTATCACAAATCATTACATGGGGTTTTATGTATGCTTTTATACCAAATATGAATTCAATTGGCAAATTGCATAACTAGTCATTAAAATTAGGTACTACATTATCATATTGCATAAACAAATCATGCTTCCCACTAATTGATAGATAATGAATATAAGGCCTATTCAAACAACCAAACACCCCATGTCAAAAGTTTTGAAAAGCTTCTCACTTGTAGGAAAACAATTTTTTCATTGCTAATACAAATAGAAGCGTTAAATTTTCATCACTTGCATGCTCTTGAATACTAAAGGTATTGCATAACTAATATGCATTCCGGGTATATTCAAATGAAGCCACATTGAATTAGGAGCATTTGGGTTATCTCATGGTATTTGCCAAACACCCACTAAAACCATTTTTGTGCATAAAATGAGTCGAGATAACCGCAACTCCAAATTGTTTTCATATAGGCACACACTAGAACCAAAGCGTTAAAACTTATTCTTATTTTTTAACATATTAACTCTTGTCCTTAGGAATAACCATGGTAGCCGTAAGATTCTATGATCACAAAGACACCCTTAACTACATTCCCAAACACCACAAAACCAAAGGACTTACCAAGGAACAAGTAGAAATATTTAGGGGTCTAGAATCAAGGTATTTCCATGAGGGTAGAACCATTCACTCATCCTTCCTTGAAAATACCAACCTTCGTGAAGAACTAGCCAGCCATTCAATTTTGTCTTCTTGACATCGATGAACCACATTGTCCTAGGTTTGTGTTAGAATTCTATGCTAGTGTGACCGGCTTTAGTGATGAAGACGATGATGAATTTTGTCTTAGGTTTAGAATCAATCAAAACGACTACACCATCACCTTAGCCAACTTTGCTCAAGTGTTAGGAATTCCCAACCGAGGAACTTGTGTCTACACGGATAAGTGGTCACTCACGACTCTTGATGCAATCAATGACCGCTCTACTCCCTACCAAACCCGTTTGGCCGATAAGGATGTCATCCGTGAACACCTTTTAACCCAAAATTGATACAACAGTTACGAAAGGGAAAAGAGGTAAACCGAGATCCATATGGAATGGAGCTAAATGAACTTAAGCCGAATTTAAGAAATGGGAGGAGCTACTTAGAGCCAACGTCATTAGCACCATAGGAAATAGGGATCACATGCGCTTGCCTTTTCATATGCTCTACAACTTGTCCACGATCACCATTCAATTTAGCTTACTACATAGCTAGGAGAATGATTGATATTCCAACTCAAGGATCGGTTGCTCTTCCATATGGGATGCTCCTCACCCGTCTCTATAGAAACTTTGCACCAATTCCACCAACACCAAAAGGGATGCACCTTCACTATGAGCTCATCCCTCACATCTTTGTACCTTTGAGTGATGCAGGAGTTGCTAAGACAAAAGGCAAGAGAGCAAAACCTCCAACTCCATCATCATCATCATCAAATAGCTCAGAGGATGGTCTTCCAAGCTCTCGTCTTCCGCCTCATGAGTATTATGCGTCTCTTCGAGAAATAGAATGAATCAGTGGAGTTCAAGCAAACTAAGGGAATGTTCAAGTGCCTTGGTAGGATGATGAACAAGATTTACAAGTAATTGGACAAATAAGGGTACTTTTAAGGAGTGTTTGGAACAATGCATTATCATTAATGTTTGATACAATTTAGTTGCTTTTATTATGTAGGATGATAATATAACTGAAACAATGGTGAATGCTAACAATTTCATGCAGGGGATAGCGCAAGTATGCTATCAAATTTTACCCATTTTCACTATAATGTGAAAATCAAAAAGCCTTGCTCAAAATACATGCTCCACTATGTTTATATATATGTTATTTACTTTCTACTAGAAATGTTTAGTATAACATGTTTTGAGAAGAATTTCGGGGTTTCGGAAAAGTCCGACACCTAAAAACGAACTCTGTCCATTTTACGCCTTCACGGATCGGGACGGCACCATAAATTTGGTACCGTCCGATTATATAAATTGGTACGCCCGTGCTGTGCAGTACGGACGGGCGGCACCCTTTTAGGGTTCGGTACAGTCGCGATGGATCCTTCCGGTAACTTTCGAATTTGACTCTTTCGTTGATTCCAAATTACCATCCAATCTTATAAATCAATCCTACATTGCTTATACTCTTATTAGAACTAGTATAATTCACTTAGGTATATAAGAAATCCATTTCCCACCAAAATTCAAAATTTGAAAAATCCACCCAAGGAGCCCTTTTGCATAAAGGAAGGAACCAAATTTTGGTACCTTCAAATCCGTGGGTGATCTGAATATTAGGAAATTCCACTCACTAGAACACATTTATTGCAAATCTTTTCTTCTTCACTCCATCTCTCTGGAATGGCTTGACTTGGGTGATATGACTAGCATTCAACCACTTCCAAATCATTAGGAACCTCATCTCTTCAATGGCTTAACATCAAATCAAACACATTTCTCCATGATTTTCTTACTTCTATAAATTGAGAGGTTTTACCATGATCATCATCACACCTTCTTCATTCTTACTATCATCTAGCAAAGAAAAACCAAAGTCAAAATGACAAAATCATCTCCAAAACCTTGCAAGAAGACCGCTAGAATTAGTGTGAGGCCTTGTTGCTTTGTTAATCTTAGCTCATCATCCAAGTCTTCCACTTCAATCTCATCTCCCAGAGATGATACAAACCTTACCTTAGCCCACCTACTCATCACACATTGTGATCACCACTCCACCACCAACAAAACACCAACTTCACCTCCACTGGCACCCATCCAAACATCCAAAACACCCTCACCACCTTCACCAAGGTCTCCAATTCTCATTCCTATGGAGTTATTTTCCCTCCACCAACATCACCAAATCCTTTCTTGGAGGACTTGGATGACTTGCCTTCTAGGCCAAATCATCCACCACCATTGCCATCATTTGGCTCAATTGAGCCGATGGCTCATGAGTCACCTCGGTCATCCTTTGACCCAAACGCCCCATTAGGGCCTAAACCTCTTCTCTTCACCCCATTCACAAAGACATTCATGGTCCTTTGTATGGGGATCATCCACTCCCCACATCAATGTCCCCTCATCTTGAGGACATTGAGGAGTGTATGTGGGATGCCAATCCCACTAGAGAGATTCAGCGAACTCCACAACCTCCACCAATTCAAAGGCATGGTGGATTCTCACTGAAGTGAGACAATGCAAATGCAAAGTGCTTTGCTTGCATCCATCATGACCACCCCAAACATTTCACAACACCCACACATCTACCATTCCACCACCACAACCTCCCCAAACATACTACCCCCCAAGGCATGGTTGCTCAACTTGTGAGCAAGCGGCCAAACCTGATAGGACCCGGTTATGGTCCTTGACTTCCAAGAAGAAATGAGGTTCATCCTCAATCATATCCTTGGCGTCTCAGCGTCTTTCCCATCCACCATCAAATTAGGATGGTTTTAGTTTAGCATTCTAGTTTTCTCTTCTTAGGATTATTTTCTTTTTTTTTTCTTCTTGTACTAAAACACATCATTGTGTTCCTATTTCATGATCTTTATTCATGAAAATTTTAACTAATGAATGTTGTTTTATTATAGTGTTGATGCTTTTACATAGTGTTTGGAAATGCTTGTGAATGATCATTATTACTAACATTTTTTGTAGCTTTATTTTCACAATCCATGAATCTTCCCATTAAAGCACCCAATTTAGGGGGAGCTTTGAACAAGGGGAGATAATAGCTCGGCTCATTACATTCATTAGCCTCTTCTTTTGTTGAGACAAAAGGGGAAAATATAGAACTTGATTATATTTGACTTTTCTTAAAAGTCAGCGCATACTTTGACTTTTGAAAAAGTCAACATCATATACATCAACTAGTGAACACTTTGACTTTCATAAA